>JAYEPQ010000003.1:26391016-26963516 GCA_036321105.1 Dracaena cambodiana | reverse complement strand
GCGATTGCACTTAGTATGTGCAACAAGTCTTTAAACCCCTAGGTTACCCTAGTGGACGAGTTATGTCTCGTGAGAGTTTGTAGTGAATATATCCACAAAATTCGTGAAGAAGTTAGATTAAGGAATAAAGAAAGGAAAAATAAGGATAACCGAAAATCAAGAAAAATAAAAAATTTATACAAAAGAAAGAAAAATCGTTTTTTTAATTATATTTTTTTCAATTAATCTCACTAATATACAAACTCAAGAACGCATTTAGATTATCGATTTTCAAGTCAAGCGTCATATCAAATACACTTATTATTTTAATTAAAAATTCAAATCCTATCTTTCAATACCCACTAATAGATAATTCATTGGCTCCTATACATCTACGTGCACGTGTGATAATCTACTTCGGCCTTAGATTCCAACTCTAACTCATGATTCATCTCCTCTCTCATAACAATTTTTTTTAAATAATATTTCACTTTTCATGCGAATATTCACTCTTACTTAGGCACAAAGTACTCGATTATCCGGATCATACTCTTTTTTTTCTCTCTGAGGTTATTGCCTTAATACCAGGCTCAGCCCTTTTTTTTTCTTTTTTTTTTTTCATTTCTGAGGCTATTGCCTTAATACCAGTCTCACCCCTCTTTTTTTTTCTTTTTATTTATGAGGCTATTGCTTTAATACCAGGCTCACCCCTTTTTTTTCTTTTTTTTTTGTCTTTGTTTAAAGAGAAAACTACTCAATCGTTATCATTTTTGTGCTTAACCTAATAAACTATTGTGAAGTGAAAATAGATGTATACTTATCTCAAAATTACTATTAGCGGTATTTATTTTTTGGATTTTAATTTTTTTCATAAAATTCTTAGTGTATCATCCAATCTACTCTCCTATCAAATTTCAGTTCTAAATTTATTCTTTTATTTGTAATTAGGTTGATTTATTGAAGAAAATATATAATAAGTTTTTAGTTAGTTAGTTACACTAAATTTTTTTATTCAGTTAGTTACCTTAAAAACTACCCGAAGTTTAAAATAAAGAAATCCAAAAATATAAAAATAAAATAAAAATTCTAAAAAAAACTAAAAATTCTAGAAAAAACACAAAGAAAATACTCTAACCCACTCCCCCACACCTAAACTCATGTATGCCCTCATACACGAACGAAAGGTGGTAAAATAAATATGAAAACTATTGTACAAATACCATACAAATAATAAGAGTCGTAAAAAGTTACGATCTCAATATCATCACTCTGTTAACGCATGAAAAGCGGTTACGACCTCTCGATCGCTTCCCACTTTCATAGTGTGTGCGTTTTAAACGTGAAGTGAGTGTATTATTGTATCTCATCATCCTCTTACAAATCACGAAAACCTGTCTACATCTTATGCCGCCCTCATTTTTTCTTTGTCCACATGTAAGCATTAATATTGGGATAAAGAATTCTTCATTATAAGCCTGCCAATCATCGTTAGTAACAAGCAACACATGTAGAAATATTATGAGGTGAGAAGAGTGCAATATGATCAAGTGAATGTGGTTGTGGCCCTGCTAACTCACGAAGTAATGCGAGCTCCTCTACAAACAAATTCTCAAAATTTTGCTCATAAATCAATGGCACACTTCCACAAGTATCATCATATATATAATTAGTATGTGCCAATTTATCTAATAATATGAGCTTATCTTCAAAAATTTGCTCAAATGAGAGTTCATCATCAGTGCAAGAGGTAGAATGAGAGTGCAAATTGTAAATCATATTTATCTCAATGAGAAAGCTCATTGTGTACTCATCCATATTGAATATGTTCAATACCACAGTCATATTCCCAAATGATAGCTTCATGAGGCCACTCTTGCAATCAATTAATACATTTGATATTGTAAGGAATGGTCTACCCAAAATAACTGGAATTTGATTCCGTAGATTGGAAATCGGCTCAGTTTCTAAGACAATAAAGTCTACAGGAAAGATAAACTCGCCGACCTTAATGAGCACATCTTCAACCATACCAAGTGGTCTCATGATCGAGCGATTAGCTAGCTGTAATGTGATTTTGGTAGGTTGAAGTTTTTCTAACCCCAACTGCTGATAAACAGTGTAAGGAAGCAAGTTGACACTTGCTCCTAGATTTAGTAATGCCCTGTCAAATATAGTATTCCTAATGGTGCATGAGATTGTGGGAGAACCTGGATCTTTGTATTTAACAGGTAAGAAGTTAGAGAGGATATGCGATATATTTGCAGTAAAAAAAACTTTCTCAGGAACGTTTCTAGCTCGTTTCTTAGTACACAAATTGTTGAGAAATTTGGCATAAGGAGAAACCTATTGTATAACCTTCACCTGCTGAAATGTTTCAACAATCTTCTCTACTTGCGAAGAAGGCTTTCTAAACTGATTAGAATATGGTGCTTTCAGCTTAAGAACATATTCTTCCAAATGAGCATGAGATGGTAATGGAGGTAATGGAGATAGATGTGGAGAAAGAGATAGAAAAGATGGTGTAGCTTGCGAAATAGTAAAAATGAGATTATGGGGCATAGCTACATTATTATCCACTTGCTTGCCAGATCTGAGCGTGTGAATGACATTGCATTAGTAAATATGGAATGAAACAGACTGAGACGAGTTAGAGTTGTGGTTTATTATTGGTTAGTTCGGAATGGTACCTAGCCCCCGCTCACTCAGCTGTGTGGCTAACTGTCCAACCTGCTGCTCTATATTCTTGATCGACTGAGAACTTACAAGAAGTTATTGATTGGTCCGTTGTATAAAGTCAGTAGACATTTTCATTAAATTTTACATTTGTGTGTCTAAATTGGACGTCGTCTTGAAAAATTTATCCACATTCTTTCAAGTGTCATTAGCCATCTATCATAATCATTATTAGACCCCTGCTGTGAATATGATTGATTATGCATAGGTGGTCTATTCTGGTTCTTCTCTTGATTTGAAGTATTTGGGTGTTAATAAGTGCCCACATTTGGTTTTGGGAACTGACCATTGGTTGGAAGCTGCATGTTAGGGTTAGGAACCCCCTGATATTGCTCATGACCCCAAGAGAGATTTGGATGGTTTCTCCAACCAGAATTGTATGTAGGAGCGTATGGATTATTCATTGGTCTTTGATACAAGGCGTTAGCTGGCTCAAGTGTGGGACCCATAGGATTCACTAACAGCGGACACTCCTCCATAACGTGATTTGGAGTTCCGCAATTAAAAGATGTAGGACTTTTTATTTGATTCACTTGACCCACTGATGGAGCACTAAGAGTCTCCAATGCCTCAATTCTCCGCATAATGACTGCAATCTTCGTTTCAGCAGTTATAGAGCTGTCGACGCTATGGATCCCATCCCTATGCACAGAATTTGATGCATTGGGTTTCTCAGCGGGACTCTCCCACTGCATAGTTTTCCACGACAGGTCCTCAAGGAAGTCTCACGCTTCATCCTCATTCTTTCTTATGAACTCCCCTTGACACATGAACTCAAGAAGAGTTTTGAATGTGTAATCGAGTCATTCGTACACGATTTGACACAACCACCACTTTTCTATCGCATGGTGGGAGCACTGAGTTAATAGATCTTTGAACCGTTCTAAGTATTTCCAGAAGGGTTCTCCCGGCACTTGACAGATTAATTAATTTGATTCTGAATTTTTGTCGTCTTGTGCATGGGATAATACTTCTTAAGAAATACCGTGACAAGTTCATCCCAAATAGTGATTGAACCAGTAGGCATACTATACAACCACTTCTTGGCGTTATCTTTGAGAGCGAATAAAATGAAGTGGAGCTTAATTGCATCCTCTGATAAGTGCTGCAGTTTAATCATGACGCACACTTCCTAAAATTCACTGATAAAGAGATACATTCTCAGAATCAGAACCAGTAAATTTAGGAAGTATGCTGATGTACTGCGGCTTCAATTCATAGTGATACCTACTTCATGTAGAAGTTTGATGCATGATGGTAGTGATGTGCGCAACGGTAAAATCGATCCTGAAGGATCGGGATCGGTTGGTCCATTTTGTCTCCCATGAACAAATATGATCTCACTAGTCGACCAAATTGATCACGGGTCCAATGTGGCATGAAGAAGCGATCGTGAGTGGATGCGTGAATTTTCCAAAATGTAAGAAGTGGGGTGTGGTGAAGAGATATGATCAAAGAAAAAAAATGTGATTTCTACTATTTCTATTATTTTTTTCAATTTTTTTATAAAACCAGAGAACCAAAACACAGAACTGGAGAAAAATGGGGTCATGAATCACCTGAGCTACCGCTATTTGGTGGTTCTTGCTGCAAATTAGCGGCAGAACCAGAGAGATTGTCTCTCTGAATTTTGCTACACAACTCTGAAACTCCTTTGATCCCTTTTGTTCTGTATCTGCAATTTCTAATCCTTACGCACTCAACACATACTGTTAACCCGTAAAATGCTAGAAAAAGTAAGAAAACACCGTCGATCCTCGGCAACGGTGCCAAAAACTTGATGTGTAAAATCTACTGCAAGAGTATAGTATCAGTTATAGAGCTAACAGGTCGTTCCTACAAGAATATTAGGCATTTTTGCGTTCTCACTAATTTTTTAGTCCTAGCGGATTAACTACGGTTTCTAAGTTGGATTTGAATTATTCTAATTAGCTTAGAATATAGAATCCACTAGTTTCCAACCGTGTATTACTTCTATTATCTTCTTCCTATAATAAAAATTGATCTTTTAGTTTTAATCTTTACTTAAAGTGTTCTAAGCATGTGTTATCAAGTGGTGTGCAAGCATAATGCATCAAAGATACAACTTTTCATAAAAATAAACTAAATTATTAGATAATTCTATGATAAAAATGAAAAAGTAACAAACCTAAACCCTAATTAAGTATAGGCTATTAAGAAATCTAATTCAAGTATAGCCTATCAAAGCATTAATCTACGAGTTATTATATTTTAATCTTTTCATTGAAAAATCTTATCTTTATTATTTTATTTAGGAAGAAAACATTAGAGAGCAACTACATGGTGGATTCTTAGTTTCATCTATATCCTTGAGCTAAACTAAATTAGCTACTCATATTCTTAATTAAAAAGATCATATTTTTCTTAGAAAGTGATTAAAGTTTTACACTAGAAAGTAAGATAAATCTATCTAGAAAGCAATTCGAAGAATATTACCTAAGAAACAATGATGAACAGAAAAGAGTACCTCTAGAGTCGGTATGGCGACTGTCACCCTTTCAGCAAACCCTAATTTTTATTCAATAAAATTCGAGTACAAAATTACATCATATAACCCAGATTACAAGGATACGACCAATATATAGGCTTCGGATAATCAAACCCTAATCCTAGTACAAGTGAGAAACTACAAAATTACATCGAAACCCCCGTAGAAAAATTACCCATATTGGGGCCCATTGGGCTGCCAATTGGCGGCAAATGCCGCTAAATGCAGCATAATAGTTGAATATTGGCTCCCTTTTTCTTCTACGTGAAGGTCTGGTCCTTTTATTTTGATATATATCACTGTATTAGACTTTGGTCTTCTGTAACTTCATGATCTTGTAGGTTTGCTCACTTTTAGTTCTTTTCTGGACTTGATTTCCTAATCCAGCTCTGAATTTATGTCATTTTCTTGTAGGAATTGGTTTACCTGAAAACACACTAAAAATACCCGAGTAGTATTATTTAAATACAAAAAAATAAATAATATGGAGGTTTTAAATATGTAATATATGACACTCATCATTGCTGCAATTCAGTTGACATATTATACTTTTAGATCTAATTTGATTAGGGTAAAAATAAAATTAGAGACTAAGATTTGGAAAAATTATAGATAATTCAATTATCTTTTCAATGAATGTTAAGTAAGGTTAATTGGAGTTCTAGAACAAAAATTATGATTATTTTTCCATGGACATTGTTGCTGAACTATGCACCTAGTACTGTAGCTGAGACTTTCAGGCTATTTTTTACTATGATAAAATTAAATTTAGAACTTAAGATCTTAATCAATTTTTGATATTTCAATTATCTTTCCACTAAATCTTGAATGAATTCATTTGGAGTTTTACAGCAATATTTATGGTCATTTTATCTTAGACCTATTACCACTGATGTCCTGACAACGATATGGCATGTGTACATATAACATACACACTGTGACACATGCAATTAAACTCAAGATAAATACAAATTTGAGCATGTATAATCTTGAAAATAAGTTGATAATGCATCTTGTATTATATATGAGGAAATTGTATTAAAAAATTATAAATTTAAATGATTTAAGAGTGTATTCTTACCTCTTATTGAGCCCAAATTAGAAAAGAACCAATAATGCTGCGATTATCGCTCAAAATAAAGAAATTTCCCAAGAATGATAATAGAAAATAAGGAGAAGTGCTGGAGAAGATTATCTCACATTGATGGAGAAGATTAGATCTTATTTGAAAAGATTAAACTAAAAAACAAAGCTCTAATAGCCATTTAGTAGATTTTTAACATATTCTCAGATTGATTATTTAGTGAATTATTTAAGAAAATACGAGAAGGAATTACGGTTCGAGCTCTAAAGAGAAAATGAAGAGGAACACGAGAGAATTAAGTCTAATTTTTTCGATTTTTTTTTGGAATTTATTTGAGAAGTTAAACAATTACTAAAAATAGATATGCTGCATTGTAAAAGTTCTTGGACTTCATCTTAATTACAAAGTTGTTATTTGGTTAAATTTAATCCAAAATTGGTCAAGGAAGACTGCTGGAGATAAATCTGAGGTAGAAATTGAAAAAAAAAATTAAATTGATTATTTTAATTTGGTAGTTTTCAAAAAATTGCTTGATTCAGAATAATTTAAGAAAATTAGGAAAAATCCAAAATAATAAAATAAGATATTCTCTGCTTTGTGGAATTTGAAATTGAAAATTAAAAAAAAAAAAAAAATTATATATATATATATATATATATATATATATATATATATATATATATATATATATATATATATATATATATATATATATATATATATATATATATATAACTCAATTTATTCAGTATACCCTTATATCAGTGTCCGTACTCCCGGACTATACATATGACAAGGAATAAACTGATATAAAGACATAAGGATTAAAAGTCATTACACAATCACATTATGGCAGAGCAGGGGCAGGTCACATTACCGAATGAGTATTTGAAGTCCTCATATCCCCTTTGTATTTTGCTTATGAGTATATATATATTTCTTCATGACGAGTACATGAATCTATATACATATGATTTTGTCCCATATTTTTTGTAAAGGTGTATTGCTTCCTCTTAATTTTTTTTTTTAATCTAAACTCGCACGATCCAGTTGCAGTGATAAATGAGTTCAATAAACAAGCTCAAATGAGTTATTCTATGGCATTTCTACTCGCTCTCAGACGACAACTTGAAACCGCGAGAGGCAAACTTAAGGGGCTAAATTGTTCCTCCAACCTAAAACCCTCAGTTTTCTACCTTCTAGTGGACCTTTCATTGGAATATATGCTAGAAGTAAAAGGAAATTGACATATTTTTATATTTTACATTGTTGGAAGTATATTACTATCTATAATGAGTGGATAGTGGGCACCAGTTTTTCAATTGGAAGCATGAGTATAGCTTAGGAGTTAGTCTTAAGAGGAGAGGTTTAGGAATAGTTGGGTACTTAGTATTAAAACTCAACCAACAACAACAACTACAACAACAACTAAGTCTTTTATCCCAAGTATTTGGGGTAGGGTAGGCTATATGAACCAAAAAAAAAAAAAAAAAAATCACGCCAGATCGATCACTTTGATAGTCCTTCTCCATTCATTTCTATTAAGTAATATCTCCTCATTTAAACCTCTAGAATCCATATCTTTTCATATCATCTCTATCTATATTTTTTTCGGTCTTCCTTTCATTCTTTTAATTTGTTCTATATTGATAAACTACCATCGTCGAACTGGTGTATTTGTAGGCCTACGTTGTACATGACCAAACCATTGTAAGCGACTTTCTCGTATCTTCTCATCGATGAGAGCTACACCTATCTTAGTGAATATCTTCATTGCTCACTTTATCTCTCATAGTGTTGCCGCATATCCAGCGGAGCATGTACATCTCTGCCACACTTATTTTTTGTGAATGACGTTTTTTTATAGCCCAACATTCCGTGCCATGTAAGTATTAAAACTCAACCCTTCCTCAAAAAGGTTGAGGTGCAGGAGTAAGAGATGTCGCAAAATGAATTAACTTATTATTATTATTATCATTTTCCTTTCAAAGCAAAAAAGAAGAAGAGTACTACCCTTAGCTCTAACCTCGATTACAACCATGTATTGCATATTTTTTCAGTTTTTGGCTAGATTTCGAAGGAGCTACCGGCTGCAGCCGTACGAAGCCAAATCGCCTTTCAACCAAACGCCATTTTCTCAGTGATCCCCCTATGAGGTTAGGCTCATTAGAACGGAAAAGGATTGTTTGGGGGGGAAGAAAATCTAAAGTTGAGTTCTCATATGTTAGCGTCTTATCATCTATTATTCACCTATATAAAACTGAAATAGTGTAAGCAAATTCAAAATAAAACTGTTAAAACAAACATAGCATCATGATAAATGAAATGTTTTTATATACGTGTTTATGTTTATTGAAAGCTTTTATTTATCAATATTGCAACAAAATGGGATACAACTACACTAGCTATCATTTGGTATATATAGAGCAACAACCGAATATTTAAAAACAACTATTGAGATATTAACTCGCTAATCTATTGCATCAGTTATTACAAAGAGGTCTGGTTACACACTTATGATAACTCCCTGACAATCCTGTACCAACTCTTATAATTACATAAATGGCGCGCGCGCACGCGCTCACACACACACACACACACACACACACACACATATATATATATATATATATATATATATATATATATATATATATATATATATATATATATATCATATAATATTTCATCTCTCTATGAAATATGCAAAATGATTTCAAGTTGTCTTTTTCTCAAAAAAAATGGTGCATTATTAATATTTTTCGATACGTACTCATTTTTTGATTTAATAAGTGTATGGAGATTTTAAAAAAATCTTATCAAATCATATTTGCATTTATATTTGTCATAAGAAAATGGATATGGATATAAATCTTATATCTGAGTAATATGTGATCCGTTCACAGCCCCTTCAGCCTAGGTAGCTTGACTACTAATTCAGTCTGATATTTAATTATGTATGTGTATATGCAAGAACGTTTCTTTATTTGATGTGTGTGTGTCTATATATATATATATATATATATATATATATATATATATATATATATATATATATATATATATATATATATATATATATGGGTTTACTGTAGGTGAGCCGCCAGCTCAGGAAAAGTTACGTGAGCTAACAGCAAAACTATAATGAACAATGATTTTTCTTCAATTTTTTTTTTAACAATTACTATTTTTACTTTCTTAACTTCTTTCAGATTAAATTTCACAAATTTTGGAGTTCATTTACCCTCTCATCAAATGCATACAAAATGTTTTATTCATTGAAAACCATTAATTTTTTGTTAACTTGATGGAGGACCAAATCAAAAGCAAAACCCAAGAAATTGGGCATGAGTGAACCCTAGGGGGTCGAGATCATAATCCAAAATATTTTTTTAAAAAAAGATAATTAGAGATAGTGGAAATGAATTGCAGCTCAGGTAGCTTGCGTGAGCTGTCAACTTATTTATATTTTTCTCTATATGGGATTACTGTAGGTGAGCCGCCGGCTCAGGAAAAGTTACGTGAGCTAGCGGCAAAACTATAATGAACAATGATTTTTCTTTAATTTTTTTTTAACAATTACTATCTTTACTTCCTTAACTTCTTTCAGATTAAATTTCATAAATTTTGGAGTTCATTTAGCATACAAAATGTTTTATTCATTGAAAATCTTTAATTTTTTGTTAATTTGATGGAGGACCAAATCAAAACTAAAACCCAAGAAATTGGGTATTAGTGAACTCTAGGGGGTCGAGATCATAATCCAAAAGATTTTTTTAAATAAAGATAATTGGAGATAGTGGAAATGAACTGCAGTTCAGGTAACTTGCGTGAGCTGTCAGCTCATTTCCATTTTTCTCTATATGGGATTACTGTAGGTGAACCGCCAGCTCAAGAAAAGTTACGTGAGCTAGCAGCAAAACTATAATGAACAATGATTTTTCTTTAATTTTTTTTTAACAATTACTATCTTTACTTCCTTAATTTCTTTCAGATTAAATTTCATAAATTTTATAGTTCATTTATCTTTTCATCAAGTGCATCCAAAATGTTTTATTCATTGAAAACCGTTAATTTTTTGTTAACTTGATAGAGAACCAAATCAAAATTAAAACCTAAGAAATTGGGTATGAGTGAAACTTAGGGGGTCGAGATCATAATCCAAAAGATTTTTTTTAAAAAAATAATTGGAGATAGTGGAAATGAACTGCAGCTCAGGTAATTTGCTGAGCTATCAGCTTATTTCCATTTTTCTCTATATGGGATTATTGTAGGTGAGCCGCCAGCTCAGGAAAAATTACGTAAGTTAGCGGCAAAACTATAATGAATAATGATTTTTCTTCAACTTTTTTTTAACAATTACTATCTTTACTTTCTTAATTTCTGTCAGATTAAATTTCATAAATTTTGGAGTTCATTTACCCTTTCATCAAGTGCATACAAAATGTTTTATTCATTGAAAATCGTTAATTTTTTGTTAACTTGATGGAGAACCAAATCAAAACTAAAATCCAAGAAATTGGGTATGAGTGAACTCTAGGGGGTCGAGACATAATCCAAAAGATTTTTTTTTTTAAAAAGATAATTGGAGATAGTGGAAATGAACTGCAGCTCAGGTAACTTGCATGAGCTGTCAGCTCATTTCCATATTTTCTCTCTCTCCTCTCTCTCTCTATCTCTCTCTCTCTCTCTCTCTCTCTATATATATATATATATATAAATGAGAAAATGGGAGGAGTGCTGTCAGTTCAAATTTTTTCTGAGCTGTAACCACGTGTCAGCCTCTAATTTGCTGAGGCTAATTCTTTTATAACCTTAATTACATATTGTTAAGATGGGATATGTAACTTTGAGTAAAACCACTAAAGAAGAGGGTTTTATTGTAAATAGCCATTCCTATTTGGTCATCCCCTTCTTGAGTTGCCATCTTTCTCAATCTCCTAGCTCGCGAAGAATAGAACCTCTCTCTCTCTCTCTCTCTCTCTCTCTCTCTCCGCGCCTTTTTCTCTAACCAGAGGTCACAGAAATTCGGATCCCTAACACTAACCTTTCTTTGCCTTTCTCTCCTTCCATCGCCCAATTCGAGAACGTGTCACGCCCTTCTCTGACTCTCTCACCTCGAGCGCGCCCTCTTACTCTCCCTTTCTCTCTAATATATTGTGCACTTCTCTTCTTTGACACGTACTTTTGCTACCTGTGAGATTTTTTTTGAGGGTGCATTATCAAATCTATATAATTGGGTCAAAAGGCATAGAACACTAGATTTTTGCTGGGAAAACGAATTAAAGAAATAAATGTAAATGTACAATAATATCTAATTTTTTGCACATATATGCCCTAGTTTCCGATGTATCTGAAAGAATTTGATTGCTAATACTTGACAGGAAAACTGTATTTTCTGTCTTCGGTACTATTCTCTGTTTTCATGTATCTATCATTTAATTTTTTACCTTATTTGCACACTGCAACAGCTGTTAAAACGATTATATTACTTTGCTATCTTGGTAAAATTTTGGTATATCTATACCCTTAAATGAGTTTGTAAGATGGATAAGATTAACCCTCGTGGTGTCTAGCCATATACCTAGTGCATAACAGATTTCCCTTGCAAATGGAAAGATTGGATACGGGAATCGATATTTGAGGAATGAAAACCAACTACTTAAAAACTGTAGAAAGAGGTTGAAGAGTTTATAAAGTACATGATATTTTTCACTATTTGAAAAACCACAATTCTTGTTTAATGTTTTTGCTTAACTCAGTATACTGCGAGTGCTACAGTTTTGAACTCGTTGCTTGGTTGGTTTATTATTCTCTTCTTTCTTTTCTTGAACTAATGCCTGAATTTAATCTTCTGCTATGGTTTTACGATTAAATTTTATAAATATCTCAAATCTGAATGAGCTGAACTGCATATTTCTTAGAGGGCAACGTGGCAGCGATGACTATGCCTATTTGATGTTGTTCTATTTTAGTTTGTTAAATGCATTTGCCAATAGCACCTTTATATTTTCTATGCCATCTTGAGTCATGAGCAGGCTTCTTAACTTTTATAAATCCGTGCCTAGAAATTTCAAGCAATGCTTAAGTCTTGACGTTATGCAACAAGCTCATACAAGTGACCTACTTTAATAACACGTATTTCATACAAGTGACCTACTTTAATAACACGTATCTGAAATAGAAAATGATAGAATTTACAAGGATTTACATACAGGATGCAAACCATATTGTTGAAAGATTTCGGTTTGCATGTCAAATTCCAGATTGGCAGTTTCATGTTGATTCATGAATTTTGAGTATGTTACGCTCCACCTTTAAAAGAAGAAGAAAAGAAGAATATGTTCCACACTAAGGAGCAGCCACTATAAATTTGCTATGCATGACAAGTTATGCTCAATTAAAACGTTGAACTCATCTCATAAAAAATATTCTCTATATGTATAAACTGGAATGCTGGTAAGGCTAGCATGCTGGGAGATTATAGCAAACCAAGATCGTGAGCTCAAAGCTCTCTTGTTTTCAAACATGTATATAAATGTTTATCAAAACTTTGCAACAAATTCAAAAATCCACTGATTGTGAGCAAGATAACATCAGAGCTATGAGCTTTAGCAATACCACAGGAAGTAGCATTACTCAATCACTATTCACATTAGGATTTAAAAGCTCTAAAATAAATTCCTAAAAAGATGGCTTCAAGGAAAATTTATTGTCAAGTGAGAACTCAAATGCCAAATGGTTAAGTTCCAAACAGAGCTGTTAAAATTTGTATATAGGTTAGTAGTTTTTCACAAATAGTTTTGTACAGGGCTGGCAAGCAAGAAATTGGTCATAGAATAAACAAAAACAAAATTATGGTTAATACATATTGAAAAACTTTTCAGAACAGTCATTCTATTATAGTATCATATCCAGAAATATAATTTCATTTTAGGCTTGAAATTACTAGATCTCCCTTAGCAAGAATTTAAATTTATCTTCTCTACACTCTTCGATTTCCTCTTACGGATCTACAAAAAAGAGCTCATTTTGAAATCTACGAAAAAGAGATCATTTTTAAGACCTTTATAATTGTTTCTGTAGTTTCTGCTGATACACAGCCATCATTTCATCAAATAAATCAAAAAATTACTGACCCTCCAATGTAAAAGTCCTTTTTAAGCTTGGATTTTACTAATGAATTGGTGAAAAAAAGAAAACAAGAAGGAAATGTGGAGAGAGAGGGATACAGAGGTCATGAGATGGAGAGAAGCCCGATATCGATGTTGAGGGAGAGAGAGGCAGAGAGGGGCGTGTTGCGTTCTCGAAATGGGCAATGGAAGGAGATAAAGGCCGAGAGAGAGTTAGGGTTATATATATATATATATATATATATATATATATATATATATATATATATATGATTATTATAGATGAGCCGCTTTATGTGAGCTAGCGGCAAAACTATAATGATCCAATAATTTTTCTTCAATTTTTTAACAATTATCATCTCTATCTCCTTAATTTCTTTCGGATTAAATTTATAAATTTTGGAGTTCATTTTTCTTTCGTCAAATGCATACAAAATATTTTATTAATTGAAAACTGTTAATTTTGTTTTAACTTTATGGAGGACCAAATCAAAGCTAAAACACAAGAAATTGGGTATGAGTGAACCCTAGGGTATCGAGATCATAATCCAAAAGGAATTTTTCAAAAAAGTTTATTGGAGATAGTGGACATGAACTGCAGCTCAGGTAACTTGCATGTGCTGTCAGCTCATTTCCCATTTTCTCATATATATGAGAAAAATATTAATGAGCTGACACCTTACACAAGTTATTTGAACTGTAGTTCATTTTCGCTATCTCTAATAAATTTTTTTAAAAAAAATTCTTTTGGATTATGATTTCGACCCTTTATGGTTCACTCATACCTAAATTCTTAGGTTTTAGTTTTGATTTGATCCTCCATCAATTTGATACAAATTTTAACGGTTTTCAATGAATAAACATTTTATATCCACTTGATGAAAGTATAAACGAATTTCAAAATTTATAAAATTTGATATTATTAAAGTTAAGAAGGTAGAAATCCTAATTTTAGAAAAAAAATTGAAGAAAAATAATTTAATTACTATATTTTTAACGCTAGCTCACGTAGCTTTTACTAACCTGGCGGCTCATCTATAGTTATATATATATATATATATATATATATATATATATATATATATATATATATATATATATATATATATATATATATATATATATATATATATATATATATATAGGGATTACTGTAGGTGAGCCGCCAGCACAGAAAAAGTTATGTGAGCTAGCGGCAAAACTATAATAATCCAATGATTTTTCTTCTCTCTTTTTTTTTTTACAATTACTATCTCTACCTCTTAACTTGTTTCAGATTAAATTTTATAAATTTTAGAGTTCATTTACCCTTTCATCAAGTGCATACAAAATCTTTTATTCATTGAAAACCGTTAATTTTGTATTAACTTGATGGAGGACCAAATCAAAATTAAAACCCAAGAAATTGGGTATGAGTGAACCCTAGGGGGTCGAGATCATAATCTCAAAAAAAAAAATTTAAAAATATTATTGAAAGTAGTGGAAATGAACTGCAGCTCAGGTAACTTGCGTGAGCTGTCAGCTCATTTCCATTTTTGTCATATATATATATATATATATATATATATATATATATATATATATATATAATGAACAAATCTATTTCTATCCCACTATCTCCCTAAAAATCGTAACCTAATACAGGTGGGGCTAGTATAAGTTAAAATCCTTTAACCTTTAGCACCCTTGCTGGAAGGTCTTTTTACCGCCCTATATTTGCACTTGATGTGTATATATTAAAGCTCAACTTAAGAGCATCCAGTTTGATATTTGAGGAATATGGGGTCCCTCTTTGCGACCCTCCAGCCATCAACAAACAAGTGAATTGCTTATGATACTTTAATATAACAAATGATGGAATTAAATTAAGAACCACTCACTTATTTAGGAGATTGACTGTGTAATTCTTGTCCATCACATCTCCTTGCATGCATTGAATACTTGGTTATAGGCTCAGGTATTAGGAACAAATTACAACTTGAAAATGTAGCAATCAGGCATTTATGCAGTTAATTAGTTTATCCGTAATCCAAACTATAGTTTCTTCAAACATGCAGTATTTCATGTTTCTAGCAGCAAATGGTTCTAAGAGATTGCTGGAGAATATGGATGGTTGATCGGGGGATACATATGGAGCCATGTGAACCACAGGCCAACCATAAAAAAGCACGGGTTAATTTTCAGGTCCGAAGCCATGAGCAATTAAAGATCTCGATCGTTAGCCTAGGATTTCGACTTGTCAGCCAGTGACCGAGTACTCCTGCCCGTAAGCTGCAGTCTGCAGGCATGGCCATCTACCATGGCAAAGACTACTTTAGATTCCGGGAGTGCATAAAAGTGGAGGAGAAATCCTGGGCCAGACTAACTTGGGAAAGTAGTAATCTTGTTTATATTCCTTGATGGCAATTTGAGTACTAACTGATTCGAGCAATACTTAATTGTTGGTTTCAATGTAAGAATTTCATGGATTTTTCTTAGATTACGAATCTAATGTGGTTTTAGGTTGGTAGTTTTCGAATCGGACAATGTTGTCTTGCAGAGCATTGGTTTAGATATCATGGTATTCAAAGATGGTTAGCGCTTGTAAATAATTGTCATGTTATAAAAGGACACCCCATCTGTGATGTATACTCATTATCTTATTCTCTCTTTAATTGTATATAATTCAATTCCACATGACACTCATCCACATCCAAAGTGTTGTTTCCGGGTGCTATAACCTAACCCGGCCCATCCATATTAAAAATAATACAAAATAAACGGATATAAACAGGAGAATTAGACTATATATATTTATGCATATTCAAAGATAAAAAAAAAAAAAAAAGGCACAATCAACATTCTCGCTAATTAGTTTGTAATGATACATTAACCTTTTGCTTCAAGTTTATATCAATTGTACATACTATCTCAATCTGTCTTGATAAATTAAGTTGATACCATGTTAAAAATTATTCTTAGATTCTGACAAACAGTCTAATGTACACCAATTGGTGTATTTGGAAGGAGCGCAATTAATGCTATCCTCTTTTTAGGAGGAGCTAATGTTTCGATTGTTTCCACTAGACAAGCGATTACTCTATCTAATTAAGGAGATATGGAATTCTAAGCGAGCCCAATCTCTACCGTTATCAGTTAGAGATTTTTGGAGGTTTTGGGGTCTACATGCAGGGACTTGATGTTGAGCTTATGCTCCCCCGTTAGTTTAAACTCAGTTTCGACGGGTCCATGTGGAGGATAAAGCGACTATGGGGTTTGTTATTTGAAATGATGATGTTGTTATGTTGATAGGTGCAGCCAGTATCGCTATTGATTCGTCATAGGTGATTTTGGGAGGCACTCCTATGGGCATTAGAATATATTGTTAATCTGAACATAGTTCTTGAGGGTAATGTTCAGAGTGTTCTTACTATCTTTCTGGATAAAACTAAATTAAGCAAAATATATATCACCCACTTCTTTATGATGTAAGGGCGGTGAGTAGGTATTAATTTCCCAATGTTAACCATTTGACACACCTTGCAAGAAGGAAATACTTGTGCATACTTTGCACGTGTGTGAGGGGAAAATCATAGTTCCAAGATCATATGGTGGGAAAACTTTTCGCGAATTTGGTTGAGCTCGTTGTGTTAGGGGATTGGTGTGAGAGGCTGTAACCCTAGAGTACCTGATATAACAAAAAAGATTATAGTTATTAATTATAAAAATTAGTAAACTAACTGAAATATTAAAGAACGATATCGAGCTTTTGGTGTGAGAAAGATAATGAAGTCATTCTACTCTCTAAGATATTTTAGATAAATATATATATCCAAACACGCTAAATCTTCAATGGATTTGTTTAGTTATTAGACTTTTTGTGCAACACTTTACAGTTCTGACCGCCTAACTATCATTATATGGCTTAAGATGAAGCATAAAATAGAAGTGAAAGGACAGTAGAAAGCTATATTGCATAAATACTTATATCAACAAGATGTATTATATAACAACCCATATAGATCATGCACATCGTGCATTCTTTAGAAATGTTCACATATCAGGATATCCTTTCCATCTGCGTATCACCATATTCGTGCTACATAGGACAACGGCCTTGAAAACGGGGAGATAGAGGATCTGATAGTTTATACTTTTTCTTTCGTTGTTTGAAAGCAAGTAGTGATAAGAGAGAGTGGGGTAATTGACTGGTATTCATCTGGTTCTTCTTAGAAGTTTTTGTTATAATGGCAAAAGTTTTAGTAAAATACAGACAACTAAGAGTGCTACTTTTATGCTTATTAAGAGTCTGAGCAAGTTGTCATCATTCGAAAAAGTTGTACCATTATCAAACACTTACAATATGCTTTTGATACATGAAAGAGCAATCTTGACTCTCCGATAGCAGCTTCAACATATGAGTTTGCAATAGAAGAGTTTTTATTTTCTTCCCTTTAGAAAAATCTATGTTGTTCCTGGATAATGAAGAGTGTGTTATAGTGTTCGACTTCTTGGATAGCATCTCAGAGGTAGTGGCCTCCTTCTAATCTCACTAATTGATCCAACATTTAGTTTGAGAAGGATTTAGGGAGCTGGAGATAGAGGTAGATGATGGGCCTGGCAACCCAATTACGTCATAACCCACTACAGTTGGTTTACCAGTTGGGCCCAATCATTATGATTCTTAAAAAAAAATACTAGGTTTTGTGATAAAAAAAAAAAAAAAATAGCAATAATTCAAAACCGAATAAATTAAGTTATTTGGTATGGATCCCAAATTAATCCAAAATTAGTAGTTTGGATACTTACTGGATCCTATAATTTCGTAGTGGCTCCTAAAACCCTAACAAAACCACATAGTTCCTCAATGAAGTTGCAATAGCAAAATAAAATATGTTTACGCTAAGATTTATCAAACTAGACTTTCAGGATGACAAACTTAGTAGAAGAGAAGAAATAGATATTAATTGAGAGTACAAGAAAAAAATGAGGTACGATCGAGATATATCTTGACCTACATCTTCAAAGGAAATAGTCATTCGACAAGCATTATATTGATGGAAACAAAATATTATAATATCTCAAGATGACTCTCTCTCTCTCTCTCTCTCTCTCTCTGTTTGCTCTGGAATCACCCCTTTGATGCAGATATGCGAGTGTTTATTAGGTGAAAATCCTTGAAGGAAAGGAGTTATGGAGATCTTGATATCTTTATTTTCATGTATGTGGAGAGGGGAGACTCTACTATAGTTATCATGAGAGATTTGATAAGTAATTATCTCTAACGAGATTTTAGTTCTGGATAGATCCTGTACTAGTGGGCTTTTCTCCATGAGTGTTTATTGTGGGTCCAAGTTATACAAATTCACACATAAACATAATCCTCCACTTGTAAGTCGATTTGCCAAGCTCTTTGAGTAGCCACTGCCTCTGTCGACTTGATCTAATTTAGAGGTCACTTGTTGCTTGGTTATAGTGGAGGTGACTTGTTATATTGTAGATGGCAAATTGACATTAGTTCTTTGAAAAAGATAAGACGGTCAAAATCCCCTACCCTCATTATTAACGGTTCTCTTTAATTATTACTTCCATAATTATGAAAGTGTCATTATGATGTTAAGGATTGATGCTAAGGATTACCTCGAGTGCATAGAGATTTCCTCAAGCATCGATCCCATATTTGCATGTCAAATTGTACATACAAGATCTACCTCGATTCAGGTTCTGCAAATTGTACGGCTAAGGTGACCTTGGGGAGATAGAACGTCGCATCTATTTCTGCCTTGTCTTGTCACCCCAAGTCCTTAGCCCTCCAAAGGAGTTCTATAAATCACTGAAGAGTCCTTACTCAATCTATAATTGATAAAGGAGGTGAACCTGATACAGGTGGCTAGAGTGTCATCGGTGATATTTTCGTTTGTCATTTCGAGATATTGGTACCACTGAATGGATATCAACTTTCTGTTTAGAATGGATCATCCAAAATTCTTTATCGTATTTCTAGGAGGATCAGGTAAGTCACCTGATTCTTAATTATTCCCCATCCCATGGGCAAAAGAGGCATCACATTTCGCCCTTTGGATATCAACTCTAACTTGAAGACTTTGGGAGTCTTGAGGTCTTCAAGTGCTTTGCTTGAATACTAATGACATAGCATGGAAGGACTCCTTCTCGAGAAGCTCCAACTTTCATTAGTGGGTCAGTCTACTTTGGTTCGAAGAGCTAGCTCAGAGTAGAGATCAACTTTTGTCCAACTAGGATAGTCAGGTCTTCATTTTTTAATTCAAGTTGGAGCAGATGTACTCGTCTTCTAATTGGAACGTCAAGCACGAATTGTCATCCTTAAATTTATAATCATCTTCATTTAATAGGAATGAACCTTTCAATTGAAAATTATAGAGTCAGTTTTTTAGTTTTTTCTTGACATCATACATCTTTTTGCTAGTTACCTTTAGTAGAGGTAGGACCAAAATATTTAACCCAGAAGCGCGGAACTGAGCCAAACAGTTGTTAAGCAAAAATCCAAGAGGTTAAGTATGATACAGAGCTGAGTTGAGTATTCATCGAGCTATCGTTAAGCAGGGAAACCAAGACACTTAATATGATATAGAGCCCAGTTGGGCATTCACCAAGTGCTCATCAAGTAGAAAGCTAAGAGGCTAAATATGGCATATAGTCGAGTTGGACATTTGTTGGGTGTTCATTAAGAGGAGAGCAAAGAGGCTAACTATGCATAGAGCCAAGTTGGGCATTCACCAAGTTCGCATTAACTAGAGAGCAAGGAAGCTAAGTACAACATAGAGCCCATTTGAGCATTCATCGAGTGCTCATTAAGTGGAGAACAAGAGGCTAAGTACGGGATAGAGTCGTGTTAGGCATTCCCAATTTTGGACGTGCTAAATTTTCCTTGCAGTTTGATCAAGAGTAGAAGCTCTCCTAGCTGAGTCTTAGATATTGAATGAGTTACTGGTTTGTTCACAAACTTTGGCTACTGGATCTCCATTTGGGTCGTAAAGCCTACCTACTGACCTTTCGTTCCTAGGACCGGAGGACTTGCGCTGTAGGCTTTCACTTAATGTTCTTAGATGCTTTTGCCAAACTGACGGCCTTTGCCAATTGAGAGGACATTTGCCATATATGACGGTTGTTGCCGAGCAGGCAGGCTTTTCCTATATAATTGGACATTTGTCACATATAAGTCTTTCACCAAGTATGTGGGCATTCACTGAGTAAATAAATATTTGTATCATAGGTTTTTCACTGAGTAAATGGATATTCGTTGCATATGAGAGCTTTCACCGATTGTGTGGGCATTCATTAAGTGAAACATTATGTACAACCTGCTAGAGTAGCTATTAGAGAGGCCAAGACATCGACATGGTATTATCCTTATGGGGTACATGATCGATGTAGAACCCCTTAAATCTCTATGCTCAGGCGATAGTAGCTTGATGATATGCAATTAAATATTCATTCCTTACCTCGTACTCGCTTTTGACTTGATTGGTGATCAATTTTGAATCACCACATGCTTCTAGATATTTCACCCCAATTTGCTCGGCTATTTATAGTCTGATGATGAGAGCATTATACTCGGCTAGAGCACGACTTTGTCAATAAGTATGCATAAAGTAGTACATCATCATGAAGTAAAATAAAGCTACCCCTGCTCCGCGATAATTTCTGCTCTTTGGCCCATTCTTGCAGCTCCGTCAAAGAACATTTGTCATACACTATCTTTTGAAGTTGTGTTACTTTCGATTGTTTCATTGGGTATGGCTTTACAAAGCTTAGAGCTTTCGGACACTGGGTGATCAGTTAAAAAATCTGCAATGGCTTGTCCCTTAGTTGCTTTTTGAGGGACAAATTTAATATCATACTACAAAATCAGTAGTGTTGATGGAGATCAGATTTGATTTGGGAGTAAATTTGATTAGATTTGAATCTTGTTAGGATTTTGGAATATTTGATTGGATTTTGATTTTCTTATAATTTTGAATTCTATTAGGATTTTTCCCAATTCATCCAAAAAATCCTAATTTTCAATACCCTAACCCTAAATTCGCTTCCGTCTTGCGTCAAACTTAGTATCAGAGCCTAGATTTTCATCCCCATTTCTATCTTCTTTCTCTCCATCTCCATCCTTTTTTTATTTTATTTCAGTTTTTATTTTTATTTTTAAAAAAAACTGTAAGCATTCAGATCTGTGAAAAAAAGAAAAAAAAGAAAAAAAAAGATTAGAAAAGAGAGAGAGAGGGAGAGATCTAAAAAAAAAAAAAATCCAACACCTTCTCCTTCCTCCTTTTCTTCTTCTTCTTTTCTCTCGATTTTTGTCACCCTCCACTTTTCCTTCTTTTTCACCTTCCCCACCATCCTTCCTCTCCCTTCCACCTCCACTTGATCCAAATCAATTATCCAAATTCCCCCACTTCTTCTCCAACATCCCACCAACACCATCTCCCGTTCCATTGTCTCCAAACTCCTCCCATCACAAATCTCAGCAACCTCTTCCTCCCTCACCAGCCCTCCACATCTCCATAAACCCTCACAACAATCCCGGCCACTTTCCACACAACCGAGAGGACCTCCTCCTCTTCTTCTTCTTCTTCTTCTTCTCTATTCTCAATCCCACAACTCAACCCAAAATTCATCCACAACACCACCACCTTCTCCTCCTTGCCGCCGTCCACCTCAATCATCTCCGGCAAATCCACTGCAATAACAACAGCAGCAACAAGCAACAATAGCAGCAACAACAATAGTAGCAGCATGCCAGTCACAGCGGCAACAACCCCCCCAAAAGCTTGCCGCAGCCTCACCGCCCTTGTCCGCCTCTCTGTCTTTGTCTAGCGAAGCCGCCGCCTCAGCCAGCATTACTGCTGCTTCCAACCACAACATCGCCACCGATCATCCTCTACCACAACAGTGAAGAATCAACTCCCTTTGGTTTGTTTGGACTTGGTTTGTGATTTGGTTTTGATTTGGGTTGGTTTAGTAATTGGGTTTGATTTGGATCCAATTAACTAAACCTACATCCAAAAGAAGAAGGAATTTGGACCTGTTTTAAGTCAGTTAAACTTGATCCACTCCAGATCCAATCCAATTTTTATATTGGGCTCAGTCCATCAGACCTGGGTTGAATAGCTACAGTGCAAACTCGTTTACAGTGTAGACCCATTAAGGGTTTTCTTTTGATTCGGAGCCCATTTCAACTCCAATTCGAGCGGTTTTTGAAGCAGAGTTCTTCTAATCACATCTAGCACCTATTAACTGATCTAGGATTTCCTTACGTAATTATCATAGCTCAAGTGCAAGTAATATTTTAAAGAACTTTAGAATTCTACACTTGGGCGTGTACTACTCAGGTGATACCTAAGTTGAACTGAAATTTCAATTACTAAATCTTTGCAAATATTAGTGGATTGCAATAATTTGTTAACATAATGATTATATGCATCTCTCTAAAGATCCCATAATTATTTGCATATTTGGTTAATTAACATTGCGTGATCCATTCTAGATTATAAATATGTTACACTTTAAAACACGATCTAGTCGTCATCTAGAGTCAAAGAGGTCTAATTATATATATGATTTGCGTACTGCTAGAGAGGTATTAGATGAGAAATTTTAGTATAAAGATCCTATATTTGATAATTATTCTTCTACTCGTGATTTTATTGATTGGATAGTGAATATAGAATGCTACGTCGATTGTTATGAGATGTCAAGAATATGTAAATTTTAATTTGCTAGGAGACGATTAGTGGAACAAGTAAAAGATTTTTGGATTTCAGTAGAGATAGATCGTGAGGAACGTCATAGGAGTCCTATAAATTCGTGGGAAGAGATGAAAAATACTCTTATAGAGGAGTATATTATTACGTATTATAAGACTCGTCTTTTAAATAAATTGAAAAATAGATTCACTCTAAAATTTAGAATACAGTGCCCTAAATGTAATTAATATGGACACTCTGCCTTTCTATATACCATGATTAAGTTTCTAAGTGTCATATATCTTGGCATTATGACATGAGTGTTCCCTCAAGAGTGAATCCATAGATATCATGCCTACTAATCACGTTGACAATTCAGAAGTTATTGAGGTTCATGTTTCTAAGAAAAATACTATAGTTGAATCACAATTATAATCAAATATGTCTATTCTTATTGCCAATACTACCATTTCTTCTATGGTTAATGATGATATTATTATTGAGGCACACGAGTCTAATACACATGCACTAACTGAGATTCATGTTCCTATTAAGATCTATGCTACCGTAAAGAGTACTACTGATACTACTGATGCTCAGATTTTTTTAGTTGAGTCTAGTGCACCCCACATGATACTAAGTGTTCAATTTTGGAGTCAACTGTAGATGAAGAAACCGAGTATGAAATAATTGATACTAATATTGCTGCTAGTAAATTTTTAAGAATCTTTCCTATGTCTTAGCAGGTTACTCCTAATATTTTAATTTCTAACGATCTTTTGGAGTTTCCTTCTAAGATTCAACAAGTTCTCATATAGTGTAGTGATGTTATATCATTTGGGGTGATTGATGTATGCCATCTTAGAGAACCAACATATCTATTTTTTAGAGTTGTACCCCTTAAGTCTGTTGCATTGCATTTTCCTGATATGCATGTTATGCATAGTGAGATCTCTAGATAGGTAGCAATTTGCAATGATGAGTATAAATTTATTATATATCCACATAATATTTTGCAGAAATTTATACTTGATAACAAAGTGAAACTTTTAGTTCCCCTTGAGAGATTGCTTCCAGAAATTGTGAAGAAATTACACATTTCACATTCAAATTTGTATGGAGTTTCGATGAAAATTACTTCTACTACCTATGGCCTGGATATTTCATGGGATCCATATTCGACTACTTCCATTACAAGTGTCTTTCCAGATCTACCATGGTTCGACAAAAGTTCACTAAAAAAGCCAGTTTTCCTTTCACCACTTTTGTTCAGATGTGATGCACTAACTATGGTTCCTCGACTACCACCATAGCCTAATTAGAATGCTTCGTGGATGTCAATCAGTTCAACCCGAACATGTTTATCATTCGTCATCTCCGCATTCATTAGGGATGAATGCTTTGTAGCAGGGGAGAATTAATGGAGATCAGATTTGATTTGCGAGTAGATTTGATTAGATTTGGATCTTGTTAGGATTTTGAAATATTTAATTAGATTTTAATTTTATTAGGATTTTGGATTCTATTAGAATTTTGTTTGTTAGAGTTTTTCTATACATATGGGCTTTATATAAAGTATTGAGATTGATGAATAATATTGGAAAATTTCTCAAAATTTCTTGCGTGGATTTTACTTTAATCAAAATCTTTCATCGTGGATTCATGAAGAGTGAGCGTGGATTCGTCTGGATGGATTTTCGAATCGTGTAAGTTCTTCCCCATTTTATCTATTTTTTTCTAATTCATCCAAAAAATCCTAATTTTCAAAACCCTAACCCTAAATTTGCTTCCATCCTGCGTTAAGTGTCCATTTGTCAAGCCTTAAATTTAAGGAATATAGTTGAGTCATTCATGTCCTCAAGGGATTTACCCTAGATATGATATGGGTTGTTTGTCTGACCAGGTAATGTCTTGTCTTCTAAATGGCAAAATTGAAAGTTAAGCATTCCTTTTCCATAAGATTGTATTTGTGTTTTGCTCCAATCATTATTCGATTTAGATAATAGATTGCTTGCTCTTGTCTTTTTCCATTGGTTTGAGCAAGTAGAGCCCCTAAGGCGTGATCTATCGCCCTTACATAGAGGAGGAAGGGTTTACCGAACACTAGAGAGGTTAATACCGGTGGATTGATGAGGTATTGCTTGATATCATCAAAAGCCATTTGACACTTGGCGTCCCATATAAAAGAAACATCTTTCTTCATTAGCTTGGAAAAGGGTTGATATTTCCTAACTAAATTGGCGATAAAGCGACGGATGTATGCTAGTCATCCTTGCAAATCTCGGAGTTCCTTGATACTCCTTAGAGGTCGCATATCTTGTATTGTTTTTATTTTCTCAAGGTCTAGGTGAATACCTTTTGCCTTCACCACGAAACTGAGAAATTTTTCACTGGATACCCCCAAGAAAGACTTTGTTAAATTCATTTTCAATTGTTGAGCCCGCATTACGTCGAATTTTGTCCTCAAATATTTGATGCTATTTTCTTTGCTTCGGCTTTTGACTGCAATATCATCAACATAACACTCTACAATCTATAGCAAGTGATAGCAAAAAATTACTACTATAACTGGTTGATACGTTGCTCTAGTATTTTTCAAGCCAAAAGGCATTATTGTATAGCAATATACTCCTTGTGGTGTTCTGAAGGACGTATAATTTTTATCCTCTAGACACATTTTAATTTGGTTGTATCCCAAGAAGCCATCTGTGAACGACATCCTTTTAAAACCGCATGTATTGTTAATCCTCACATCGGTAATTGGGAGCGGAAGTCATCTTTTGTGCAAGCATCATTTAAATTTCTGAAGTCAATGCAAACTCGGACTTTTCCATTGTTCTTTATGACCGGTACAACATTGGCTAACTAGTTAGGGTGTTATTCCTTGCAGATGAAGCCGCATGCTTTTAGCATCTTCACCCCGGCTTCGATTGCTTCTAGCATTTTTGGTTTGAACTTTTTTTGTATATGTTTCACCAGTTTAGCACCAGGTTTAATTTTGAGGTGATGTTCTGCTACCTTTGGGTCGAGCCCCAATTTATCCTTGTAATTCCATGCGAAGACATCTATATATTCTCATATGAGCTTGATCAGGTTTAGCAACTCATCCTGATCTAGATTCTTACTTACAAATATGGGCTTAGGATTTTTATCATATCTAATATTTATCTGTATGACTTGATCTTCTGTAGGAGGTTCACGTTATTCAAACTGAAGCTCCCATTGTGCATCCATTTTCTATGCCCAAGCTCGAGAGAGATCTTCACCATCGGATCTTTCTTGGTCTAAGTGGGTAGTGGATACCATATTGACTGTCATTCGCCAAAACAATCTTCTCAAACCATAATTAGAATTGCAACTTGATATAGAAGATGATTGTATCGGAGTGCTTTCAGAGGAATCTTCTTGGAGAACATTTATCTCTGGTTCATAAATAAAAGTGTAATCTAAATCATGTTTGGTTTTATTATAATAGTCAATGCTTTTCTTTTTGGCATGCATGGCTGTGGGAAAAGTCTTCTCTCTCAATTGAAGCACAACCCTTCACCTTTTGCGAGATCATATCCCATTGCTCTCATCACCTTATGAGAGTTTGGCCCATAGCAATTAAACTAAGGAGCATCCAAGTCTTCACTTGAACTACTGGGAACTGTTTTGAGTTTGAGGCTAGCTTTTCTAGATATGATTGGACGCCAGTTACGTCTTGCTTGTACAATGAACATATCAACTATTTCATCATTTATATACTCATTTATTGAGTTTGAGCATATCGGTATTTTATTAAGTTTCTTAATTATCATATCCGCAGTTTTAGATATATCATCAGAACTAGACAAAATATATTCAAAGTTAATATCTTCATTAAGGACCTATTCTCCTTCATCATCGGTGTTTGGATTAATATTTACATTGCTTAAAATGATTAAAAGAGATTCATTTCAATCAAAGCTTTATCCAATCCATCTTCTTGTTCTAAGTCTGTTTCATTGCCATCTTTTGGTTCTCTGGGTAAAGAATTGCATTGGCGAAGTTTATGATTGGCAAAGCTGAGACATGATAGCATTGACAATATTCACATTCCAATTTTGTCAGGAGTGAAATTTGAGTTAAGAATGACTCGGAGTCGTCCAAGACTTCTCTGAGACCATCCCCTTGTCTCTTTGGAGAGACACAACAATTTGTACATTGTAATGCAATCAAGAATGTTCACCACTTGTGCCAAAATGTTGAATTTAAAAGGAGTAGCCAAATCCTCCACTGCGCTCTTCCATAAGGATTTGTCAAATATAATCTTTTTGGGCATACACTTGTCGAGTGGTGGCTCGGTGCTGACGAAGGAGGTACTGGATCTGTGGCTAGAGGGATTGGTTGCTCAGTAGGCTTAATCACATCGTATTATTTTAAATACGCTTGCACTGTTGAGTTCCTCTGATTGGATTTGCCATTAGGACAATCTACTTCTCTTCTGAGTTAGTGAGCAAACTGATTGCAGTGTCGTATTCCCCTGCACACAGAGAAATCACATGACAGCCCAAGTTCTTTCCTGTTTTTTTCTTCTTCTTAGAAAATGACTGTGGTCCATTGCTCCCTTTCAACGAGATCGAGGTGTATCCACATTGTTTCTCCATTTGGTATAAGAACAGGTACTAAGCTTTGCATTTGCAAAGGATGTGGACCCGTGTTGATTATCTGCGTAATCATCTTTGGACCATGACTCCATTTAGTATCTCTACTTTCGGTAATTCACAACTGAACTGGAGGAAGACTATGTTTTTAGTCACATCCTTCTTTTCTCCATTTAGGCAAAGCACTCCCACCTCGACCAGAGTCTGAATCTTATCATTCAGAATGAGCAATTCTTGGTAGGATGACTTATAATCCTGTAATAATAGCAATACTTGGAGTCTTCTGTATGCCCAACTTCTTCTGGCATTTTAGACTTAGGTAACTCAATCTTATTGTTGTTGACCAATATATTGAAGATTTTGCGCACCTGTTCATCTTTGAATGAGTACTTTTCTATGCTCATTATGACAAGGTTGTATTCTATCGGGTTGATGAACTCTTCTTAGGCTCTGCGGGCATGTCTATCACCAGCACATTCTTCCCTTTGAATTTGGAAGAGCGAGTGTGCGCTGTAGTAGCCTCAGCTTGTTGTTTGCCTTTGCCATCGACTGAGAGCCTTGAAATTAATTTCTCAATTATTTTAGCTTGCTCTTGTAATTCTTTCTATATATAGGCACGGACTGCACTCATATTGATTTCAATAACTGCACAGAGATTGTGTCTACAGATCCATAGTAGTATGGAAAGAGGCATTCTTTTAGGACATCTAGAGACAGATTTCTGAATCTTTCTACAAAATCCTTTACAGATTCATCTTTCTTTTGTTTCTCTTCAATGAGGGTGGACATAGATACCTCGGTATCATTCTCATAAAAGTGAGGAGGAACCGAGGTTCTATTATGCCCATGACTTGATGAATTCAACTGGCAAAGTATATAACCAATCAAAAGTGATTCCCTTTAACGACCCAACAATTAGCTGAGTCATCAATACATCATTACCCATAGCATTCCTAATGAGTGAATAAAAATGGTAAATATGTTGATTGGGAGAGTCTTTTCCATGGTATTTATCGATATTAGGTGCTCGATAAGTTTTAGGGAAAGGGACTGAGTCCCATTCTAACATGTAAGGGGGCACTATCCTTGCCTTTTGCAATGAACCCATGTGTGTGAAGGCATCCAATTTGATTTGAATATCCTCCAACACTTTGTCTTTCGCGGTATCTCTGCTTTGATGAGGACCAATATTCTCTTCTTTGGATCCATCATCCTCATTTTTATTTTCGGATCTAGATGGAATTTTGCCCAAATTATCATGATTTCCATGTGGAGAGGTTTTGCTAAGCAATTGCAACTACGTCAAGATGGCATCCATCGTTGCTTTCTATTGCTCGAACATCTCTTATTATTGTTGAGCCAGATCTTCCTAATGCTTAAGCCTCTGAAGCAAACAATGCACTTCGTCTCCGACCGCATTGACAGAAATGCCTCGAAATTGGTAAGAACTTGCTATTTCTAAGGAAGCGTATGCCAAGCACTCCTCGTGGTTGCTTTCCTCTTCTTGTGAGGTGCTACGAAGAGGAGAATTTGATTGACTTATTGCTGCCGATCTGGTCCTAGACCGCTTAATGCGGTAGACCCCTTCATTTTTGGTGGCAGATTGATTGTCAGGAGGTGAATTCGGACATGCCACCCACGATGGAGGATCATTGGGCTTAACCATGTTGACCATGGCATGGGCTAGCTTGGTTTCCTTCGTGGTTTTTTCGAATGTCATCGAGACCTTTTAGGGATTGACATCACCGAGCGAAGAACTGGTGGAGAAAATGATAACCAGTTAAAAACTAAAAGATTGGCCGGTGAATTTGTTATCATGGATGAGGTTTGTCGAGCTTGATGAATCTGCAGAGACGTTCCCTCAAATCCAAAGCTGGGGCGAATGCCGTTCCGCCAGAGATCATCCTCACCTTACGCTTGTGGGTGCCTGAGTGATCTTCTTCAATGTCTTCGGTGAAGCAACAAATCTTTTATCCATACCCACCAGGATTCTGAACTTGGTTCGATTTGGGAACTTAGTTTGTTGTCGAGTCAGAATTTGAGGTCTTGTTCGATACTCGAACTCTGGTCTTAAGGATTTCTTTATGCCACTTTGGGGTTTACTGTCACCTAGGGCACCTACTACTATGGTTTGCTTCTTGTCTATCCACCTAGCCATGATGGCCTAGTAAAACGCATGCTTTCACCCTTTACTATTGAGAGAGATAGCAGATTGATTGGCAGGACAGATTGACAACTTCGTATTGGTAATGGGTGAGACAGTACCAATGAAAGTACATTGATAGGCTACTGAGTGCATGGTCTAGCACACTGAACCGAGAATTTACCCCCAATGCGACTGGCCTTTTCAGTGATGCCAGGGTGTGCTGCTTTTCGTGAGGAAGACGAGTGAACATCCTTGATGAGTATCATATATTGTATTTTTCCTTCCATACTTTATCTATTTTTGTTTATAAATAAATGCTACTCGGGTATTTTTAGTGTCTTTTGCAGGTAATCCAAATTATACAAGGAAATGGCATGCAATCAGAGTTGGACTCGGAAATTAGAGTCTGAAAAGTTTCCAAAGTAAGCAAAACTACGAAGCTATAATGTTACAGAGATGTAAATTTGAATACAGTCAGGAAAAATAAATACACAAGACAAGAGCTTCATGTACAAAAAGATTTAAACAATTTGTTCAATATTAGATCGCTAATGAGCGGTATTTACCGCTAAATAGAGGCCAAAATGTGGGCCCACATGCCGAATTTTCTCTCGTGGCATCTTTGTAATTTATTGGGTTTTGTGGTTCTGTTAGAAATAGGGTTTGGTTCCCGAGGCCTAGATGGAGGCCGACTCTTGTATTTTTGACGGTATTATTCTGGAATTTTTGTATTCGATTTTTCTGTTCAATAAAGTTGGGGTTTTTGCTGAAGGTCGACTGCCACAACACCGTGACCAGAGGTAACTCATTGTTCTTGATATTCTTGTTTTCTTTCTGCATAGATTTAATTGCATTCTATTTTAGGGTTTACTGCTTTCTAGATTAGGGTTTACTGCTTTCTAGATTAGGGTTTATCATTTTATGAATTAAAATTTGATCTTCCTTAGTAAAAATCATGAGTAGCTAATTAGATCAGCTCTAGGATGTAGATGAAGTTAAGATCCACCATGCAATTATTTTTTAATATTTTTCTTCTTAAATAAAATTAATAAAACCATGATTTTTCAAATGAAAGATTAAAATATAAGGACCTGAAGTTTAGAACTTTTATAGGTTATACTTGAATTAGGATTCTTGATAATCTATGCTTAGTTAGGGATTTGGATTGCTGGTTTTATCTTTTTATTTGAATTATCTAAAAGAATTAGTTTATTTTTATATGAAGTAGCATCTTTTGATGAGCTATACTTGCACAATACTTGATAGCTCATACTTAGGACACTTTAAGTAAAAATTAAACTAAAAAGATTGAATTTTTATGATAGAAGAAAATAGTAGAAGTAAGAACATGGTTGAAAATTAGTGGATTCTATATCCTAGGCTACTTAGATTAATCCGACTTCAACCTAGAACGTTTGGTTAGTCCGTTGAACTATAGAGAAAGGAAGAACACAGAAACACCTTAAATCCCTGTGAGACGACCTGTACAGCACTACAACGATACTGTGCGCTTGCAGTAAATATAATACATCAAGTTTTTGGCGCTGTTGCCGGGGATCGACGGTGTTTTTCTTGCTTTTTCTGACGTTTTACGGGATTAACAGTGTGTGTTGAGTGCTCTGGGACGCGAAAGTACATATACAAGAAAACAAACAGGACTATATATGGTTTTAGAGTGTACTGAAAAAAGTAAAGAAGTTGATTCTCTGATTGAGCCGCTAATTAGAGGGAATTACTGCTATTTAGCGGTACTTCTGGTAAGAAAGTCCACAAAAATTTCCTAATATCTGTATTTTATCTCCCTGGTGTTGTAAAAAAATACAAAAAAAAAAGGTTAGAAACATTAGGAATCACATTTTTATTTGATCATATCTCTTCCACCGTTTTATCTCCACCACACCCAACTTCTTGCATTAGTTTAGGAATTTCACGCATACACTCACAGTCGCTGGTTCATGCCACACTGGACCCGTGATCAATTTGGTCAACTTGTGAGATCAGATTTGTTCATAGGAGCCAAGATGGACCAACCGATCCCGATCCTTCAGGATCGATGTTACCCGTTGCGTACATCATTACCATCATGCATCAAACTTCCACACGCAGTGGGTAATCACTATGAATTGAAGCCGCAGTACATTAGTATGCTTCCTAAATTCATTGGTTCTGATTCAGAAGATGCATATCTCTTTATCAGTGAATTTCAGGAAGTATGCGTAATGATTAAACTGCAACACTTATCGGAGGACGCAATTAAGCTCCGCTTCATCCCTTTTGCACGTAAGGATAATGCCAAGAAGTGGTTGTACAGTATGCCTACTGATTCAATCACTACTTGGGATGAATTCGTTACAGTGTTTCTTAAGAAGTATTATCCCACGCGTAAGACGACAAGAATACGAAATCAAATTAATCAATTCCGTCAAGTGCCGGGAGAACCCTTCTGGCAAATTAATCAATTCCGTCAAGTGCCGGGAGAACCCTTCTGGAAATATTTGGAACGGTTCAAGGACTTATTAGCTCAGTGCCCCCACCACGCGATAGAAAAGTGGCAGTTGTGTCAAATTGTGTACGAAGGACTCGATTACACATCCAAAACTCTTCTTGAGTCCATGTGTCAGGGGGAGTTCATGAGAAAGAATGAGGATGAAGCATGGGACTTTCTTGAGGACCTATCGTGGAAGACTATGCAGTGGGAGAGTCCCACTGAGAAGCCTAGTGCTTCAACTTCTACGCATAAAGGTGGGATCCATAGCATCGACAGCTCTATAGCTGCCGAAGCTAAGATTGCAGCCCTTATGAGAAGAATTGAGGCATTGGAGACTCCTAGTACTCCACCGGTGGGTCAGGTAAATCAAATTCAAAGTCCCACATACTGTAATTGCGGAACTCCGAATCATGTTATGGAGGAGTGTCCATTATTAATGAATTCCATGGGTTCCACACTTGAACAGGCTAATGCCTTGTATCAACAACCCATGAACAATGCTTATGCTCCTACATACAATCCTGGCTGGAGGAATCATCCAAATCTATCATGGGGTCAAGGGCAATATCAGGGGGCCCCTAACCTTAACATGCAACCTCCAACCAATGGTCAGTTCCCAAGACCAAATATGGGTACTTTTCAACACCCAAATGCTTCAAACCATGGGAACAACCAGAGTAGACCACCTGCACAAAACCACTCACATCCACAACATGGGTCTAATAATGATCAAGAAAAGCGACTTCAATCACTTGAGAGGAATGTTGAAAATCTTCTCAAGTCTCAGTCCAACCTTGACACATACATGCAGAATCTTATGAAAGTGTCAACTGATTTTATTTAAAGAACAGATCAGCACCTGCTCGTGAACTCTCAATATATTAAGAATGTAGAGCAGCAGGTTGGACAATTAACGAGTCAGATGAGTGAACGTGGCCAGGGTTCCTTTCCAAATCAACCCATAACGAACCCTAATGCCAGTTCCTCAAACTCCAATCAGTCGCATATCCACCAATGCAATGCCATTCACACGCTTAGATCTGACAAGCAAATGGACAATAATGTAGCCATGCCCCCTGATCCCACTCCTACTATCTCGCAAGCTACATCATCTCTTCCACCCATTTCTCCACGACCATCTCCATCACCTCCATCATTGTCACATGATCATTTGGAAGAACCTGTTTCTAAGCCGAAAGTACCATATTCCAATCGGTTTAGGAAGCCTTCACCGCAAGTAGAAAAGATTCTTGAAACATTTCAGCAGGTAAAGGTTAATATTCCACTCCTTGACATTATACAACAGGTTCCTACTTATGCTAAGTTCCTCAAGGATTTGTGTGCTAAGAAACGAGCAAGAAACGTTCCTAAGAAAGTTTTTCGTGCTGCAAATATATCACATATCCTCTCTAACTCCCTGCCTATCAAGTACAAAGATCCAGGTTCCCCTACAATATCATGTACTATTGGAAACACTACATTTGATAGGGCGTTGCTTGACTTAGGGGCAAGTGTCAACTTGCTTCCTTACACTATTTATCAGCAACTGGGGTTAGAAAAACTTCAACCTACCAAGATCACACTACAGCTAGCTGATCGTTCGATCAAGAGACCACTTGGTATGGTTGAAAATTTGCTCATTAAGGTCCGCGAGTTTATCTTTCCTGTAGACTTCATTGTCCTAGAAACTGAGCCGATCTCCAATCCACGGAATCAAATTCCCGTTATCTTAGGTAGACCATTCCTTGCAACATCAAATGCATAAATTGATTGTAGGAGTGGTCTCATGAAGTTATCATTTGGGAATATGACTGTGGCATTGAACATATTTAATATAGATGAGCACGCAACGAGCTCTCTCATTGAGGTCAATATGATTCATAGTTTGCACTCTCATTCGACCTCTTGCATTGATGATGAACCTTCATTTGAGCAAATATTCAAAGATGAGCTCATACTATTAGAAGAATTGGCACATACTGATTTTATATATGATAATACTTGTGCAAGTGTGCCATTGATTTATGAGCGAACTTTTGAGGATTTATTTACAGAGGAGCTCGCATTACTTCGTGAGTTAGAAGAGCCACCACCACATTCACATGATCCTATAGCACTCTTCTCACCTCACAATATTTCTACATGTATGCTTGTTACTAATAATGATTGGCAGGTTTATAATAAAAAATTCTTTAATCCAATTGTTAATGCTTATATGTGGACAAAAAAAAAAAGCAAGGACGGCATAAGAAGCAGGCAGGTAATTTCGTGACTTGTAAGAGGTTAATGAGATATAATAATGCACCCACTTCATGTTTAAAACGCACACACTATTAAAGTGGGAAGCGATTGAGAGGTCGTAACTGCTTTACATGCGTTAATAGGGTGAGGATATTGAGATCGTAACTTTTTATGACTCTCATTATTTGTATTTGTGTAATAGTTTTCTTATTTATTTTACCACCCTTTGTTTGTGTATGAGGGCATACAAAAGTTTAGGTGTGGGGGGTGGATTAGGAGATTTTTATTTTTTTAGGATTTTACTTTTATTTTTTTTAGGATTTTATTTTATTTTTATTTATGGGTTTATTTATTTTACACTTTGGGTAGTTTTTTGGGTATTTTAGGGTAACTAACTGAAAAACAAAATTCTGAAAAAAAAATATGAAAAAATTAAAAAAATTAATAAAAAAATAAATTTACAACAAATTTATGTATTTTTATCAATAGATCAAACTAATTACAGATAAAAGAACAAATTTAGATTTGAAATTGGATAGGAGAGTAGATTGGATGATACACTTTGAATTTTATTAAAAAAGATTAAAATTCGAAAAATAAATATCGCTAACAGTAGTTTTGAGGCAAGTATACATCTATTTTTCACTTCACAATAGTTTATTAAGTTAAGGACAAAGATGATAACGATTGAGTAAGTTTTCTCTCTCTGGAAAAAAAAAAGAAAAAAAAAGAAAAAAGAAAAAGGGATTAAAATAATGGGGTGCGCCTGGTATTAAGGCATTAGCCTCAAGAGTAATAATAAAAAAAAAGAGTATGATCTGAGTAATCGGGTACTTTGCGCCTAAGTAAGCGTAAATATTCGCATGAAAGGTGAAATATTCTAAAAAAAAAGAAAAACAAAAAGAAAAGAGTATGAACCAAGTAATCGGGTATGTTGCGCCTAAGCAAGCGTGAATATTCGCATGAAAGGTGAAATATTCTTAAAAAAAAAAAAGAAAAAAAAATTGTTATGAGAGAGGAGATGAATCTTGACTTAGAGTTTGAGTCCAAGGCCGAAATAAACTATCACACGTGCACGTAGTTGTATAAGAGCCAATGAATTATTTGTTAGTAGGTATTGAAAGATAGGATTTAAATTTTTGATTAAAATGATAAGTGTATCTGATATGACGCTCGATTTGAAAATTGATAATCTAAATGCGTTCTTGAGTTTGTATATTAGTGAGATTAATTGATGAAAATATCATAAAAAAAAATTTAATTTTCTTTTGTATAAATTTTTTATTTTGCTTGATTTTTAGTTATCCATATTTTTCTTTTCTTTATTCCTTAATCTATTTTCTTCTTGAATTTTGTGGTATATTCACTGTAAACCCTCACGAGACACAACTCGTCCACTAGGGTAACCTAGGGGTTTAAAAGCTTGTTGCACGTGCTAAGTGCAATCGCGATTCCTGCGAAAGTGAGTTAGGATTTTTGTTTTTCTTTTTAGGTTTAGGTTTTGCTCGAGGACTAGCAAAAAATAGGTGTGGGGGTGTGATGAGTATCATATATTGTATTTTTCCTTCCATAGTTTATCTATTTTTGTATATAAATAAATACTACTCGGGTATTTTTAGTGTCTTTTGCAGGTAATCCGAATTATACAAGGAAATGGCATGCAATCATAGTTGGACTCGGAAATCAGAGTCTGAAAAGTTTCCAAAGTAAGCAAAACTACGAAACTATAATGTTACAGAGATGTAAAGTCGAATACAGTCAGGAAAAATAAATACACAAGACAAGAGCTTCATGTAAAAAAAGATTTAAACAATTTCTTCAATATTAGATCGCTAATTAGCGGTATTTACCGCTAAATAGCGGTCAAAACGTGGGACCACATGCCGAATTTTCTCTCGTGGCATCTATGTAATTTATTGGGTTTTGTGGTTCTGTTATAAATAGGGTTTGGTTCCCGAGGCCTAGATGGAGGCCGACTCTTGTATTTTTGACGGTATTATTCTGGAATTTTTGTATTCGATTTTTCTGTTCAATAAAGTTGGGGTTTTTGCTGAAGGTCGACTGCCACAACACCGTGACCAGAGGTAACTCATTGTTCTTGATATTATTGTTTTCTTTCTGCATAGATTTAATTGCATTCTATTTTAGGGTTTACTGCTTTCTAGATTAGGGTTTACTGCTTTCTAGATTAGGGTTTATCATTTTATGAATTAAAATTTGATCTTCCTTAGTAAAAATCATGAGTAGCTAATTAGATCAGCTCTAGGATGTAGATGAAACTAAGATCCACCATGCAATTATTTTCTAATATTTTTCTTCTTAAATAAAATTAATAAAGCCATGATTTTTCAAATGAAAGATTAAAATATGAGGACCCGAAGTTTAGAACTTTGATAGGTTATACTTGAATTAGGATTCTTGATAATCTATGCTTAGTTAGGGATTTGGGTTGCTGGTTTTGTCTTTTTATTTGAATTATCTAAAAGAATTAGTTTATTTTTATATGAAGTAGCATCTTTTGATGAGCTATACTTGCACAACACTTGATAGCTCATACTTAGGACACTTTAAGTAAAAATTAAACTAAAAAAATTGAATTTTTATGATAGAATAAAATAGTTGAAGTAAGAACATGGTTGAAAATTAGTGGATTCTATATCCTAGGCTACTTAGATTAATCCGACTTCAACCTAGAACGTTTGGTTAGTCCGTTGAACTATAGAGAAAGGAAGAACACAGAAACACCTTAGATCCCTGTGAGACGACCTGTACAGCACTACAACGATACTGTGCGCTTGCAGTAAATATAATACATCAATCCTCGCTGCGCGAAAAGTTCTCTTGTGTTTGTTGGAGTGATTGTTAGTATGGAGAAATTCTTTGATCACTAGGGTATCAACAGTGGTATCGATTACAACTTCACCGAATTGTGACACGAATTCCTCTAGAATAAAAGTTTGACTTCCCAACGAAGACACCAGCTTGTTTCCATCATTTGCAACATTGATAGAGAATGCAGCCATTGCAAAAACAAAATAAAATTTCTATTTTGAGGTTTTGGGAATTGCAACACTCAAGATGTTCTTTCATAATGGAAGTATAATTATAGCGACCCTTTTTACTTCCGTTGATTATTCGCTGAAGGATTTTTATTGAACTGGAACTCTCTATGTATGATCTTCTTGGAATTAATTTTCTGATCTCCTTTATCTGCATACTCGGAGTGATTTTACAACATGAGCGGTTACAACTGTCCCTTAACTTGAGGAAGATTGTGGTAGAACTGAACCATAATCTAATCCTAGGGATTGGAGTGTAACTGCACCATGATTTGATCAATGTAAATATCCACCAGCTAACGAGGATGGGATGTCTTCGTTGGTAGAGCTGACTCCTTTGATTGGCGAGGTCGGTCTGCTTTCTTCGGCAAAATTAGTTTTAACCATTTGTCATTACTATCTTGGGTATTTGTTTTCTTTCAGTCTAGCGAGGATGGGATGTCTTCGCTGACTAGGTGGATTTTGTCTCTTGAAGCTTTTGACTCCTTTAGACTTGTTCCGGTTGGTAAGAAATATTGTTTCATTTGGCGAAGTTGAGATTCCTCGGTTTGATGAAGTTAAGTAGAAATTCTTTGTAGTGGGGTTGAGATCTTGTATGGAAATGATGGTCGTTGTTTTGACTTGTATGTTTGCCAACTCAGCATGACAATGTGTCATTTTTTCGGTCGGTGTCATCTTAGCAATGGGTAAATTTTTACCTTCTACATCCCTCACAAAATGGAATGGAATGTGCCACGTTGATGAGACGATCCACAATCACCCATGTTGCATTATTGCCTCTAGGACTTCGTAGCAATTCAGTGATAAAATCTATAGTAACCTTCTCCACTTTCACTTAAGTATGGATGATTGTTGAAGTAACCCGAGTGCTCTCTAATGCTCAACCTTCACTTGCTAAATACCAAATGCTTGGATATAAATCTAGTAATCTCCCACTTCATCCCATACCACTAAAGGCAGTGCTTCAAGTTTTGATACATTTTTCCACTGGGATGAATGGAATAAGATGAACTATGAATCTCTGTAAGTATTTCGTGTCAAATTTCTCCATTGGGCACACAGTCTATTGTAGAATCGAAGGAATCCAAACACATGAATACTTAGATTTGTCTATTGTCCAACCCCTATCAGACTCCTGAATTTCTGCAACTTAAGAGAATTCATTTAAGTTTTCTTAATCTCTTGATTAAAGGGGGTTAAAGTTGCAAAGCCATTATCCGTATCTTAAATCTAGATAAAACAATATCTACACCTACCTGTCTTATCTCCTCAATTAATTCTTTCTGCTACATCAGAAACATTGCCATAAGTTTTTGGCTCAAAATATCAGGAGCCACATTGATCTTGCAAGGTTGATATTATAGATTAATATTATAATTTGCCATCAATGCTGGCCATCTCCTTTCGCTCATGTTAGCCTCCTTTTAAGTAAAAACATACTTCAAACTCTTGTGGTGTGTTTAGATCTCCACTCTGTTACTAATAACTAGTGCCTCAAAATGTTCAAGGCAAAGATTGCTGCTACTAACATCAAATCAAATGTGGGGTAGTTCTTCTTGTTCGATCTCAATTATTGAGAAGAATAAGTAACCCTATCCTCATCTAGATGTATCGTTGTATATAACCATCAATTCATTCTCATTTGGAACTGCCCTAATCAGTGCAGTAAGTCTCTGCTTTAACTCTTCAAAAGTTGCATCATATTATTCTGCCCAGGTATACTTCTCCCCTTTCCTTGTTAGTTTAGCCAAAGGTCCTGCAATCATGTAGAAGTCCTGCATGAACTTTTGATAATAACTTGCTAAGCTAAGAAAACTTCTCACTTCTGTCACATGTTTCAGAATGGGCCAATCCTTCACTACTGAAAGTTTACTACGATCTACTGAGATTCTATCTCCTAAAATTATATATCCCCAAAAATGAAGCTCTCTTCAATCAAAACTCACACTTACTACCTCCCAGAAAGTCTCTTAAAGTCTCCAAAACTATCCTAAGTGTCTAGTATGTCCTCTTTGGTCTTGGAATAAACCAAAACATTATATATGAAAATCACTACAAATTTATCTCAGAGACAAAAACTCAATTAATCAAGTTCATAAAAAAATAGGTGCATTCGCCACTATAAATAGCATCACTAAAAATTTATAATGTCCATACTGAGTTCTGAAAACCGTCTTAGGTATATCCAATTCCTTCACTTTCACTTAATAATATTCATACTTAAGGTCCAACTACGAAAACATTCTACATCCATCAACTTGATTATATAAATCATTAATTCTCGGTAATGGGTATCGATTAGTAATAATGACCTAGTTCTCTCAATGCATAATCTCTTAGCCCCAACTTTCTTCCCTGTCAAAATCTATGATATACTCTAAAGTGAAGTACTTGGTTTTATAGAACCTTTACCTTCCAGCTCATTCTAATGTCCTTCACTTCCTCTAGCTTTGCTAGTATATGGTGCCTTAGATGTAGGGGATGTACTCGGAATAAGGTTGATAACAAACTCCACTGCCCTGTCTCATGCTAATCCGGAGAAATCCTCAAAGATGTCTATAAACATTAAGATTATTGAGTCACATCAAAACATGCTAATACACCATCCGCAGGAAGAGCTCTAAAAACTACTAGCTCTATCTGGCTGTTGCCTCCAATGAATTTGAACTCTACATGATTACGCACTCCAAAGATAACGATCCTCTTCTCACAATCAGTAACCACATGGAAGGTGCTAAGCTAATCCATTCCTAATATCACATCAAATTCTTGAGTGCATATAACTAGAAGATTGATATGGAATTCCCTCTTACAGATGACCACTAGATGCAGCTGTTCGCCATGAAAGTTGCACGCTCTTTATATTGAAGCCTTTTCAATAAAAGAGTTACAATCGAACGGTTTTCCGTTTACAGAAAATGAGAAAGATTGCTCTCACTCTTTGTTTAAAGCTGGGTTTCTAGGTAGCTATGGAGGACGATCTTGCTCTCCGTTGACACTCTATACAATTTCTCTCAGTTGGCTAAAGGAAAAAGAAAGGTTTTTTTGGTTCTTGATCGCAAAGATAGTTTTTCAGAAGAAGCTCCTCTTGCCGTGCTCTCCTCTGTCGTGTCCGTGTGTCTTTCGTTCCCCGCCTTTTATAGGAGGCTTGGAGTAACGTTCCGCCATATTTTGCTCGACCGTTAGCTCCCACTACTCGAGAAGTGCCGCCATATTCGTTAGGTGGTTATTCCCACGATCGAAGTAACGCCGCTGCATTCGTTTGGCAGTTATTCCCACGATCTGAGGTGGCAATTCTTCTGTTCGGGTTGGATGACTTTGTATTAAACCCCCACCCGAAAGCTATGGGTAATGTCGCGAATCTCACCTTTAGATTCGCGAACCTGTTCTGTCGTCTGGATCGCGGACCTCAGTTTCTTAGATTCGTGGATCTCAGTTGTTTTTAGATTCGCGGACTCCAGTTTCTTAGCTTTGCGGATCCAATGAGTTGTGGGCTTGCTTTGCTTTTTCCAGAATTTTTCACCGACAAAACCCCCTCCAAAGTTTCCAAAACTCTTATGATTCCCTAAGGAGTTTCGGAATACTTTGGATGTAATATTCTGTGTTAGAATCTCCATTGCGTTTGCTTGAAGTCTGTGACTCTGTATTAGCGCCGCTACTGCTTCTTGCTTTTGAAGGGACACGTCTCTGTATTAGGGGCGCGACTCTTCATCTTTGAGTAGAAGACGACTCTGTATTAGGGTCGCGAACTCTTGTTTCGGAAGGAACACTTCTCTGTATTAGGGGCGCGAGCCTTCATCTTTAAGTAGAAATGACTCTGTATTAGGGTCGCGAACTCTCGCCTCGGAAGGAGCACGTCTCTGTATTAGGGGCGCGAGCCTTCATTTTTTAGTAGAAAATGACTCTGTATTAGGGTCGCAAATTCTCACTTCGAAAGGAACACGTCTCTGTATTAGGGGCGCGAGCCTTCATCTTTGAGTAGAAAACGACTTTGTATTAGGGTCGCGAGCCTTCATTTTTGAATAGAAAATGACTCTGTAATAGGGTCACGAACTCTACTTTGGAAGGAATACGTCTCTGTATTAGGGGCGCGAGCCTTCATCTTTGAGTAGAAAACGACTCTGTATTAGGGTCGCAAGCTGTTTTTGGAAGGGGCGCGACTCTGCATTAAGGTCGCGAGCCTTTGCTTTTTGAGAAGAAACCGACTCTGTATTAGGGTTGCGAATTTTTGCGGGAAGGCTGGCAGGCGGTTGTTTTTCTATGGCGTCAGATTCGAGGCATTTTTCTAAGCCGCATTAAATGAAAAGGTATCCACGCGATTTGAGCCGGATATCACGTCTGTTCAAAGATCTTGGCCGTCAAATCACCGGCTATATAACCTCAAGAGGTTGCCCTTATCTCGAGAAATTTGAAATCTGAGTTTTTCGTTTGGACTCCTTAGACTTCTCATCTTCAATCTTCTATCTGATTCTTCGTGTGAGAGATTTCCTCTCTCTGCAAAAGATGCCGAAGAAAGCTTCTTCTTCTGACGCCGTTGCCAAGAGTCGTCAAGATCCTCAAGCTGCATCTAGCTCGATAGTGGTTCGACAGGAACCCTTGATTGGAGGTAAAAAGTTGAAAGGCAGTCCCTTTCTCATTTTTTTTTCTCTTTGTCTTGAATTTGAATGTCTTTTGCAGTTGATTATGCCTCGAATCCTTGGCTAAAGGATCATTATTTCGGATATTCTGACGGCTATGATGGGAATAAAGAGTTCAGATTTGATCACATCTTTTCCCATTGTACAGCCTCAGATAATCAAGAGAGAGTAGATACGATCCCCCACCCTTCTCGCTCAACATTGCGAGAGCTGATGACCAATGCATCTTTCGAGGGAGAAGATCGGTCTCCATTGCTTAAACCTATCTTTTTGTTTGGGGATCATGTTTCGATGCCCGACAATGGTTTGGAAGATGGTGATTACAAGTGGCTTCGTCAAGTTGAAGGTCGCTACTTGTTTCTCTCCAATATGGAGAGGTCTTATCCGTTCTTGTTCTTTCAATCCCTTTCCGTACCTAGACAAATAGACTGGCACATAAACAAACTGCAAGACGGTATCTTATTGGGGGGCTTCAATGCTCAAGGTGCTTTTCCTCGTGGGACTGGGAAGAGCTTTCGTGGATTGCTTAATCTTGACCTCCCTAGAGGCGAGGTTCCCATAATCGCACAGACTTTCTTGTATCGTTTTACCAATGCACAAGGAGAGTTCCCTGTTCAAGATTTCCGTCCCCCTGGATGGGTTCACTGTTCTTCAAAAGGAGAGTGGGCTGTTTTGACCGATTTCTTTCTACGATCATTTAGAGATCAGCTTCATCATGCGGGGCTGTATCGCGCCATCAGGGCGGTTCAGCACGGCATTCCCGCCAGCAGATTCCATTTTTTTGCTTTGTTGGAATTGTATAATCCTGATACTTGTACAATCTTTTGCCCCCGAGGCGAATTGGGTTTCGCTCTCCATGAGATGCATGAGATCTCGGGTTTGCCTATGGGAAACATCCCGTATGAGGAGTATGTTTCTACTGGAGAGGAACACCATCTATTAAAGACTCAGGACCCTTTGGCTTATGATACTTACTGGGAGTTGCTATGCCATTATCATATCTGCACTCACACATCGGGCACCCGTAGTTTGAAGCCAAAGAAATGGCTACAATATCTTCTGCTTAGTTTTTCTAAGAGTACTTCGAACTTCACTCGCCTTCCTCCAGTTTCTGAAAAAGAGGTAGAGAGAAGAATTGCAAGTTTTGGAACAGATGCTTATGTTGCCGAAGCTGATGAGGATGTTTTCAAAACTAGGGCGTCCTTTGAGAGTTTTCATTATCAGGCCCTTCAGGCCCTTCTTGGCAGGTTATTTGCTGGTTTGGCTGAAAAAGTGTGTTATTCCTTCACAGGAAAACATACCCATTAGGGCTGTATACCCAGCCGTTCTACTGGCATTGGGCAGGCGACTTAGTTTATTGTCCGCCATGGTATGCAGTATCCAAAGCGGATTGAGAAGAATCTCTGATAAATTCTGCAGTGTGAAGAAAGAGCAGAGGAAGAAATGAGACCCTATCATTAAGACTCCTAATCTGCGTGTAGAACTTCCTTATACTTACTTGATGGCCTGGCTGGTTCTACATTGCCTACTTTGATGAGTCCTGCAAATTCGCAAATTGATTTAAGTGTTCCAAAAGTGCAGCACTATGAGAGGTCGCAATGAAAAGGGGGGCTGCGATCCGCAAGAACCTTCATTGTTTCTCAACTTTTGAGTTGTTTAGATGTTTTCCATACTTCCCGAATGCTGGGTACGGGGAAGAATTCACGGATTCTGCTGGTGCCGATAAATTCACTACTCTATCTTTGGGGTGTTTCTGGTGGTTGCTGAATATCCGCCCAAGACATTTGGTCCTTCGTTTGGAGAACCTCTGCTATATAGAATCTTACTACCCGAGTTGTTTTATCCGTCAGTTTGGGTATGATAAGCTCTATGTGGGTAATCCCAATAGGGAATTAAGCTTTGTTGGGAATGTTCTGGAGGGAGCTCGAGCTTGGTTTCATTTTGTTACAGATGGAACTCAAGCCAAATTTGATCTTCCGCTCAAGACCCCGAATTCGAATATGAGCTTTTGCTTCTGTAAGTAGTTCGCGGATGCTAACTCCGCTCCTCAGAATTTCAATATACACCATAACAGTCTGTGGAGATCAGAGCTTGGTATACTCAGAAAAAGAAGGCCGGCAGCACGAAAGTGGCAGGGATGGAGGACTTCAGGGGAGACAGCGTGTCTAATGAATCAGAACAAAGAGAAGAGGACACTGAGGTACCGGCTCAGGTTGCCTCCCTTGATGCTTCTCCCGATCCGACATCGAGAAAGACTTCTCCTCCGTTGCCGTCTTCTCCTGAGAAATCTTCACATAAGTGGAAGAGACTAAGGTGTCTTAGCGACTTGCCTATCATTCCATGGAGAACTGATTCGCAGAGCACCCTGAACTGAGACAAGAACTGCAACACCTACTCCAGTTGCTGAACCCCTCACTGAAGAATCCAAGAAGGATGAAGATGATTCTTCCTTAACTCTTCGCTCCCTCAAGAGGCATCGGAACCAAGGACCTGTTCTTTGTCATGACCCTGCTCCCACTACTCAAAAGGGTCTGGCTCCTCAAAAGGATTCTACTCCTCCTGTTGGCCAGGCCAACGTTGAAGTTAGTGCTCCTTTGGCTTTACAAGAGGACTCTATAGTTCCTGTTGCTCAGGGCACTACAGATGATGAAGTGCAAATCATTGAGGAGACCCACGCACCAGACTCTCTAAAGGAAGCACCCCCTTCTGAAGATAAAGATGAATGGGGCGATGATGATGATGCCAGTAGTGATAGTTTTCGCTCTTCTACTCCTCCTTCCGATCATGGTAAGTATGTATTTTTGGGCGAGGAGGTTCGAATCGAAGTATATGGGCCTGCAGTGTTCGGTCCTGAGGTGTACGAACTTAGAGAATCCAACGTCCAACCTTTAGGTTTTCATCTTCTTTCTTCGGCAATTATGCTATTTTATCAAATGATACTGTAATACTTAACTGTCAATTTTCTTCCTTTTGCTAGCTCCAGTTTCAACTCCGGACTTAGAGTGTATGGGCACGAAGGTGATTTCTCCAAATAATACCATCGCAGGAGCTGAAACGAGTGAGACGGCCAAAGTTACTACTTCTGTAGTTGATACTTTAGAAGCAGTGATTTTCTCGGCTGTCATGTCTACGGTTTCGACCACAGCCACTCCAACTGTTGCTCCAGTTCAAGAGATTGTGATTGGTAGCTCCGTGGAAATTCCTAGGGGTGTCATTCCTCATGGTGCTAGCTTTATTGCGGATCAACCTGCTTCTGTCTCCTCCAGTATTACTCCTTCTCATCCAGAGATCGACATGCTTGAGACTGATTTGCTGAAGGACACAGTGGAGTCTTTCTCTTCTTGGACCGCTGTATTGAGAAAATACTGAGGGGGGTTCCTTTTGCTTCACTCGCCAATGTTCTCAACATTTATCTAACTGGTATTGTTAGCATTGGTGGGGAGGATAGAGCCGCTCCTTTTAGGTTTATGATAGCTCAGCTCCAAAAGTACGTTGAATATCTGTCAAAAGCCAAAAGTGCTGATAAATCCGAGACAGTGGAAATCATTTTCCAGAAGCTGAAAGAGGAACAACTTAAGTCTCAGAAGGAGACTCAAGAGAAGGCAACTGTTTGCAAGGCCTCTTTAGAGAAATGTCAATCAGATCGCGAATCTCTGGTTCTTCAAGTGGAGGCCGCTGCTTCAATTGTCAAGAGTCATGACCAAGCTATTATTAAGGCTCAAGATTCCATCACCAAGGCTCAAGCTTTCTTGGCCAAAATAACCAAGGAGAGCGATGAATCAATGAGGAACCTCGTCGACTTATCTCACCAGCAGGACAATAAAAACAGAGATCTCCAGGCGATACATGCTGAATTGGCTACATTGGAGGTTGTTGCAGTGCAGAATGTAGTCGTTAGTGACGAGGAATTACGTCGGCAAGCCGCTATTCAAGCTTACGAATCCCTCAAAAAAGACATTGAGGATGCGGAGGAGAAAATAAAAGCACTTTTGAACCATTGAATTGTAGAACTCTTGTGTACACTGCTTTAGTTCTCTTTGTAATAGTTCCCTTGTCATTTTATAGAGAACTTGATTTTGGCCTTCTAAAGTATGGTCTTGCAGCTGTTCTCCAAAGACTTGTAGCGAACTTGCCATCTTTTGTCTAAGATTTGAGAACCACTGTAAAACTTTGGTATCTGTATATCTGTTTCCACATAAATTTTAGAGATTCGCGGATTTACACAATCCATATCTAACCCGCGACCCGGGTTCCGAAATTCTAGCCCGTGATGTTTCATCTGGAAGTTCGCGGAATAGACCGTAGATTTTTCTAGAATTTGTAGAGACTTCCGCGAGCCATAAGATGCAGCCGTTTGGGCGGGGAATTCCAAGCATTGCATGACAAGATCTCCGGGTTGTGGTATCTAAGCGTCCCATGCAACAGCAATAAATTCTGTTAAGATCTGAACGGAAAATCTTGACCGACGATCTCGGTCTTATCTCTTCTAAACTGGAGATCACAGTTAGCAGCTCGCCTATATAAGGCACATGCTCTCTTCAATGAAGGATCATTCAGCCATGAGAAAATTTCTTCTTGACTCTCTTCTCTTTCTCTCTTTTGTAATCGATCCACCAGCGCAGCTATATTTTCTTCTTCTTCAACCGAAGTATGTCACAAGACCTCCAGACTGCATCAATCCAGCGGGACGTCTCACCAAAAAGGTCCTTCAAACCGTAGTCATTTTTCTTAATTAAGATATACCTCTTCTTTTGATTTATACCCTCCTCTTCCTTTTTTTTCTTCCTTTTTAACAAGGATTTGTTTCGGCTGCAGGAGATAACCGTAGTCATTCTCCTTAACAATGGCCCAGACCCAATGAGCTCGTAATTGCTTCCAATGCCTCAAGGGGCTTGGAAGGTCTCATGTATCTTTCATGAGAGAAAAGATTTCAGATCTGGAGCATTGCTTTTCTTCTTTTCTAGTATCCCACAAGATTGGGGTACTAATGACCAGGACCTTGAATTTGCACAACCCGTCAGCTATATAGCTGGGGTTTGCATTTGGTATGCCCAGTTTTGAACTAATCAATTCACTGACATCATCACTAGGGAACCAACCAGGAGGTCTCTGATTGTGGTCGGAAAGAAGAAATAAGATTATACCTTTTAAGCCATCCTTAAAAAAAAAGGAGGCTACAAGAGCAAATTGGAAGTGGAGGCCAGGGAGCAAACTTTTTGATCTGAAGCATGCCGAAAGAAGCGGTTACAGAAGCAAGTCTGTCATTCCAGGAGAAGGGCTTGCAGAAGCAAACTTTTTGATCTGAACCATGCCGAGAGAGACGGTTACAGAAGCAAGTTTCCTCTATTTTTTTAGTGATTTGTATTCAGTCTTGTTGATTGTACACGACTAGAGAATTCTTCGTAATTTTGTTCTGATGATGAATAAAGGAGCTCTTTTCTTTTTATGTAACCAAGAGTATCTGAAGAATAATTCTGATGTTGATTACCAGAGGTAACTGTTAACTTGATCATCAAAAGAAATCAAAATTTTCTAACTACTCGAAATTACTGTAAATGAAAGAAACACTTATTGAAAGTTTAATTTGCCAGAGGTAAGGTCTACCTTGGCCATTTTGATAAGAAACAAATCTAGTTCACCAGAGGTAATATTTAACTTGGCAAATTTGATATGAAGAAAATCTGGTTCGCCAGAGGTAATATTTAACTTGGCAAATTTGATATGAAGAAAATCTGGTTCGCCAGAGGTAATATTTAACTTGACAAATTTGATAAAAAGAAAGTTTGATTCACCAGAGGTAATATTTAACTTGGCAAATTTGATATGAAGAAAATCTCGTTCGCTAGAGGTAATATTTAACTTGTTAAATTTGATATGAAGAAAATCTGGTTCGCCAGAGGTAATATTTAACTTGGCAAATTTGATATGAAGAAAATCTGGTTCGCCAGAGGTAATATTTAACTTGGCAAATTTGATATGAAGAAAATCTGGTTCGCCAGAGGTAATATTTAACTTGGCAAATTTGATATGAAGAAAATCTGATTCGCGAACTAAAGGTATTTTAGTCCGAAACCAAAAATTTTCATTGACGAAGTTCTGATTACAGAGAAACTTTTTGCTCATAACTAGCATATAACTGCCCAGGCAGTATTATAATTGGTATTCTGCAATTTTACTAAGGATAATACTTCTTCAGGAACTTGCCGTTGATTGGCATTAGGACCTTGTCACCATTAGGCTTTGTCAACCGATACGCCCCGTTGGAGTAAACCGTATCAATGACGAAGGGTCCCTCCCACTTTAGCTGGAACTTTCCCCTAGGCTTCTGGCTTGTTATGATTAGTCTTCTAACTGATAGGACCAGATCACCCTTCTTAAAAGTCCTTCATTTAGCCTTTTTGTTAAAGGTTCTGGAGATCCATGCCTGGTATAGCTTGATACTCTGTTGAGCTTCTAAGCATTTGTCATCCAAGACTTCTAACTCTTTGAGCCTTTACTGATGCTTTTCTTCTTCTGTTATCCTTGTTATTAACGCGACTCATAATGAAGGGATTTAGATCTCCAAAGGCAAGACCGCTTCTGATCCATATACCAAGGAGAATAGTATGGCATTGGTGGGAGTTCGGACTGTGGTTCGGTATGCCCACAGACACTCTCCGAGCTTTTCGTCTCAATCCCATTGATTGGATGACACAAACTTCTTAAGAAGTTTTACAATGGTCTTATTGAAGGCTTCTGCTAGACCATTGGCTGTAGGATAGTATGGCGATGAAGCCACATCCTCGATCCTGTATTTGTTGCAGAATCTGGAATACACTTGGCTTACGAACTGAGGTCCATTGTCATGAATTATTCTTCTAGGCACCCCGAAGCGATAAAGCACATGGTGCTTGATGAACTTGATAGCATCTGACGATTTTACTTCGGTCAGGTAGATGGTCTCAGTCCACTTTGAAAAGTAATCAGTTATGGCCAAAATGAACCGGTGTCCTCTCGTTGATGGCGGAGAAATTGGCCCTATGATGTCCATACCCCATTGCTCAAACGGCCATGACGTAGCCGTCAGGTGGAGATATTCTGGACCTTGATGCATAAAGTCTGCATGTATTTGGCAGGCCCTGGCATAGGTGACTACTTCTATCATCATCTTAGGCCAATAATAACCCATCCTTCGGATTCTATTCCAGAGTTTCGGTCCTAGCTGATGTGCTCCGCAGATGCCAGCATGAGCTTCTTCGAGTACCTTTTGGGCTTTGCGGTTGGAAAGACAGCAAATTAAAACTCCGTCATAGGATTTTCTGTACAACGTCTGAAGTTCTGCATTGTAGTAAAATCGGATGGCCCTTCTCTGAATGGCTTTGGCTTCTTTTGAACTTTCGGGTAATATCCCGTAAAGGACATAGTCTATATAAGGAAAACGCCAATCCCTTGGCTCTAGGTTAGATGCGCAAGCGTCAGCTTCGTTTTCTTATGGCTTTTTCGCTTCTTGTTTGAGCTTATCCTTTGAATAGAACAACTCCTTGCTGCTTACCATAATTTGCCTTTTAGCATGCTTGGGCAAGGCTAATGTAGCAGCCAAGGAAGCTAGCAAATCCGCATAACTATTGAGGTGGCGCTTTATGTGGCTGATATAGAAACCAGTGAAACCGTTAGCGACCTTGATCACCGCATGATAATACGGCAGGAGGTCTTCATGTTTGACTTCGTACTCCCCTTTTATTTGATTTACAACGAGTTAAGAGTCCCCATATTCCTCCAAATATTTGACCCCCAGTTGTTTGGCTATTCTTCAGCCGATTAGGAGGGCGTTGTATTCCGCGACATTGTTGGAGCACGAGCTTGTCAATGAGTAAGCTTGAGGAATGATGTGATTGCGAGGAGAGACGAGAACAACTCCCACCCCCGCTGTCATCTTTCCTTTGGATCCCATTCGGGAGGCACCATCACCTTTCGAAGTGACTATCCAAAAGTTGTCATACACCTTTCGAAACTGTATTTGCTTTGGAAGACATTCTCGAACCATCCTTTTCTGGAATTAAATCCCATTCTTCCAACTCTCCTGGGATTTGTTCATATAACCTCGAGGATGCCGGGACTGGATGTTCGGCCAAGAAGTCAGCCACGGCCTGTCCTTTGATAGACTTCTGTGGGACAAAGTGCATATCATATTGTGATAGCAAAATAGCCCAATTGGATAGTCATGAATTTAATGACCCGAGTTTAGTCATTAATATTCTCAGAGGGTTAACCCTCGATACAACATAGATAGTTTGTCCAACTAAGTAGTGTCGCATTTTCTGTATTGCGAACACCAACGCTAGACATTCTTTTTCCACGGGATTATACTGGTGCTCCGCCCCGATCATCATTCTGCTGAGGTAGTAAATGGCTTGCTCATGGCCTGGCTCATTCTTCTGCGCTAGCAAAGCACACAATGAATGGTCCATAGCCCTTACATATAACTGGAAGGGCTTTCTAGAAACTGGGGACACGAGTATTGGTGGTTTCGTGAGATATTGTTTGATCTCTTCAAAAGCCTTTTGGTATGCGTCATCCCAGGTGAATGACACTCCTTTCCTCATCAATCTGGTGAAAGGTTGACATTTACCAGATAAATTTGATATAAATCTGCGAATGTACGCTAGCCTGCCTTGCAACCCTCTTAACTCTTTGAGGTTACGGGGAGGTGGCATGTCTTGGATAGCTTTGACTTTATCTGGATCAAAATGTATTCCATTCGAAGCTACGACAAAGCCGAGGAATTTCCCATTAGAGACCCCATGAAAGACTTAGCTGGATTCATCTTGAGCTGGTGCTTCCTCATGAGGTCAAACACTGTCTTCAAATCTTTCAAGTGATCTTATTTGTTTCTGCTCTTAATTACTAGGTCATCTACGTAGCACTCCACTGTTTTCTGGAGGTGCTCTTGAAAATTGCATTCATGGCACGTTGATGCGTAGAACCTATATTTTTTAGGCCAAAGGGCATGACTGTATAGCAGTATACTCCGAGTGGTGTCCTGAAAGACATATGCTTCTCATCATCGGGATACATCTTTATTTGGTTATATCCCGAGAATCCATCCATGAATGTCATGCGCTCATACCCACAAGTACTATCTATCATAATATCAGTGATGGGTAATGGGAGTTCGTCTTTGGGGCAAGCCTCATTCAAATCTCTAAAGTCTATACAGACTCGGATTTTTCCATTTTTCTTGGTCACGAGAACTATATTTGCGACCCAATCAGGGTGCTGTTCCTCGCGAATAAAGCCTGACGCGATCAACTTTTTGATTTCAGCTTCTATAGCTTCCATGATCTCTGGGCAGAATCTTCGTTGTTGCTGCTTTACTGGCTTAGCTTCTGGTCGGATCTTCAATTTGTGAACCGCCACGCTTGGATCCAACCCTGGCATCTCCTCATAACTCCAAGTAAAAATATCAATGTATTCGCGGACGAGGGATATCAATTCCTTCCTTTCTTTCGAGGATAGGTTCTCACTTATAAATATGGGTTTAGGATTCTTTTCATCTCCCATATTGATTTGGATCAATTTATCTTCAGTTGGGGGCTCCCGCTGTTCAAACTGAATCTCCCATCCCAAGAGTCGTCTCTTACTGGTGAGGTTTCCTTCAAATATTCGCCTTCTTGGATCGCGGAAGCCATGTTCGCGGATACCTCGTGAAAAATCACACTTGTGCTGACATCTGAATCCCAGCATGATGATTCTGATGAATGATCGTACTGTCTTTCTTCAGCTTTGTCGTTTGAGGAGGCCTCGGAAGTGGTGACGTATCCCAACCCCCTGCCGGTTTTCTGGTAATAGTCTGGCATCTTCCCTTCGGGGACAAAAGGTTGAAGGATTGTCTTCCTTTCTTTTCCGAAATTCAACCCCCTGCCTTCGGCCAGATTGTATCCCATTTTCTTTATTATTCCATGGGAATTTTCATCATAATGGAAGAACTTGGATTTTTCCTGTTCTTCCTCAGAATCTGAACATTTCTTTTTATTCCTGTGACTTGCTCTTCCAAATATTATGGCCTTTTGGGTTCCGTTTTTGGGAGGGATCTCAAAAATAACTTGGTCAGCACATTCAACGTCATCACTTAATTCATATAAGGATGATCGGATAGGTTCTTGGAAGGAAGTCAGAGAGTATATCTCATTTACACAGTCGCTAAATGCATCTGTGCTAGTACTTGAGGGCTCAGAATCAACACCAGAAGAATAAACAAATTTCAAATTTTTATTTATTACCCATTCACCATCAGAATGAACGGCGTTATTTACATCAAGGCTTTCGAGGCTTATCACAATGGGCTCACCATCCCAAATCACATCCTCGGATTCTAAATCTTCGGATCCTGATTCTGTATCAGCCTCTTCGCCACTATCAGAGTCATCCTGAACGGGCCGATCTGCGATGCCAAACGCATCTTGATACAGCAACGCGTCAGTAAAGTAGTTTTCAACTCCTTTGAAGGGTTATTTTTCCGCAATGAGCGTCTTCACTTCGCGTCTTCATCGACATACTTCATGCATTGGTGTAACGTGGAGGGCACGATGAGATTGCTATGGATCCAGGGTCTCCCCAATAGCAGATTGTATGATGTGTCCGCATCTATCACGTAACACGTGACTTCCGTTTTCAGGTCGCCGATTTGACACTTGAACTTTATTTTACCCAGGGGTCTACTACCGTTAGCATTGAACCCGAAGATAGTAGTGTTGGTTGCGGATAATCTGTTCATTGGCACTCCAAGATATCGTAGCATCCTTCGCGGCATGATGCTCAAGGTCGAGCCTGGATCAACTTGAATACGATCAATCTCCGTAGATCCTATGTATCCCTTGTAATACAAAGGGCGATGATGCTTATTACTCCTGACTTGCATATCTTCCGGAGAGAAGGTGACGCAAGGGATGTTTTTACCAGAGATCTGGTGACATGTCACGCAAAGAGACTCTCCTTCTTCGATCATCTCTGGTATTTGCGCCAAGAATACTTCCGAATCTTGCAGAGTCTCTCTTAAAACTTCCCTAGTAGATTTGGAGAGGTTCAGGAGCTCGTACAAAGTTATCCTTGCAGGGATATTGGCCAACTGTGTTAGGATATCGAACTGGAATGACTTTCGCGAGTCTTCCGCAAGTTCTTTTCCCTTCTTCCTCAGGGCTTTGTCAAACTTCAGCTCTTTTTGCTTGACTTTCTCTGGAGATGGTTGAGAACCTGTTATTTGGCTGTAATTCTTTAAGTAATCTTTCCCGAAAGGGTCCTCGCGGAGGGAGGATCTGCATCGGCGACCAAGGAATTTTCGATTTCTTTTTCCGAATCGGTCAAAGCAGGAATGATCTCATCATCTTTGGGAATTACGGAAATGACATTGGAGGTGAAGACTCTCTCTCTTCGCTTATTCCCAGATGAACTGGAACTCCATTGTTCATCATTTAGGAGATCAGGATGTACCCATAGTATCTCCCCCCTATTAGTTTCAAAGGGGAATAGTCCTATCTTTTGCTGTTGGTGTGGATCAAAATTTACGACTTGCATCGTGCCTTTATGGATGGGCTGCACTCCATTTTCGTGCCTTTATGGATGGGCTGCACTCCATTTTGAACTATTGACTCAATCCAGTGGGGCGCTTTACCGAACTTGACGGTCACCATGTTCGCAGTCACCTTCTTCTGGTGCTCTTGAAGCTTGATGACATTAGCGTCTACTAAGACTTGAATTTTATCTTTAAGGATGTAGCAGTTTTGGGTGGGATGATTAATGATCCTATGGTAGACACAGTAGTTAGGATCATTAACTTTTCCAGCTTCCTCTGGACATTTAGACTCTGACCACTTCAGCATCTTCTTACTCATTAGGAGGTTGAAGATAGTCTTCGTGTGCTCATCCTTAAAGGAGTATTGCTTTTGTAGAACTCGCGTCTGAGGAGGAAGTTTCGGGGAAGTCTTCGTGGGTTGTGGCGCATCAGTGACCATTGTTTCCTATCCCTTATACCCTCGAGGTTGGGACTTATAGCTGTTATCACCACTTCGCTTTGGTTTCTCCTCGCCTCCTTCTTCTTTAAGCCTTTGCACAATTTCTTCAGCTTTTTCAGCTTGTAGGGCAAGATCCTTCCAAGTTGAGGACTTCACCACCCCCATTCTGGATAGAACCTTAGTCGATAAATTATGTCGACAGGTTTCTACAGGGTCTTTTCTGGCATCCCATGCGGACATCTGAGAGAATCGTTCCGGAACCTTTTGATGAAGTCCCGGGCTGACTCTCCTTTCTTTTGTTTAGCGCTAAAAGCGCCGGCATTGATACCTCCATATCGTCTTCATAGAATCTAGTGAGAAAGGCTTTCTCCATGTCGCTCTATGAATTGATGGTTCCCGGTTCTAATCTCCGGAACCATTTAAAAGCTAGCCCGATTAAGGTACTAACAAATATTCTTGTAATAATAGGGTCATTTCCGGATAAATGCTCTATCTGTGACTTAAAATAGTAGAGGTGTTGGTTTGGCGATCCTCTACCATCAAAAGATTTGAGCTTCAACGGTTTGTAGCTTTCTAGGAATGACACCGTTTCCCACTCCATGGGATATGGCCTTACTACACCCAGTTCTTGTAGGTCGCCCTTATGCATGAGGGCATTCAGTTGGTTCTGGAAGCTCTCCATCCAGACAGTATTTGCGTTTCCCTCCTGGTGCATGGAGCGGTTGTCATCATCTTTATGATGTTCTTCTTCTTCTCGATTGTTTTGAGGACCATGACCTTCTTTTTCGGTCTTCTTTCCTGTATTCTTCAGTTTAGCTTTTTCTAACTCCATCAGAACGTGTAGCATATCTTTAAGCTCACTGATGGCGTTCTGCTGTTGCTGGATATGCCTATCTTGCTCCTCCATTCTCCGCATGAACTCTTCTGGGATATTGTTCTGCATCATATATGCAGAGGCGGAGTCTTCTAATAATGAATCAGACGTCTGTAATTCAGCCATAACAGATTTGGCTATATCTTCTTCATCAGATGAGATCCCCGCCATCTATCTATAATTCATAGGGATCGCCACCCAACTTTTGAGTCGAGTGTGCCGAAAAACTCCTCGCTCTTCGTTGGATGGGTCTTTCGAACTCGAAGTGAACTCTGGGTCAGAAGCTTCTTCTTCGGAGACTTTCTTCGCCCTCTTTTTCTTCTTCTATTCTCCAACGCTTATCATGTTGGAGGTCATCGCGGGATATTCTGGCTCAAAAAACTCGAGCCCGCGTTGTCTCCTTTTTGCCAATTGGGATGACGATGTTGACGGAGACGACAATTGACAAAACACCGAGGATCGGGCATGAGTTGAACAATGACAGTGAGACAGTACTGTATTAATCAGTCGTTCACAGTGGCATTGAGATACATGGGATTCTTCTCTTCTTCTATTTAGAAGTTCCCTAAGATCTCTTGCACTGGAGTCCCTTGTGATGGGCTCATTTGTGAGAGATAACTTCAAGGACGGTGGAGTTTCAGCCTCGCGGATAGGCATGCACTTTCTGCGAATTTGAGGTTCGCGAGCTTCTTCAGATTTTTCCCTTGGGACGCGAATGTATGCTCCTCGTTGACTATGGATAACTTTACGGGTTCACCCCGCTTCCTATAGGAAACGTGAGCGAATCCCTCTGCATCTTGACCAACCTCGCCCTTAGGCTCCCATATTTGGATGGTAGGTTTCTGCAGAGATGAGTTGGCGGTTCCCTTTTGTTGCGCGCTCCTGTGAAGGGCACGAGCTTTGCTTTTCCTTAGGTTTCTTCTTGTCGTACGAGTGGGAGGAATCTCCTTCTCTGCATGACAACTTTGCGGAGCGGGTGGTTGTCGCTTCCCCTTATTGAAGCGGGGACTTTGGTCCACTTTGCTTGAGAGATCAAGAGTCTTTGCCGGAACTGGCAGAGAGCCCGTTGTTAAGGAAGGGGATTTCGGACTATCTTGGTCCATTGATTCCCTTAACTGGGCTATTGCCATCTCCTTGGGAATTGACCCCTTGGAGATTTTATGGTATCCCCTTAGGGAAGTAGGGCTCTTGGAGCCTGAAGAAAGAAATTCTTCATACATTTCCTGGTCGACGTGAATGGTGAGCGAGTCGACCATACTACCAACTGGAATGTTATCGGATTGAGCTACCACCAAGTCACCGGAGGTGATGGTATTCCCCAGCAGAGTCGCCAATCTTCTATTCGCCATGAAAGTTGCACGCTCTTTATATTGAAGCCTTTTCAATAAAATGATTACAATCGAACGGTTTCCCGTTTACAGAAGATGAGGAAGATTGCTCTCCCTCTTTGTTTAATGCTGAGTTTCTAGGAAGCTATGAAGGACGATCCTGCTCTCCGTTGACATTCCGTACAATTTCTCTCAGTTGGCTAAAGGGAAAAGAAAGGTTTTTTTGGCTCTTGATTGCAAAGATAGTTTTTCAGAAGAAGCTCCTCTTGCCATGCTCTCCTCTATCTGTGTCCGTGTGTCTTTCGCTCCCCGCCTTTTATAGGAGGCTTGGAGTAACGTCCCGCCATATTTTGCTCGACCGTTAGCTCCCACTACTCGAGAAGTGCCGCCATATTCGTTAGGTGGTTATTCCCCCGATCGAAGTAACGCCGTTGCATTCGTTTGGCAGTTATTCCCACGATCCGAGGTGGCAATTCTTTTGTTCGGGTCGGGTGACTTTGTATTAAACCCCCACCCGAAAACTATGGGTAGTGTCGCGAATCTCAGCTTTAGATTCGTGAACCTGTTCTGTCGTCTGGATCGCGGATCTCAGTTTCTTAGATTCGCGGATCTCAGTTTTTTTTAGATTCGCGGACTCCAGTTTCTTAGCTTCGCGGATCCAATGAGTTGTGGGCTTGCTTTGCTTTTTCCAAAATTTTTCGCCGATAGCAGCTTACACATTTTACTAGAAATAATTCTTCTGTTTCCTCTTGCAGACCGATGCAGTACATGATGGAGTTGAATCGTACCTAACACAAAATTATCTAACATCTCTACCTGCTTTGCTATCAAATTGTATGCTTGTCCATGACAATAATTTGCTATCTTGCTCTTCTGAGCTTTCTTAAATACTTTCCTCTAAGAAGCTACTGGTTGTTTGCTCAAGTTACCATTCTGGTTCCTCTATTACTATCAAGGAGCAGTGTTTCATTGGTTTCACTTGAAGACAATCGCTTACTGTATGCTCACTTGATCCAAAATTAGAACACATGCGGTTGGCAAACCTACACACTTTTGTAGTATGCCTGATCCTCTGATAGCAGCCAACACTGGCTTCTGTTGTTGATTTAACTGGATGCTTCCCTATACTCCTAGTCAAAGTCCATCTTGAAATCTCGCTGACTTATCATTAGTGCTAAAGATTGCACCCTTTTCTCCTTGTTAATCACTTACTCAACAATTGAAGTTGCATCAATAACCTCAGCAAAGATCTCTAGCATGGAAGTTGCCGTATAATTTTGGATATCCAGTCTCAATTCCTGCCGGAAACAATAAGCTTGATCAGCCTCATCCTCCACCATATATGATGCAAATAACATTTTACTGAATAGTCATCCACAAATCTAGCACCTATCTTCAACTGTTGTTCCATTATCCTTCGAGCTGACCTCGAAAATAATATCATAAGGAAACTAGTTGTGATTGTCTCCCACAAGATTGTTTGTTGTTGCCACCATGTCCGACCTATATATATATATATATATATATATATATATATATATATATATAGAGAGAGAGAGAGAGAGAGAGAGAGAGAGAGAGAGAGAGAGAGGGAGAGAGAAATGGAAATGAGCGGACATCTCATGTAAGTTAACTGAGCTGCAGTTCATTTCCACTATTTCCAATAATCTTTTTTAAAATTTTCTTTTGGATTATGATTTAGACCCCATAGGGTTCACTCATACCCAATTTCCTGGATTTTAGTTTTGATTTCATCCTCCATCAAGTTAACACAAAATTAACGGTTTACAATGAATAAAACATCTTACATGCACTTGATGAAAGGGTAAATGAACTCCAAAATTTATGAAATTTAATCCCAAAAAGTTAAGAAAATAGAGATAGTAATTGTTAAAAAAATTGAAGAAAAATTATTGAATCATTATATATATATATATATAGACGTACATGCATACATACTTACATATATATATATATATATATATATATATATATATATATATATATATATATATATATATATATATATATATATATATATATATATATATATATATATATATATATATACACATACATACATACATACATACATACATACATACATACATACAAATATATATATATATATATATATATATATATATATATATATATATATATATATATATATATATATATATATATATATATATATATATATGTGTGTGTGTGTGTGTGTGTGTGTGTGTGTGTGTGTGTGTGTGTGTGTATACACACACACACATATATATGCTTGTATGTGTGTGTGTATATATATATATATATATATATAGTTGTGTTTAACACGAAGCAATCTAATAATATTCGTCTAATCTCGAGTTTGTTAATTGTAATGACATCTAAATATGCTCAAATCACTTGAACTGGCTTAGAGAGTCTGGACTCAGATACCAACTCTAATACCTCACTATCTATCGATAGATAGCTTATCCATCTGGCATCAAATGATAACATGACGAGCCTTGAAATTTATACATTCCTTGCACAATGAAAATAAAAATAATACAATGAATTATCTTTATAAATAAACCATTTTCACAAGAAAAAAATTCCTTAATAGTTTATCAACTAAAATTTTCTCAAATAAACCATCTTTACAAAAGAAAACCAGATCTAATAATGTCTCATAAAATATCCAATAAACTAAGCTCATAAAACTAGGCAGTCAAGTTTCAAGAAAAATATATTATTATAGTATCCGACAAATAATAATCCAATAATTCAGAAAAAATGTTCAAGTTATCTAATCATGTAATCTCCACAAAATACTCCAATCTTGTTTTGTAACTGGTACATCAATCTTTATATATAGGCCTAAGCTTGTGTCTGAGTTTGGTCATGCGAAATTAGTGTCATCATTAAATCGACCAATAAAGATAATAATTATACCCAAGGAAATAAATCATATTAATGAATAATAATGAATATAATGAAAATGAATAATAACATAGTAATTCTTTTTATGTCCATGTGTCTATCTTATTTTAATTAAATTAATCATTAACTATTATTATTGTCCTTTAGAGTTCCAATCGAACATAAATATTAACACCTCTGAGTGCATTCTTATTCACCAAGGGAAATCAGATCAATCAATATCGGTCGGAGTTTATGCCATTTGAGTTTAATGGAAATATCGAGAGAGCCTACTCCATCTAAGTTCAATAGCCACTCAATCAATATGTAAGAGCTCGCTAGTTAAATTAAAAATAGAGTGCTAAATCTTAAATCCTTGATTTTTCCTTGATAACACGTACATATTTAATCAATTTTAATTATATTGATTCAATATTTCAATTTAGGCACTAATGGTAATGGTATACTAGTTCAATATCAATAATTATTATGATTTCAATAACATTAAACTTCATCCACCATATTACTTATCTTTGTTGGCAGTGAAAATTTCTAAGTTAAAAGGATTTTCCACAACAGACTGCGGAGCTAACTCAGTAGCTCCGCGTTTGGCTACTTTTGCCTCGCGTTTGAGTAAAACGCGGAGATGTTTAATAGCTCCGCGTTCTGGTTTCTTAGCTCCGCGTTTTGTTGAGATTATCTCCGCATGAGCAGATAACCAGAATCCTAAATTGATTGAGATTATAATTTGGGCTTATCCAAATATCTAAATTGAGTCCAATCATAATCCTAAATTGATTGTGATTGAGATTTGATCTTATCCAATCTCAAATTGAATCCAATCAGAATTCTAAATCAAGAGATTTTAATCAATATTAAATATTGGATTAGAATCCTTGATGAATACAAAAATCTTTATTCTTATTCCTATGGAACTCTTTATTCCTATTCCTACGGAAACTCTCATAACCACTAAAGTCTATAAATACCCTCTTTGAGGAGACTTTAGGAGAATCAATATATACAAGATCAATCAATCAAGAAGATAGAGGATCAATCAAGAATAGATCAATCAATTCATGATCATCTATCTTCAATCTCTTTGATCCTTCGGCAATTCAAGTACGCGAGAGAGCCTTGAAGCCTTTAGTGATCATCATCTTTTCGGCAATTGAGATATTTTTCTGAAATCTTGAAGAATTCGAGTTACGCACAGAGTCTTGAGTTCGTGAAGATCAGAGAAAATCACCATCTTCTTTCTGGAGTTCTTGAGAAGTTCGAGTTACGCGAGAGAGCCTTGAATAAATCAAAACCAGAGAAGATCGTCTATATTCGGCCGATATCTTTAAAAGAAAGAAGATTTCAACGTACCGATCGTCCAAAGGAACTACTATAGATCCCATCGCCACAGATCCCACAACACATTGTAAAAGAGAGAGATTGAACTATAAAATCCTCTCGTTTGTTCTTTTTTTATTATCTCTTGTTCACTTCCATTGTAATCTAAGATGTGTTCAATGGAAGGAAGCGAAGGAACTTTTGCGACGAACAAACTGGCGACCACAGTGGGAGCCATCTCTTTCACTGATGAAGAGATTGTGGCGCAATCGGACGTTGATATGATCGGATCCGAAGAAGACACGCTGGTCGTTGAAATCGACCAGCAGAAGTACGAGGAGTTCCTCTCCTCCGGATCAGGTGACTTGGATGAGACACGGCACTATCGTCGCATGTACTCCAATGCCCGAGTGACGGGTAGAAAGGTATCCACCGAGAGACGGGGATCCTTGGAGACTGCGGCTATAGGGCCGGAGTTCACACAAGAAATCCTAGCCGAGGATGAGCTTCCGATTGCCGAAGAAGACTTGGGAACTGGACTGACCAGGACCCAACTCCGGAACAGGAACCGGAGAGCGAGGCGTAGAGCCCTCAAAGCCCGCCTTGGACGCGGAGCTAACTCTAGAGGACGCGAGGCTATGGTCCCTCGCAAACTGGCTCGCGCTACCCGCGAGACCAATTTTTACCGCGTTAAACGCGAAGATGCAACTTGCCTTAAAAGCAAGGAAAAGCCAGCGTGTGATTTTCCACGCGAGGCTATTACTGAGCCTAGCGAGAGACGCGAAGCCAGTAAGGGTTGCGCTAGTCGCAAAATACCCAACACTCGCGAGTTACGCAAGTATAAAAATTCTTCAAAGCCAGCGTGTGATTTTCCACGCGAGGCTATTACTGAGCCTAGCGAGAGACGTGAAGCCAGTAAGGGTTGCGCTAGTCGCAGAATACCCAACACTCGCGAGTTACGCGAGTATAAAAATTCTTCAAAGCCAGCGTGTGATTTTCCACGCGAGGCTATTGCTGAGCCTAGCGAGAGACGCGAAGCCAGCAAGACTTGCCCTAGTTGCAAAATACTTAACACTCGCGAGAAACGCGAGTATAAAAATTCTTCAAAGCCAACGTGTGATTTTCCACGCGAGGCTAAGCCAAGCGAGAAACGCGAGGCTGCTAGTGCTTGCAATAAACGCAAGATTCCTGACACTCGCGAGAAACGCGAGTATAAAAATTCTTGAAAGCCAGCGTGTGATTCTCCATGCGAGGCTAATACTGAGCCAAGCAATAAAAGCAAGGCCGGTAATACTTGCGAGAAACGCGAGATTCTCCACGAGGAACGCGAGGATGATTGGCAGGTAGTTGTCAGTCGTAAAAACCGCGCTAAGCGCGAAGCTATGATTTGCGTTAGTCACAAAGATAAGCCAGCGTGCAAGAGTTTTCCTTCACGCGGGGCTATTATTCCAGAAGCTAAATTTCTGAAGACAAGCCAGGCCAGCGAGAAACGCGAGGCTAACATGGCAAGATGCGGAGTCATTCCTCAGCCCCGCGCTACAATATGCGAAGCTACTTCTAAGCTCCGCGTGGATCAACCTAACTATAGAATCATGACAGATCCTCGCGTCAGCGGACCGGAACTGGACTCCAGTAATCCCAAGAAGCTCCAGTGGGTTCCTAGACCCTCTCAAAAGATGGATAGGTCCCACGACTCCATGGATAAGGTCACCAATCTCAGAAATTACTTGACAAAAATGAGAAATATGACTCAAGCTCAGCCACACTCAACATGTCATTGTGAGCAGCTCATAACAGCCATATCTGCTGTATTGGATAAATGTTGTTGTACCAAGAAGAGAGTGTGTATTTAACAGAATAACTGAGTCTCGTCAAGATACTCCGATAAGGAGGAAGAATAATCTGAGATATCAAACCACAGAAAAAGAGGTAAAGGCAGTGACCTCAAATATGGTCGGCAAAAGCAAAAAGATTATGGAGAAAGAATATGAGTCGGATGCAGATGATGAACAATCTCGCCATCTTACTCGACTCAAATCAGGTGCTGTTATTCCTCGGAATTATAAGAAACTTTCAAAAGGTTCTTATGATAATGACAGCGATAATTCAGCTATAGCTTCCCCAAAATCTCGTGCATCTTCCCGACCACGAAAACCAGCATCACATATGGTGGATAAATCCGATGATATTGACCAAAGGATGGAAGCCCAAGAGCAGATGATTCGAGGTCAGCAAAAAGCCATTGATGACCTCAAACTAATGCTTCTAAAAGTGATCGAAAATACCCAGAAGATAGCCGATGATAAGGCTAAAATTTCTTCGTAACCGCCACCCAAGACAAATGAAGAAACAAAAGAAGAAAAGGCTTACTCGATGCACGAGGACGAGGACAAATTTTCTTTCCATGATCCGCATGGAGAAAAGATAGAAAAACTACAAAGTCAACTTGAAGCTTTGATGCATAAAAAAGAGTTGAAGGAGTCAGGGGTTTCTAGACCATATCCACCAGAATGGGACATGGTGCCCTATCCTCCAAAATATAAGCCGCTCAAGTTGGAGCCCTATGACGGGAAGGGATCGCCCAGTCAGCACATCTACTATTTCTTGTCCCAAGCTGGACATTTGGTGGGAAATGACCCCATTATGACCAAGATTTTTGCAAGTACTTTGCGAGGGCCTGCTTTTACATGGTTTATGCAGTTGTCCCCGGGAACCATAAATACTTGGTATGATGTCGAGAAACAGTTCTTGGCACGTTTCTTTGAGGATGATACTGAAATATCGGTTCATTCCCTCCTTGCAACGAAACAAGGGGAACAAGAAAAGGTCAAAAGTTTTATTGAACGCTTCAGGGAAAAATCCGTGTATTGTCGACACGGTATGACCCAGGAAACCCTGGTGGAAACCTGCAAGCATAATTTCAGGATCGGCGTTCTGATAAGAATGGGAGCTGTAGAGTTCAGAACTTGGAAAGATCTGCTGAGGCAGGGAGAGCAGGCGGAAGATATAATTCGCCGGATTGAGGAATCTCGTAACACGAGAAACTCTACGAATAACAGGCCATATCCACAGAATCCTGAAAATAAAGGGAAGGCTGTGATGGTATCAGTTGCAAATCCAAAGCCAAGACCTCAGAATCCGAGAGGTGCAGGTCAAAATAAGCCTCGCCAAGATAGAACTTATACGTTCAAGACAGAGCAGACAGGTACTCTATTTCATCTCCTCCTCAGAAAGGGTTTGCTAAAACTTCCGGAAAATGGAAAACCGGAAGACGTTGGTAAAACCAACGACCCTAACTATTGCCTGTACCATCGGAATGTCGGGCACCCAACTAAAGATTGCTATCCTCTTAAGAACCGAATTCAGGCATTGATAGAAGCCGGAGTTCTCACACTTAAAGAGAATCAAAAGAAAATTTCTGCAAATATGGCAACTTCGGTAGTTGGAACCAATAAGTTCCCTATAAGAGCAATCCCTGTACCAGTAGGGAAGCCAATATCGACACCAAGCACGGGCAGCCCACACTTGCAAGCGAGCCCCTTGGGTATGCTCCGAACCACAGCCGTGACAAAGTCATCTTCATTGGCTAGCAGCCGGATTTGGCTGGGGGTGCCGAAAATATTGACGATGATAAACATCATGCTTCTGCTATTCTCAATAGCCATTGGAATGGCTAATTAGGTGCTATAAATAAAATTTTTTGCCCAATGCTGTTAAAGTAGAGGGAAGAGGAGATCAAGTTCCTCGCCAACCCTATCATACTGGGGGTAAAAGTATAAATTAACTACCCAATGCTGATTAAAGGCAAATGGGAGAGGAAATCAATTCCTCGACAACTCACCATGCTGAGGGGAATAGCATGGCTAGCCCAACGCAAACGGCGATTGGTAAAGGCTAATCAAATCCGTTGATAGCTGGGGGTTTGCTAAAAATCCCGTGGACCTGTCATGTTAAGCTTTTACCTCTGACAGTATGATTTGGATTATTCCTATCTCCGTTCAAGTTACGCGTGAGAGCACTTGGACTAGGCATGCGCAATTTGGCGCCTCTGCCGAAATTAGATGGTCCTTACCCAATCATATCAGTATTAATGATCTAAGTTACGCAAAAGAGTCTTTGATTATTTTACCAGAATTATCAACCATCTATTTGTTGAGCAAGCAAGATTCTTGAAACCGACAGATAGAGAGGAAAATAATTTGCTTTTATTTATAAAAGAAGGAAAGATTACAAAGAGGGAGTTATAGCTCTCCCAAAAGCTTCTATATATTCATCGACTCATCAATAACCTAACGGCGAGATTCCTCCGCGGGTGTTGAAGTTCAATTCCATGGTTCACATACAAGAATCTTCTCTGCAAATGTCAACTAGGATCTGTCATCTGAAATGAAGCGCAAGTTGAATTTGAAGCGCTGCAAACCCTTACATGATCATCTAACAAAAATGATCCTCAAGAAAACTTAATGGGCTGCCGCAAAGTTCTTGTAACTCCTTCAAGAGGAGCCAGAGCTTGAAAACCTGCAACTATGATGTAAAGTATATGCTTCTGGCTTCCTTAGAGTTACTTTCGTTGATGAAGATCGGTGCATAACCTGCTTTTGAAGATATATCAGGGAGAAGCTACATCCCAAGTCATCAGATTGGACCCAGTTCACTGCAAAAGATGAATCAGGAGTTCTACAAAAATTTGGAAAATCTTCTAAGTATGAAAACGCGGAGCTAAACTAACTCCGCGTACAGTTAAAGAAATAGCCTCGCGCTTTAGACGCAGAGGATGATGCGATAACTTCGCGTAAAGGGGGACAAGATTTCTTTCTGCTCTTTCCTTCTCTTTCAAATTCATCACGACTGCTAATCAAAGATAGCCTCGCAATTCATAGCGACTGCTAATCAAGGATAGCCTCGCAATTCCTCGCGACTGCTAATCAAAGATAACCTCGCAATTCATCACGACTGCTAATCAAATATAGCCTTGCAGATTCATCATGACTGCTAGTCAGATAAGCCCCGCGTTTCAAGCGCAGAGATGACGCGATAACTTCGCGTAGAGACAGATCAGAGTTCCTCTCTGACTTCTCCTTCTCCTTCAAGCCTTACGGCCGGAGAACGGCGATCTCGCCGGTAAAGCAAACAATTGGCCGGATTAAACCGAGCCAAAACATCTCAGAATGGTTCTTAGAAGACCAAGAGTTAAACTTTTTACCTTCGGAAGATGCTGCATAGACTGGTTCGTCGTCGCGTCTACTTCCACGGCCGCTGCCATTAACGCCGGCCAACGTGCGTCTAGCCAAACTCCTCTGAAATGACATCCTAATGATGAAAATCTATGGAGAGTTAAGGGGAGATCAATTGAAGATCATTCGTCGACATGAGTCACTCGACTGCCAGAGTTTTGGAGTTTTCAAACTCTCCCGATGAAGAAGAAGAGGAGCCAGGAGCTCTATTTAAATAGATGATCTGCTGCTTGGTATTTGGCGCCGAAATTCGGAGTAATTAATGAAGAAATTACTCATTTCACTGAAAATGAAGTGAAGCTGATTAGCTCTGCGTAGACGAGCATAACGCGAAGGAGACTTGGTATTCTAACTCCACGTTTCAGTTTAAGTATCCAAAGTATTTCAAAATTTGCTAAGTTCTAAACCATTTTGAAAACTTTGGAGGGGGTTCTGTTGGCAGTGAAAATTTCTAAGTTAAAAGGATTTTCCACAACAGATCGCGGAGCTAACTCAGAGCTCCGCGTTTGGCTACTTTTGCCTCGCATTTGAGTAAAACGCGGAGATGTTTAATAGCTCCGCGTTCTGGTTTCTTAGCTCCGCGTTTTGTTGAGATTATCTCCGCGTGAGCAGATAACCAGAATCCTAAATTGATTGAGATTATAATTTGGGCTTATCCAAATATCTAAATTGAGTCCAATCATAATCCTAAATTGATTGTGATTGAGATTTGATCTTATCCAATACTCAAATTGAATCCAATCAGAATTCTAAATCAAGAGATTTAAATCAATATTAAATATTGGATTAGAATCCTTGATGAATACAAAAATCTTTATTCTTATTCCTATGGAACTCTTTATTCCTATTCCTACGGAAACTCTCATAACCACTAAAGTCTATAAATACCCTCTTTGAGGAGACTTTAGGAGAATCAATATATACAAGATCAATCAATCAAGAAGATAGAGGATCAATCAAGAATAGATCAATCAATTCATGATCATCTATCTTCAATCTCTTTGATCCTTCGGCAATTCAAGTACGCGAGAGAGCCTTGAAGCCTTTAGTGATCATCATCTTTTCGGCAATTGAGATATTTTTCTGAAATCTTGAAGAATTCGAGTTACGCACAGAGCCTTGAGTTCGTGAAGATCAGAGAAAATCACCATCTTCTTTCTGGAGTTCTTGAGAAGTTCGAGTTACGCGAGAGAGCCTTGAACAAATCAAAACCAGAGAAGATCGTCTATATTCGGCCGATATCTTTAAAAGAGAAGATTTCAACGTACCGATCGTCCAAAGGAACTACTATAGATCCCATCGCCACAGATCCCACAACACATTATAAAAGAGAGAGATTGAACTATAAAATCCTCTCGTTTGTTCTTTTTTTATTATCTCTTGTTCACTTCCATTGTAATCTAAGATGTGTTCAATGGAAGGAAGCGAAGGAACTTTTGTGACGAACAATCTTTACCAATGTTCCCTACAAAATTCTTTCTTTTTTCCATTGATTATAATAATTTGCAAAATTACAATGAAAGAAGAACAAAAGAAAAATCAGCAAGATAATTTATATATTATCGCTCTCTTTTACAACAAAAAGTGAATTCTAATGTGACGATGGGATCTAACTATTAGAATCTGTTGACGATCCAACGTGAGAAACTTCTTATTTGATGAAGAAGATGATGATGACCGGCCCTAACTTCTCTCTCTCTGGTCTCAAGGTTTTAAAGCTCTAGCACATAACTTGAATTGCCAAAAGATCCCTAAAGTCTCCTCAATGAGGCTATTTATAAACTTTAGTTATTTATAAGAGTTTCCTTAGGAATAGGAATAGAGGATTTTTATATTCATCAAGAATTTTAATCAAATATTTAATTTTTACTTAAATTTCTTGATTTTGGATTCTAATTGGACTCAATTCGGGTATTAGATAATCTCAAATCTCAATCACAATAGATTATAGATTATAAGAATCTGTCCACGTGAATTTAAGGGCTCTGGACGCGAAGTTAATGACTTAAATTCACATTTTGCTTCTCCATGTGAAGCTAAGTTTCTGGCTGACACAAAGCTAAGCAATAGCTTCGCGTCTAACTAGCCGCAGAGCTATTTTTTTCTTCTTTTTTGAAATTTTCTCCTCCAGCAAGATCCCTTCTAAATTTTTCAAAATTGCTATGATTGACAAATTTGGAAGTATTTTAGATCTTCAATTTATTGATATCCCACGCATAGTTAATACACTTTACCTTTGCATCTGTGATCTTTGAATAATATGTGAAGCTATTAGCTTCATGTCCAACCACCATAACAGTCTCGACTTTCGCACCAAATACCATGGGGTGGTCTCTCTCTTTTTAAGTAGTCTTTTATCTTTCTTCTTCTTCAAGCTTTCAAGAAGAACTCCAGGGACCCAAACTCCCAATTTTCAGAGTTTTCTAGCGATTTCTTCACCATTCTTTGTGATTTCTTGACCAATGGCACCCAAGAGGAGCATTTCTTCATGAAGGCAACCTTCGTCGCCGGCCGGCATGAGCAGTAGTGGCCGTGGCAGTGGCCGTAGCAGCAGCCCTATCTTCATTGCGCCAGTTGGAGGTGAGATCTCCGTCCTTGGCTCTTTTAATGGAGCTATAATGTTGATTTGGCTTAGCCTTGACTGGCCAAACACCCTCTTCATTGGTGAAATCATCGCTGCACTCTGGTCATTTTTGGTGACTTGGAGAAGAGACTTTTAGTCTTCTTCTTATGCGAGGTTATTTGTTAACCTCATGTTAAGCGTTGCTACGCGAAGCTACAGTTCTGGCAGATTTGGAGAAGGCTGACTTTGAGATTGAGGGGAGCTGACAACAATTCTTCGAGCTCACGAGACCATTGCCAAGGCCCAAGCTATTTTGGAAGCCAGCTAAGTCAGATTGGATGATTCTTCAAAAGAAGATAAAAGTTAGTCTTGTGACAGGGGCAACTCGAGTAAGGAGTAGTAAGAACCCAGGCTGAAGAATCCCGGCTCTAGCTCTCTCAATGGCTTGCCATTCGTGAAGATGACTTGCATCACCAAGCTCTACACTCCATGGAGGAGACCCGACGACAAGTTATCGAGCAGACAGAGAACTGTTTGAAACTTTTAGTAGAATTTTAATCTCCTTATCTTTTCTTATTTTTGCAATAAATAAGGAAGTTCAACTTTTTGACTTCTTCTTTTCTTTCTTTATTGAATTGTCTTCATTCCTACGAACACGAATAAAGAAAATTTTTAGTTTTTATATCACTTAATCTGGTACCATTTTGAGCAATGTGTGATGATGATTATGATAGATACTTGATTTCGAATGAGTTATCGTGTTATGATCTAGTGATTCAGCAGAGGTGCTTAATTGCACATGTCGGGGGTTTGGTAGTGGTGCTTAACTGCACACGCCAAGATGATCTGGTTATGATCATTGGTTTGGAAAAGGCGCCTAATTGCATATACCTAAAAGTTTGGCGGAGGTGCTTAATTGCACACGCTAAGATGATTGGGTTAGGATCATCGGTTTTAGTAGAACCACCAAATTGCGCATGTCTAGAGTTTGGCAGAGATGCTTAATTACAAATGCCAAGATGATCAGGTCCGAATCATCGGTTTTGGCAGAGAAGCCTAATTGCACATGCCTGAAATTTTGACAGAGGCGCTTAATTGCACGGCCAAGATAATCGGGTTAGGATTATCAGTTTCGACAGAGGCGCCTAATTGCACATGCCTAGGATTTGACAGAGGTACCTAATTGCACATGCCAAGATGATTGGGTCAGGATCATCGGGTTTGGCATATGCATTTAATTACACATGCCTGGTGACTTGTCTGGGCGACAGACAAAATCGGTAATCGGATTGGGATGAAAAAAGAAACTCTTTATTATAATGCGTATGATGGTTCAAACTTTACTGTCAGAGATATGAGTTTAACATAACAGATTAGATCGTATCAAAGTGACTTAGATGAGATTGTCCAAATCTCGCTGTCAGATATAAGAGTTTAACATGACAAGTTTATGGAATTTTTAGCAAACCCCCTGCTATCAACAGATTTAATACGTTTTTACCAATCGCCGTTTGCATTAGGCTAGCCATATTATTCCCTTCAGCATGGTGAGTTGTCAAAAATTTTCATTTTCTCTCCCCTTTACCTCAGTGGCTATGGGTTTATTGTGACAAAATTTGTTATGGAATTTTTAGCAAACCTGCAGTTATAAACAGATTTGGCGTGCCTTTACTAATTGCTATTTGTGTTCGGCTAGCCATGGTATTCCTCTCAGCATGGTGAGTTGTCAAGGATTTAATTTCCTCTTTCCTTAGCCTTTTTGATTTCGGGTAATTGTTCTCATACTTTATTCTATAGTAGTAATATGTAGCTTTTTTTGTTTATCCTTTTTTCTTCTTTTTTTTTTACATATAGTACTTCTTTAAGAACTTGACATTAATAGGCATCATCATTCAATCGCCGTCTTGATTTATCAGGCGATAGGCTACACTTGAATATACCATTTCCACCACAAACAGTCATTCCTATTTAGGTTCAAATTTTTCCTTCGTTTTATGGGTCATGATCATCAGTCTCTTAACGGCCAAGACCAAATCCCCCTACTTGAAAGTCCTTTGCTTGACCGTCTTGTTGAACGCCTGTGAGACACGCACTTGATACAACTCAATATGTTATTGGGCCTGTAGATGCTTCTTATCCAGCTCTTGCAGTCTCTGTTGGTGCTTTAATTCTGCTGTCATTCTCATGGCTAGAGTTACTCTCAATGAAGGTATCAGAATCTCCAAAGGTAAAACGGCTTCACTTGCATATACCAAGGAGAAAGGTGTAGCTTAAGTAGGAGTGCGGACTGTGGTGCGATATGCCCACAAACACTCTCCTAATTTCTCATTCCAATCTCGTCGATTAGAAGAGATGAACTTTCAGAGGAGTTTAATAATAGTTTCATTAAAAGATTCAGCTAGGCCATTAGCTGCTGGATTGTATAGCATCGACGCAATGTCTTGAATTCTGAATTTGTTACAGAACCGTGAAAACCCCTGGCTGATGAATTGGGGCCCATTGTCATGAATAATGCTTTGAGGGACACCGAAGCAATAGATCACATGATGCTTAATGAATTTGATTATGTCCGTAGTTTTTACCTCTCTCATAGGTATGGCTTCGGCCCATTTTGAGAAATAGTACGTTATTTCAAGTATAAACCAATGTTCTATGAATGATGGCGGAGTGATTAGCCCAACGATGTCCATTCCCCATGCTTCGAAGGGCCAACTGGTAATAGTAGTGTGCAAGTATTCGGGAGGCTGATGTATGAAGTTAGCAAGCAAATGACATGCATGGCAACGCTTTGCATATGCCACTATATCGGTAATTATTTTTGGCCAATAGTATTCCAGCCTTCTTATGCGATCCCAGAATTTTGGACCAGGTTGGTGGGCCCCTCACGTCTCACTGTGCGTTTCTTTTAGCACCTTATCGGTCTTTTCTTTCGAGATGCATCACAACAAGAGACCGTCACGTGACTTTCTTTACAAAGTCTGAAGTGCAGCATCATAATAAAACCTTTAAGCCTTCCTCTTAATCGAAGCAGCTTCCTTAGGATCTTCCAGAAGTATTCCGTACAAGGCATAATCCATGAATGGAAATTGCCAATCTCTAGGTTCCAAAGTCATACCAACTTGACACACTTGATTAGTTTATAGAATTGAATTGGGATGGAGGTGCTCTCTACTCCCAATAGTGACACTTTTAGTGGACCCTGCTAGAAGCACCAATATCGCAGCTAAGGCCATGAGGGCATCTGCGTAGATGTTCTCGTGTCGTATATGATCGATGTAGAATTGCTTGAAGGCATTTGCCAATTCAATGGCCAATTGATGGTAGGCGATGAGGGCTTCATGTCTATTTTTATACTCACACGTCATCTGATTGACGATGAGTTTAGAGTCTCCACATGTCTCTAAACAATTCACTCCCAGTTGCAAGGCCATTTTTAGACCAATAATGAGTGCATTATAGTCTGCCACGTTATTCGTGCATGACTCTGTGAGTAAGTATCCATTGGGAATTATATGCTTATATGGTGATATAAGCACTACCCCGACTCCTGCAGTGGATCTCCTTGTGGCACTATCATAGAACAACTTCCTTGGTTGTTCCTTACTAACTGCATTGACTTCTGCTGGTTGGTCGGGAATATCTTCAAATAGCTTAGAATCCCTTGAAAGAGGGTGCTCTACGAGAAAGTCAGCAATTGCCAATCCTTTCAAGGATTTTTGTGAAACAAATTGGATATCATACAACGATAGTAGCAACACCCATTTCGCCAATCTGCCATTTAACGAACCCGGCTTTGTCATAAGGATCTTCAATGGGTTAATTCAGGATATGATGTGAATTGTCTGCCCGATGAGGTACTGACGCATTTTCTGGATAGCGAATACTAGGACTAGACACTCCTTTTCGATTGGAATATACCGATGCTCCACTCCTATCATTGTATGACTTAAATAATAAAGAGTGTGCTCATGGCCGTGCTCATTATGTTGAGCAAGTAATGCACCTAGCGCATGATCCATAGCCCTTACATACACAAGGAATGGCCTTCCTGATACAGGGGCCATAAGGACGGGCAGTTTTGTAAGATATTCCTTGAGGTTATCAAATACTTGCTGACATGATTCGTCCCACACAAAGGAAACCCCCTTCTTCATGAACTTAGAGAACGACAGACATCATAGCCCTCTCAGTTCCTTGAGATTTCAGGATGGTTGCATTTCTTTCATTGCTCTCATCTTGTCGGGATCAAAGTAAATCCCTTTTGAAGTAATGACGAATCCAATGAACTTATCACTGGATACCTCCAAGAAAGATTTGGCAGGATTTATTTTTACATGACGTCTTCACATGAGATTGAAGACCGTCCTCAAATCCTGGAGATGATCCTCTTTATTCTTGTTTATGACAGTAAGATCGTCCATGTAACACTCCACAGTTTTGCGTAGGTGTTCTTTGAATATGATGCTCATAGCGTGCGAATAAGTGGCTCTGGTATTCTTAAGTTCGAAGGGCATCACTGTATAACAGTATACTCCCATCGACGTTCTGAAAGTCGTGTGCTTCTCATTATCTGGATGCATTTCGATCTAGTTATAGTTAGAGAAGCCATCCATAAAGGACATCCTCTCATAGCCACACGTGTTATCGATCATTACATCAGTAACTGGCAAGGAGAACTCGTCCTTGGGACATCTCGCATTTAGATCCTGAAAATTAATGCATATCTGGATCTTGTTGTTCTTTTAGAGAACATGCACTATATTTGCCACCCAGTCAGGGTGTTGTTCCTCTCGAACAAACCCAGAATTTATCAGCTTGTTAACTTCAGCCTTTATAGCCTCCATTAACTCCCGTCGGAAGTGCTTTTGCTGTCGCTTGACTGGTTTGGCATCTTCTCTGATATTCAAGCAATGCATTGCGACCTGAGGGTCTAGCCTGGACATATCTTCATAGCTCCAAGCGAACATCTATATATTCCCTAATGAGAGCTATAAGCTCTTCTTTTTCTATAGGAGTTAGTTTTTTTCTTATGAAAATGGGTTTTGAATTCTTCTCAATCCTCATATTAACTTGTGTTACTTTATTTTCTATGGGTGGGTCACGTTATTCAAAATGGACATCCTAAAGGGTATCCATGTATTTAGCCCAGGACTCATCCTGAATATCAATTAGTTCTTTATCGCTTTCAGGTGCGGCTAAAACCATATTTGCAGATAGAGATTGGAATACAACACCGGTACTTTGATCAGAATCCTAGTCTAGTGGACTAACATCATTATTAATTGGGGTTGTCCCTTCAGGTTCGTTCGATGATGTGGAATGAGCGGATACATATCCTAATCCTCTTCTAGTCTTATGATAATAATTGGGACCTTTCCCTTTTGGCATAAAGGAGGGTAGGATACTTCGTCGTCCCTTTCTAAAATTTAATCCCTACTTCTAGACCAAATTATAACCCATTCTCTTCATCATATGTTGGGATTTTTGTTCATAATGGTGGAATTGAGGTGATGTTTGCCCATCACTCTCACTGCTTTGGTTTTGATTGGGTTGCGCCCACACTTTACCGAACTCTATAGGCTTTTGATGTGGTTGTTGAGAAGGTACCTCGAAGACATTATTTTGGTCACTAATTATTTTGGACCGAGAGAGGAGAGATGATCTAACCAACAGATGATATGCTGCCAAAGTCTCAAATTTGGACAAGCGATCTGCCTCTGTAGTAGTGCAAGAGGGCACCGAATCAGAAGAAATAGCAGACACGTAAGTAAAGTTTATGTCTTCATTAATAACCCATTCGTCTGCGTTACTAGTAGCATTGGTTACATTGACTTTATTAAAATCTATGTAGGGATTTATTTCATATTCTTTATCGTCTTCATCTAAAGACTCTTGGTTAGTATCTGCTTCGTTATCGTTGTTGTAAAGTTCCTCATATTCTTCAAAGATTTTGCGGGTAGCCTTGTATAGTAGGGCGTTGGTAAAATAATTCTATAACCCTTTGAAACGTTGCTTATCCGCAATCAGCTCCTTGCTCATCGCAATACTTCATGCATTGGTGGAGGGTCGACGAGACTATCATGTAGGTATGGATCCATGGCTGCCCCAAAAGGATATTATGTGACGTGTTTACATTGATGATGTAACACATGACCTCTGTTTTTAGGTCTTCAATCTGGCATCGGAGCCTAATCTTACCGAGGGGGCAGCTGTCATTGGCATTGAATCCAAATATTGTAGTGTTAGTTGGTGTGAAACGATGTGGCAAGATCCCCAATAATTGCATCAGCCTTCTTGGGATGACGCTTAATGCAAATCCAAGATCAATTTGAATGTTGTCCATCTGGGTGGATCCAACATATCCAGTATAATATAAGAGTCTGTTATGTTTTATATTTCTTACCTACATGTCTTCTTACGAAAATGTTATTTGCAAAATTTGTCTCATCACTTGGTGACAGTGAGAATAGGAATCCCTTTTTTCATTGGATGGTTCAATGATTTGCACCAGAAAAGATTCGAAATCTTTCACAGCCTCTCTTAGTACTTTCCGAGTTGTCTTGGACAATCGCAACAACTCGTAAAGCGTAACACGAGCCGAGATGTTAGCCAACTGGGCTATTATATCAAACTGAAATGGTACATCGTTTGCTTCATCGTTCTTCCTTACATTTTTTTGGAAGCAAAACCCCTTTTGTTTCATGGGCTCCCCCTGTGTTTCTTTACTGGGTCCCACCTTTGAATAGTTTTTAAGGTAAGCCTTGCCTGATCTAGTACCAATCAGACCCGATTTGTCTTAGTGAGTGGCCATAACTTAGGCCTCCTCTTCTGAGTCTATTAGTGCATTGACAACTATGTATTCTTCTTTAAGATTTGTGGAGATAGTATTACTGGTCTGCATCTTTCTTTGTGTGCTGGACGAAAACCATTGCTCATCCTTTAGAAGATCCGAATGAACCCACATAATCTCCCCTCTTTTCGTGGTTACTAGAGTAAGTCCCTTATGCTCCATCTTATGGGGACATGATTAATTGTCATTATCTTTTCCACTGGTACTGGCGTTACTCCGTCAGGAAACTCATTGGTTTATATGACCAGAGTCACCATGTTTGTAGAAAGCTTCTTTTGTTCTTCCTTAAACTGGAGAACTCTGACCTCTATCAACGCTTGGATTCGGTTCATAAGAGGGTAGTAATTTTTAGTTGAATGCCCAATATTCTGATGGAACAAGTAATAATTAGGGTCATTGATTTTCCTAGTATCTTCCAGCTTTCAATTCTTTAGAAGCTTCAGCATCCCTTTCTGTTGAGAAGATGAAACAGAGTACCTATATGCTCCGTCTTGAATGAATAAGTGCTATCAGGTCGGGGCCTGTTCGGGCCTGCACCTCTAGGATTTTGTGATCTTGGATCTGTCGGATTTGTTGGTTTTGGAGTGGCATCTGATTCCATCACAGCCTTTCATTTGTTCTTAGGATACTATAAATATGGTCTATATTTGTAGAGTTCCTCGTAGTACTAAATTTCTCAATCCAGCAAATTATATATTTCGCCTGCTCTTCTTGCTTCAGCAGGTCCTTCCAAGTCTTGGACTCTACGGCTCCCACTTTAATTAGTACGCCGATCTTGAAATTATATTTGCAAGTTTCCACCAATGTTTCTTGGGTTATCCTGTGTCGACATTGTATGGTTTTTTTCTGGAAGCACTCTATGAAGCTCTTGACCATTTCTTCTTCTCCTTGTTTTGTCACAAGAAGGGAATGAACCGATATCTCGGATCATCCTCAAAGAAACGTGCCAAAAATTGCTCCTCCACATCAACCAGGTATTAATGGTATCCGGGAGCAACTGCATGAACCATGTAAAGGCAGGCCCTCGCAGGATACTCATAAATATCTTGGTCATTACGAGGTCATTTCTCATCATATGACTAGCCTGCGATAAGAAATAATACATGTGCTGACTTAGGGATCACTTTCCATCATATGATTCTAATTTGAGGGGTTTATATTTTTCGGGATAAGGAATGAAATCCCACTCAAACAGGTATGGTCTTGAAACCCCTGCCTCCTTCAGATCATTCTTCTGCATCAATGCATCAAGTTGGCTCTGTAGCTTCTCTATCTTCTCGATAAGAGAGTCAATGAAGAAGAATTTAGAGTCTTCACCATACTCAGAGTAAGCTTTTTCTTCTTTATTTTCTTTCCCCTTATCCTTGTTTGTTTTGAGTGGTGGTTCAGAAGAAGTTTTGGCCCTATCTTCTACTATCTTCTGGGTATTTTCGACCACTTTTAGGAGCATCATCTTGAGCTCATCAATAGTCTTTTGCTGCTCCCAAATTGATCGCTTTTGGGCTTCCAACCTCTGGTCCATGTCATCGGACCTATCCACTGCGTGCGATGTCAATTTTTTTGGCTAGGAAAAAGTATATGACTATGGGGAAGGTATGGCCAAATTGTCACTATCATCGTCGTCTGATCCCCTTGCAAATTTCTTATAATTTTGGGAAGCAATGACGCTTGTCTTAAGTCTGGTAAAATGGTGAGGTTGTTCATCATCTGCATCAACTCATATTCTATCTCAGGACCTTTTTGCCTTTGCGCGCCATATTTGAGGTCACCGCCTTCAATTCTTTTTCCTTATTAATTCTATGCTTTGGATTGCCTCGTCTTCTTTTCGAAGTGCTTTGATCTGGCTTTGTTATTCTATCAAATACAGACACTCTTTTTTTTTATTACAATAGTAGTTATTTAATACAACTGAAATTAACTACTCGCAATGGCATGTTGAGTGCGATTGAGTTGTTTTTATTTTATTTGTCAAATACTCTCTAAAATCAAGAACTTTAGAAGATGAGGAACTTTTAGTTATGTTTTGGGTGTGGGACCCACTTGGCATCGGAGAAACCCAGGTGCCTGCTAAAACTCTTCAGGACTGATGGCGTTGAGCTGCTGGTCTGTCGAATGTTTGACACTCTACTTATCAGCCTTAATTATGTATATTGGCTATTTTACGCGGAGCTGAGAGTTGCTTCGCGTTTTGAAGCTCTCACGCGAGGCTGGAACATAGCTTCGCGTTTTACGTTGATTTGGCATTTCTGACGAAGTTTAAATTCTAGTGATTGTTTAGCCACGCGTAGGGGAGTATCTTTACACTCTAGCTTAATCTCGCGATTTATACAAGTCTTATTAGCTTTGCGTTTACTCTAGGCTCATGGTTTTGTCCAAGTTTGAAAGCTTCGCATGGAGAGTCTTCATCACATGCTGGCTTATCTTTAGTTTTGCATTTTACGTGAGTTTCGGCAACTCTGTCAGTTTCATATCCAAGTTCAATAGTCTCACGTGGAGAGATTACTACATATGCTGGCTTATGTTTGAGATTAACCTCGCATTTTACGCGAGTTTTAACAGCTTCGTCAGTTTCAAATCCAAGTTCAATAGCCTCGTGTGGAGATTTCTTCACATGCTGGCTTATGTCTGAGATTAACCACGCATTTTATGCAAGTATTGTCAATTTTTCTAGTTTCATGTCCAAGTTCTGGTTCATACTTAACCTCGCGTAGAGAATTTCCGTCATACGTTGACTTATCTTTAGTTTCATGTTTTATGTGATTTCCACTGGTCTTGCGATTTATGCAAGTCAGTTAACGAGGTAAAGTCATAACCCCGCGTTTTGCCTCTGCTTCAGCCTCGCGTCTTATGCGGGCTTTGAGAGCTCTTCATCTTACTCGACAATTTCGATTACGGAGTTGTGATCAGGTGAAACTAGTCTCTTGTCTCTCTTCGACAGTAAGAACAAGATCCTCCCCTAGGGGTTTATGTTTGTACAATGGCTATTTAGCTGTGGACTCAGAGGATCCCCGATTAACGGAGAATTCTTTATTACCCGATTTACGGGTTTTAGAGATCATGCGGCGATAGTGCCTCGTTTCAGTTGGAATAACTGATCCAGAGGAGAGATAATTCTCATACCTTTGCTGATTGATCTTAACAACAAGCATGTCTACGACCGATCCGATCTTCTCTACGTCGGATTGTGCCACGATCTTTTGCTCAGTGAAAGAGACGTTTCCCACTATGGTCGCCAGTTTGTTCTCCACAAAATTCTTGCTTTCTTCCATTGATTATAATAATTTGCAAAATTATAATGAAAGAAGAACAAAAGAAAAACAAACGAGATGATTTATATATTATCACTCTGTTTTACAATAAAAAGTGGGTTCTAATGTATCGATAGGATCTAACTAGTAGAACCTGTTGACGATCCGATATGAGAAACTTCTAATTTGATGAAGAAGATGATGATAGCCGGCTAACTTCCCTCTCTCTGGTCTCAAAACTTCAAGACTCTCGTGCGTAACTTGAATTACTAAAAGATCCCTCAAGTCTCCTCAATGAGACTATTTATAGACTTTAGTTGGTTATAAGAGTTTCTTTAGGGATAGGAATAGAAGTTTTTTGTATTCATCAAGGATTCTAATCAAATATTTTATTTTGACTTAAATCTCTTGATTTTGGATTCTGATTGGACTTAATTCGAGTATTAGATAGTTTTAAATTTCAATCACAACCAATTATGGTTTCTGAGAATCTGTCTACGTGGAGTTAAGGGCTCTAAACATGAAGATAACTTCGTATTTTACTTCTCCATGCGAAGCTTCGCTTATGGCCGATGCGAAGCTAAGCAATAACTTCACGTCTGACTAGCCACGGAGCTATTTTTTGCTTCTCTTTTGAAATTTTCTCCACCAACAACCAATAAAACAATTTAAGTTCAATGATTGTAATTATATGTTAATAAATTTGTTTGTTATGGTAAAATGAACAAATCAATTATTTAACCAATATTTAGTAATGATTTTAGCTATTAATATGTTGATATAGATACCCAATACTAATCCCATTAATTACAATATGCTAGCAATAAATAATCAATAAAGTACTATGCAAAAGAATTTGTTGTCGATGGGCTAGCCCATTGTCAACAGTCTCCTGGCGAACAGTCCAGTAAGGATTATTTCTTGCCCCTTTTGAAGATTTTTTCGATTTTCAAGAATGATTTTGGTACATTTACTTAGCACTAAAATAATAGACAATAATATAAATATTAATATACAGTTAGCATCAATGAAAATCATATCCATGACGTTAATCTATTCAAAACCTAATATCTATCAATCTCTTTTTGATAAAATCACATCTTTATAATACAACAAAAGAGACATGATAAATCACATAAATTTATAAATAACAGATGTAGAAATATATCTTCTAACATATTCACAACAAATCAAGACTCTTTTGATAGTTAAAAACATATCTTTATTTATGAATCATATGAAAACTCTATTTTTATTTATATTTCAATAAAACTTAAAAACATATCTTTATTTATGAATCATATGAAAACTCTATTTTTATTTATATTTCAATAAAACTTCTTTATAAATACAAATACATATAATCTATCTATAAAAGAATTTACATACATAGTTAGCATGTTTCTTGAGTGAGATGTACCACCATCCTTGATATAATGAGTAGAGCTAGGTGCTGTACTTGAAAAGGGTACTGAAAAAGCATTAAAATCTCCAAAAATACTCTAAGGACTTTTTTTCTCCATCTTTTCTTCTTTTTCTTTTTCTTTTATAATTAAGGTATTTTACTTTTTAAATGGACATAGATTCTAATTTGACTTTATTATCCTTTAAATGGAAGATCCAATAGAGATACAATTTGATTCCATTATTCTAATTAAATATAGATTTCTATGAAGTATGAAAATTAAATCAAATCTCACCGTAATAATTAAATAAATGTCAAGTCTAATTTAATTGGTCTAAGTTATTTTATTAATCATAACTAAATAACTAGTTTAGTTGGTTTAGATATAGGTTAAGTTCTATTGGTTTACGAGTTTAAGCCTTGATCTCCACTATTTATTTTAGTTAATTAATCTATTATTTTAGTTAATTAATCTAACTTTATCTTGTGATTTTAAATCTTTTCTTGTAAAAAGGAGCAATTTTTTTAGTTAATTAATCTCACTTTCTCCTTTTTTAATTTTTCTTGTGAAAATCAGTTTTACAATATTAAAAATTCAATTTAAATAAATCAAAGCTCATAAATGGAATTGATGCTACATGGACACCACCAATCCAATGCGCTTATCAAACAATTTCAGTTGCTCGTGCAGTAATGTGTGCTTTCGCTTCCCAATGGAGTTATGGAGCCCAATATGCCTTACCCTACTGATCAGGGTGGTTAGGACTATATCAGAGAAGCATTTCTCTTTATGGAGCTTTTTCTCATTGAAGTTCTTTAGGAATTGGCATAGTGACTCGCTAGGTGCTTGTTCTACTCCGATGAGGGATGCGATACTTATCTTTATGATCCTACTTGCAGGTAAATTGTTCAATGAACCCATGATACAACTGGTAAAAAGAGCATATGGACCTTGAAAAGAGTCCGTTGTATTAGCTCCTTGCCCTCTCTCCGAAGTCTTAGAGAAGACTCTCCAGAGGATGTTGTCTGTGGCATCTTGGAGTTTCATCGTGGCATGGTAATTGGCAACATCGTCGGACGGATCTAACATGCCATTGTACTTCTGGCTTAGAACTAGAAGTTTGAACCTAAACTCCCTTTGGAATACAACTATGAGTAGGGGTTTGTGATCTTCAAACTCAGAGTTTGAATCCTCGTAAGCTCTCTTACGGAGAGCTAAAGTCAACTCTTCATATTAGTTGTCTTAGGGTGGCTTTGACAATTTGGGATACATGCCGGTCCTTTTAGGTGCTAGCAACTCACCTTGTCATCTTGGACCCCGAGAGCATTGGTTGGTGTCTCAGTGTATACGGGAATCAATACTTCGTCCCCATTAACTTGCGTTGTCGGGACCTTCGACAGGACTTGGGTGAGAGCATCAATATTCTAGGTGAGTTCGTAGAAGTTGTTGTAGGTGATGAAGGTGTTCAAGTCCTCGACTTCGTGCGATGGATTTGTAATGGTCGCGCCTTCCTTTCAAGGAGGGTCACGTTGGCTTGACTAATTCTTAGACTGTGTATTCAACATGGTTGTACGACTCGTGCGATGAATTTGCAATGGTCGCACCTTCCTTTCAAGGAGGGTCATGTTGGCTTGACTAATTCTTAGACTGTGTATTCTTGTACAGTTCAATTTATTACTATAGACGATGCCAAATGTTTGCAATAAAATTCATCTAATTAGATTGCTCGGACAAAACTCAGTATAAACTTAGTAGTAGAGAATAAATAGAGATCAATGGAGAGAACATAAAAGGATATCAATGTTCGATCGCGAGAGAGCTCGACCTACATCCTAAGAGGAAATGACTATTCAACAAGTATTAGATTGATGGAAAAAAGATTACAATACATCAAGATGACTCTCTCTCCCTCTCTTTAGTTGCTCTAGAATCTCTTAATTGAGATAAGAGGGCATTTATATGTAAAAATTCTTGAAGAGAATGAGTTATGATAGATCTTGAATTTCTTTCCATATATGCAGAAAGGAAAAACCTCATTGTAGTTATTATGAAAAATTTGTTAAATATTTGACTCTATTCGAGATTTGAGTTGCCTTTTGAATAAATCTTGTATTCGTGGGCTTTCACGGTGGGTCTTCACTACGAGTCTAAGCTGTACAAATTTACGTCAACAAAAACAAAAGTAAAATCAATGGAATCATGGAATGGAAAAGAATGTATGGTGCTCAATAGAGCTCTAAGGTAAATAAATAAATAAATAATAATAATAATAAATCTTTTATGGTTGTTTGCTTCCCATTTCGAAAGGCAGAAAATTTTTCCCATGTCTGGAAAAAGTAGGCCAAATTAGCAAATCATATATAGGTGGGATTCCCCTTTCCCTCAAGGCAGCGGGTCACTGCTAATGTCTCCAAGAGTAGGGCTTAAGAGTGCAAACTGGGTCAGACCCAATAACACCTATTGGGAGTAGTGTAGTGATGATAATTGATACCCCCCAACTAATTAACTATAATCTTCATGCTTTTGTCTCTCCTCCTGTTGCTTGCATTACATTTCTCTTTGGGACCCAGTTCTGGAAGTATACAGGAGTCTGTGTCAAACTTTGACCACAGTATGGAAGCAAAAATTATCGTAATGGGAATCTAAAAACTACTAAAATTTTTCATAAAGCAATCAACCATACCGACTCTATTAGTTTGTCCTTTTTTCGATCACTAGAACATGACGTCTACGACTACAAACGATCATAACAAAAATAAAAAAAATATCCTTCATCATGAACTCCAAAAATCGCTAAGAAAAATTCTCTTACTAAACAATTTAAGCATCCAACCTGATTCACTCGTTATAAAATCAATGCTCATATTTTCTTCTCTCCATGTATGATGAGCATAAACTATACAGAAGTAATTATCCAGAAGGTGAGCATCATGAAGTAGATGATAACAAGTGTGACCAACTTGGTGCTTGAATGCCCAGATATTACCTTCCAATACAATTAGGTGCCCAAAAATTTTCTTTATTATCCATATAAGTCCCTCCCACAATCTTCGTATTTCAATATCTGGCACTAAACTGGAGACAACCATAATACTATCCGCACCAATCAAGACCCTAATGTTATCTCTAACCGCAGAACCGGCTCTTACCTTGTTACCATGCATAGATCTATCAAAGTTGAGCCTGAACCAGTCCCTACATAAAGGATTCCATGATACCCACCTTGCCTTCAGAGGTTTGGGACAAGTCCCCTTAACCCCCATGAAGTCCAGAGGGCATCATAGAATGCGAAATGATGAGCTCGCCCTTGGATAACCGAATCACTATAACCGCAGTGATCGTCGTAAGAGCCACCTTCTCTACTCCAAAGGGATTTAAATCAAATAGCAACATATTCTTGTCCTTCAAAATTTTTCCAACTTGTGTATATGAGGATCGATCGGACGAACTTTCGCAATATAAGAGCACTCTAATCTCATTCAGATAGAACAGAAAACCAATCTATCCAAACTATCAAAGTAAAATGCAGGTTCAACTCAGGACCTATATATGCTTAAACGTCCTCAGAAAGAAAATAGAGCAGAACTAGATGGTCCAAAAACTTTTGTTATATTTTGTTATAATGATTTAATGCAATGAATTGGGATATAACTCATCATAATGACATTTAAAAAAAACAATCAAACATACCACCTCTTCCTTATCTTTCATTGTTATTCCTTCTCGCTTTTTAGTTTGGTTAGGTTTTATTCATTCTGCCATAATTAGTTGGACTACAAATATTTCTCCTTGTTCCTCTTATTGTACTTCTGTTTCGTTACCTTTTCATTTGGGCTATGTATGGTTTGAGGGAAAATGAAGAAAAGAAAATAAAATAAGAAAGAATTATTTTTTATTTATTGTTTGATTTGAAAGAAAATTTATAAGAAAGAAAGTAGAAAAAATATAACTTAAATTTTTTTTCTCCATTTTTCTTTCCTCCATCCTAGGGAAATTGAGAAAAAAAATTTATTTGGTGTTATTAATACATGAGATTTATGATAGGTAAGCTGAAGGAGTTCGAACAAAATTTTTTCCCTTAAAATTTTTATTTTATTTTAAATTTTATTATTTTTTATATTTTCTTTTGAGTTTCTCTTTGAATCAAACTATAAAAAGAACCATATTTTCTTTTTTATTTTTTTCTTTTTATTTTTTCATTTCTTCTTCTTTCTTTCATTTTCTATCCAACCGAACACAGCCTTAATCAAACAAAATGTTATTTTACATTTTCTATACTCTAAAAATTTCTCCTTCAGAATAATCAAACTTCATTAGAACTTGCGATGCAAGTGTAACAATCATGTTTCAACTAACGGTCAATTTGTAGATGTTTCAAATTAGTAGAATATAATTCGAAAAAGATAACTACCTTTAATTTTTATAGTTAGGACTAATTTGTTCACATATTTGGTTATGGATTTGAGAAAGAATTCATTGTTCACAAGATTTCCCAAATTCCACAAATTTTATTGATTGGTTCATGGAAAGGAGAATTTAAGGATTTTTTTTTTTTATGTGGCAAGGAATTTTTCCCCTCTGATTTCTATGATTGGTTCATGGAAGTGGAAAATGGAAATTGGACGGTTAGAGCCAAGCAATTTTCTTTTTTTTTTTTTTTTTTTCAATTTCCTTGACTAGTTTGCAGTGAGCGAGCATAGAAAATTGCACGGTGTTTTGAAAAGTGATAACTAATCAGCTCATTTCCTGTCTAAAAATAATACTCTATGTACTTTCAGTCATATTCAGTACAAAAAAAGTGTTGAATCTAACCTCCCAATATTCCATGCCATATAAGCAAGAGAACAATTTTCCATAATTGATATTTCTTCATAAATCAATCTCTAAAATGTAGAGAGTGTGTGGAAATTGTACTCTCTCTGCTTTCGAAACTACTTTTCAAAGAAACAATAAGGGGAAACCAAAAAAAAAAAAAAAAAAAAAGAAAAATAAGGATTTTATGTTATTATATATAATTCCATATTCTAAATATGAGAGCCAATCAGCCCCTTGAGCTGGTGTTTGTTGTTCTAAATAAACAGAACCCCTCCAAACAAAGTATTTCAAAATATTGGAACCTCAAAATCTTACCAATGATACATATCCACTTGCTTACATTTTGACAGCAGTGATGTAAGCTGACATCTAAGCACTTGCAAAGTTTGCTTGGTCTCCAATAATCTATTTTACTTAAAGAAGTAGAGGAGCTTTCACTGATCTACCATGAAACTCATGTCCCAACAAACAAGCTACGTCCACGGCACCTTAAACCTCCAGCCATTTATTTGCCCACCGCCACTTCAACATCCCCCATTCACCTCCTGATCTGCCCGCTCCCCTTCTCTCCGGCAGAGACAATGCCAGCCCCAAGCTTCGGACGGCATGTGTTGGAGCGGAGCCCGAGCTTCCAAGATATCGAGAAGAGGAGTTCTAGTGGCTCTACTCAAGGCAAGTGCTCATTGTCAAGGCACCTGCAGAGAGTGTATCCGATCAGTATACACAAGAGCTCCTCAAGCCTCACTCTATCTTCGCTATCCCTGTCTCAGAATTCCAATGACTCTTCCCTCAATAGCTCCACCTGGAGCTGGGACCAGCGGATCAATCCCATCTCATTTCGCGGCATGTTCGGCCTGTGGGGGAAGAAAGAGGAGGATCATCAGACTTCCGTTGGGAGTGGAGAGATTGAGTCATTGGAGGATGGCGATGATGGTCAGTTGAGGTGTGTGGGAGATGATGAGAGCTTGAAGAGATGCAATTGGATTACCAAATCCAGTGGTAAGATGTTTTGGTTTCGATTCACAACCGTAATGCACGTGCACAAACATGCACAAATATACAGAAATTTGTTCACACATGTATGAATTAGTCTGTCGTGTCGTAAGGAAACTAATAACTAAAAAAAATAAGATTTCAGAAAAAAGGAAAGAAGTTTAAACTAACATGTATTTGTCTCATTATCAAAAAAAAAAAAAACATGTATTTGTCTCAATTGCAGATGAAGTTTACGTTTCTTTCCATGACGAGTGTTGGGGAGTTCCAACATTTAACGATAGGTGAGCATAGTGAAACTTTGTCATTTCTTTGCAAAAAATCCTGTTCTATTGCGAGTAAACACAAACGCTTGTATTTCTTCTGAAACTGAATGATTCGCAGCCAGCTATTTGAACTGCTCGCATTATCCGGAATGCTTATCGATCACAATTGGACTGAGATTCTAAAGAGAAGAGAGCAATACAGGTCCTCCAAACATTATATATAGATCTTGTGATTTATTCTATTTATTTTTCTATTTTCTAAACTCAAGCAAATGTTATATATATATATATATATATATCTTTATTTTTGAGTGTGTGTGTGTGTTAGTGTTATGAAGCTTATAGTAACTCTATGTTGTTTGATGTAGGGAGGCTTTTGCGAAGTTTGATTATAACATTGTCACGAAGATGGATGAGAACGACATAACAGAGATAAGTTCCAACAAAGAGCTCTTTTTAGCGGAGAGTAGGGTGAGATGTATAGTTGATAATGCCAAGTGCATACAAAAGGCAAGTGTTAACTGGGATCTAGCCAATTTGTAAAATTTATTATTCAGCCCTTTACTATTAGACTAATACTTCAGTACTATTAATTGTCACATCTCCAGATGCACCGTAGTTACAAACTAATATCAATTCGGATTTGATATGTATCCTGCAATCCAACTATTTGCAGTATCATTTAATTTGCTCATTTATATTATAGAAATATTATTGAAAGCATAGTAATATTTAAATCATTATTCTGATTCAGGCTCTACCAGGTCAATGCCACAGACATGTAATCGTACTAGGCCAAGCAGCTAGCTAATCTAACGGATATTTAAAGAAAATTTTGGAAGCTGAAGATCAAGAAAAGACAAGTTGAAATCGAAGAGAATGAATATATATATTGGGAAAAAAAAAAAAACTAAGTAGTCGGTGTGCCTTAATTCCATCGAAAATTAATCATCCCCTCTACAGCACTCCTTTGCGTATATTATCTCGAAGGGTCTTAAGCCCATGCACACGTACCTATCTTGCTTTCTTAATGTTAATACAGACCTTAAATTTTGTAATGGATTAAGGCTTAATTATATAGTTTACAGGTTCAGAGAAAATTTGAAAATATTCAGGCAAGTCGGTTGAGCTAACATACTTTCATGTCAAGGTTTTTAAAAAGGAACAAATAGGTAGCGGATAGAGATAGGATATGATGGGCTGTCGAACACTCCCATAAATTGCAGTTCTATGCGAGGGTTAAGTGCTAACAACAATACCCTTATCTAATTCTATGCATGTGCATTGCCCGTGCCAATAACTAGTTATATATATCCGCAAAAGGACTAGTTTAATTAATTAGTTCTCAATTTGTTATATGTAGTATCATGATTGTTGTTACTTGTAATGTACATGCCTTGATATATAGGTCGCGACGGAATTTGGATCGTTCAGTGGATACATTTGGAGCCATGTCAACCACAGGCCGATGATTAACAAACACAAGTATCCTAGAAGCATCCCGCTCAGAACGCCAAAGGCTGAAGCCATCAGCAAAGATCTTGTGAGGAGGGGTTTTCGGCTGGTTGGGCCAGTGATTGTATACTCGTTCATGCAGGCTGCGGGAATGGCCATTGACCATGTCACTGACTGCTTCCGCTTTCGCGAGTGCGTGAGGCTTGCAAAGAGATCATGGGGCATGACCAATATGGCAATGTAGCTAGCTTCCGGATTAACTTTTTGGGATACTGTTCTTCTTCTTGTCATTTTTTTTCCTGTTATTTTGTGGGTAATTGATTGCAGTGCTGACTTATATATCATGTGCTTAATGGTTACTTTGTTATAAGTACAGTAGATACAATTACGTTTGAAAGTTTCACAACTTAATTCTGTTGACAAAAAGAAAGGCTCGCATCCAGAGGAGAGTAGGTGAGGCGATTTCCCGCCAAGGTAGGCGATTTCCAGCGAAGAAAAAAAAAAGGGGGGAAATAGGGGAGTGGTGAAGAAAGAAGGCGAAGCTTCCACCGGAAAAGTGATCACCTCAGCTGAGAATTAGAAGAAGCTCAGAGCACAAAACTAAATACCATAGGAGAAGGAAAAAAAAAGAAAAGAAAAAAAAAAAAAGAACAAACCAGGTGCAAGGGGAGGACGAGTTGAGAAGGGGAGGGATTTGGCATCATTGGCCAAGGAGGGACGGTAAGGAAGGCCGGCAATCTACCTCCAACTTACCACCAACCGTGGGAGGCCGCTAACCTACCTCCTTCAACGGAATGGAGACAGTCAAGTCTCTCTTTGGTCTATCATCAAAAAAACATGATTCGGAGGGCAGTGAGGGAGAGGGGAGGAACCCACGCAACAGGGGACGCTCATACTCGGAGGTGGTCGGCAGCCCCCCGGCACCAATCAGTAGGGATGGTAACGGACATGCCCACGGGCCCGTGGACGCGTTCATTACCATCTCTATCAATCAGAGAGCGGTCCGAAACCCACCGGCAATAATCAGGGTGTAAGATCGTGAACCAAAGGAGTTTACTGCAACACCAATGAGACAAGCAGTGGCTGAAGCAAGGGGGCTCAAGCCAACAGGTTACGGCAGCTTACCAGATAAAGGATGGACTGCACACATGCCTAGATCAGCAGAGAAAAGAGGGGAGCTTCAAAAGGAGCACACCATTTTTTCTAGTGAGCTCACTTTATAACTATTCGGATATTCGGATTTCGAGTCCGAACGAAAAAAAAAATATTGAGAAATGGGCTGATTAGAAAAATTGATGTGCTCCTTTGGAAACTCCCGAAAAGAGAGAGTAGAGATTGCGGAGGCTGTGTGGGAGAAGACAAGGAAAGGGAAACCCAGACCGGAGGTGGAGGTGGAGAGATGCTACGGGTGCGGCTCTGTGGGCCACTTCATTGAGAGGGTCATAGAGCCCCAATGTGTCCATGAAACTCGAAAGCAAGGCAGAACATGCCGTTAGTGCGCTGGCCTACACCAAAGAGAAACAAAAATAAAAATACAGCCAACGCAGCAATCACGCCCAGTGATCAGCACCAAGGGCAGTCGGTGAAGAAAGTTGAGGAAAAAACGAAAAACAAAATATGGAAGAGGACATGCGATAGATCATTAGGGAACCAGAGTCCCCCCACCACCTTGTTAAGTTAATTCATTGTGAGTATAGTCCCACATCGGATAGGATAAAGAAAGTCTATGGGTTTAAATACAAAGTTGGGGCCTTGGCCTAATGGCTTAAGCTTTTAGGTCAAGTTGGTTCTCAGCTTTGTATTTAAACCCATCATGCTCCCCGTTGGACCCGACGTTTTCAGAGCTCAGGTTCGGCCAAGTTGTCGTCGGGTAAATGGGCCAGTTATGGCCTAAGGGATGTTTGAAGCCCGAATTGGTCGAGTTAATTTTGGATAAGTTAAGTTGGTATACTCACAATGAAGGGAGAGATTGTTAAGTTAGTTCATTGTGAGTATAGTCCCACATCGGATAGGATAAAAAAAGTCTATGGGTTTAAATACAAAATTGGAGCCTTGGCCTAATGGCTTAAGCTTTTGGGTCAAGTTGGTTCTCAGTTTTGTATTTAAGCCCATCATGCTCCCCGTTGGACCCGACGTTCTCCCCAACAATAAATTTACTAATTCAAATAACAATATGATTACTAATTCAAATAACAAACTGAACTAATCTTGACTAATTCAAAAACCTAACTGATCTAATTTTCTTATCTTGACTAATTCAAAACCTAACTGAACTAGTCTTCTTATCTAAAAACGCTGAGGCAATGCAACAAGATTATCCAACAATCACTCCCTAATCTTGTTACACTTTCTTGACCTCAATCAACCCAATCTTCTTGCGCGTCTCCAGGAACTTGATGCGTCCGAGAGGTTTCGTTAGGATGTCGGCTAGCTGATCATCCGAACTAATGTACTCAACCGCAATCTTTCCACCTTCAACACACTCCCTAATGAAATGATAGCGGGTATCGATGTGCTTGCTTCGATCATGGAAAACAGGGTTCTTGCACAAGGATATAGCTGATTTGTTGTCCACTCTGAGTGTGATGCTGCTGGGCTCCTTCTTTGTTAAATCACCGAATAGGCGCCCTAGCCAAATTCCTTGGCATGCCGCCGTTGTGGCAGCAATGTACTCTGCCTCGCAGGACGACAGTGCCACCACCTTCTGCTTCTGAGATTGCCAGCTAATAAGGCTCTTCCCGAGCAAATACAGCACACATGTTGTGCTTTTGCGTCATCTACATCTCCTGCCATGTCGCTGTCGCTATACCCGATCAAATGTGGCCCTTCTTCTCTCCTCTTTTCATAGTAGCAGCCCATATTGTGAGTACCACTGATGTACCGCAGAATATGTTTCACGACTGCTAGGTGCTCAGTGGTTGGAACCTCCATAAAACGACTTACGTACCCTAGCGCGTAAGCAATGTTCGGTCGCGTATGCACCAGGTATCTCAGGCTCCCCACGACACTTCTATAGAACGTGGCATCAGTAGGAGGACTGGTGCTCTTCTTACTCAACTTGAGCCTTACTTCCATGGGAACTTGGCACGGGTTGCATCCGTTCATGCCACACTTCTCCAGGATCTTTAGTGCACAGGCCGACTGGTTCAGAGTGATACCATCGCCGGTCTGTTGCACCTCTATACCCAGGTAGTAGCTCAACAAACCCAGGTCGCTCATGCTGAACAATTTCTTCATCTCTTCCTTGAACTTGCTGATTTCTTGCGGATGTGGTCCTGTGATAATAAGATCATCAACGTACACACCCAAAAGCAAACTTGATGAACCAATACCTCTTTTGTACACAGCATGCTCCGATGGACACCTCTCAAACCCGAGTGACATAAGCTTGCTGTCAAGCTTCGAGTTCCATGCTCTAGGCGCTTGGCGCAGGCCATAGAGCGCTTTCTTGAGCTTCAACACCTTCTGCTCATTGTCCTCGTCCACGAAACCGGGTGGCTGGGTTACGTAGACCTCCTCTTCAAGATCACCGTTGAGAAATGCCGATTTGACATCCATGTGATGTACTTCCCAACCTTCATGTGCTGCCAATGCTATGAGCAGCCGCACCGTTTCGAGACGAGCAATCAGAGCAAAACTTCCTCAAAATCCACGCCCTGCCGTTGCACTTACCCTTTGGTGACGAGCCGTGCCTTGTACTTCACCACAGCACCAGGCGAGTCCTTCTTGATCTTGTAGACCCATTTCAGGCCTATGGGTCGACGGGGTCTAACGGAGAGCATGATGTCTATATATATAATTGTAGAGAGAAAAAGAACAGGAATAGAAGAAGAAGATTTTTTTAGAAGAGGGCTTGCTTTTCCTCTTGATTATTTCATCTATATATATAGGGAATACAAAAACCAATCTAATCGGATTACTAATTCAAATAACAATCTGAACTAATCTTGACTAATTTAAAAACCTAACTGAACTAGTCTTCTTATCTAAAAACGCTGAGGCAATGCAACAAGATTATCCAACAATCACTCCCTAATCTTGTTGCACTTTCTTGACCTCAATCAACCCAATCTTCTTGCGCATCTCCAGGAACTTGATGTGTCCGAGAGGCTTCGTTAGGATGTCGGCTAGCTGATCATCCGAGCTAATGTACTCAACCGCAATCTTTCCACCTTCAACACACTCCCTAATGAAATGATAGCGGGTATCGATGTGCTTGCTTCGATCATGGAAAACAGGGTTCTTGCACAAGGATATAGCTGATTTGTTGTCCACTCTGAGTGTGATGCTGCTGGGCTCCTTCTTTGTTAAATCACCGAATAGGCGCCCTAGCCAAATTCCTTGGCATGCCGCCGTTGTGGCAGCAATGTACTCTGCCTCGCAGGACGACAGTGCCACCACCTTCTGCTTCTGAGATTGCCAGCTAATAAGGCTCTTCCCGAGCAAATACAGCACACATGTTGTGCTTTTGCGTCATCTACATCTCCTGCCATGTCGCTGTCGCTATACCCGATCAAATGTGGCCCTTCTTCTCTCCTCTTTTCATAGTAGCAGCCCATATTGTGAGTACCACTGATGTACCGCAGAATATGTTTCACGACTGCTAGGTGCTCAGTGGTTGGAACCTCCATAAAACGACTTACGTACCCTAGCGCGTAAGCAATGTTCGGTCGCTTATGCACCAGGTATCTCAGGCTCCCCACGACACTTCTATAGAACGTGGCATCAGTAGGAGGACTGGTGCTCTTCTTACTCAACTTGAGCCTTACTTCCATGGGAACTTGGCACGGGTTGCATCCGTTCATGCCACACTTCTCCAGGATCTTTAGTGCACAGGCCGACTGGTTCAGAGTGATACCATCGCCGGTCTGTTGCACCTCTATACCCAGGTAGTAGCTCAACAAACCCAGGTCGCTCATGCTGAACAATTTCTTCATCTCTTCCTTGAACTTGCTGATTTCTTGCGGATGTGGTCCTGTGATAATAAGATCATCAACGTACACACCCAAAAGCAAACTTGATGAACCAATACCTCTTTTGTACACAGCATGCTCCGATGGACACCTCTCAAACCCGAGTGACATAAGCTTGCTGTCAAGCTTCGAGTTCCATGCTCTAGGCGCTTGGCGCAGGCCATAGAGCGCTTTCTTGAGCTTCAACACCTTCTGCTCATTGTCCTCGTCCACGAAACCGGGTGGCTGGGTTACGTAGACCTCCTCTTCAAGATCACCGTTGAGAAATGCCGATTTGACATCCATGTGATGTACTTCCCAACCTTCATGTGCTGCCAATGCTATGAGCAGCCGCACCGTTTCGAGACGAGCAATCAGAGCAAAACTTCCTCAAAATCCACGCCCTGCCGTTGCACTTACCCTTTGGTGACGAGCCGTGCCTTGTACTTCACCACAGCACCAGGCGAGTCCTTCTTGATCTTGTAGACCCATTTCAGGCCTATGGGTCGACGGGGTCTAACGGAGAGCATGATGTCTATATATATAATTGTAGAGAGAAAAAGAACAGGAATAGAAGAAGAAGATTTTTTTAGAAGAGGGCTTGCTTTTCCTCTTGATTATTTCATCTATATATATAGGGAATACAAAAACCAATCTAATCGGATTACTAATTCAAATAACAATCTGAACTAATCTTGACTAATTTAAAAACCTAACTGAACTAGTCTTCTTATCTAAAAACGCTGAGGCAATGCAACAAGATTATCCAACAATCACTCCCTAATCTTGTTGCACTTTCTTGACCTCAATCAACCCAATCTTCTTGCGCATCTCCAGGAACTTGATGTGTCCGAGAGGCTTCGTTAGGATGTCGGCTAGCTGATCATCCGAGCTAATGTACTCAACCGCAATCTTTCCACCTTCAACACACTCCCTAATGAAATGATAGCGGGTATCGATGTGCTTGCTTCGATCATGGAAAACAGGGTTCTTGCACAAGGATATAGCTGATTTGTTGTCCACTCTGAGTGTGATGCTGCTGGGCTCCTTCTTTGTTAAATCACCGAATAGGCGCCCTAGCCAAATTCCTTGGCATGCCGCCGTTGTGGCAGCAATGTACTCTGCCTCGCAGGACGACAGTGCCACCACCTTCTGCTTCTGAGATTGCCAGCTAATAAGGCTCTTCCCGAGCAAATACAGCACACATGTTGTGCTTTTGCGTCATCTACATCTCCTGCCATGTCGCTGTCGCTATACCCGATCAAATGTGGCCCTTCTTCTCTCCTCTTTTCATAGTAGCAGCCCATATTGTGAGTACCACTGATGTACCGCAGAATATGTTTCACGACTGCTAGGTGCTCAGTGGTTGGAACCTCCATAAAACGACTTACGTACCCTAGCGCGTAAGCAATGTTCGGTCGCGTATGCACCAGGTATCTCAGGCTCCCCACGACACTTCTATAGAACGTGGCATCAGTAGGAGGACTGGTGCTCTTCTTACTCAACTTGAGCCTTACTTCCATGGGAACTTGGCACGGGTTGCATCCGTTCATGCCACACTTCTCCAGGATCTTTAGTGCACAGGCCGACTGGTTCAGAGTGATACCATCGCCGGTCTGTTGCACCTCTATACCCAGGTAGTAGCTCAACAAACCCAGGTCGCTCATGCTGAACAATTTCTTCATCTCTTCCTTGAACTTGCTGATTTCTTGCGGATGTGGTCCTGTGATAATAAGATCATCAACGTACACACCCAAAAGCAAACTTGATGAACCAATACCTCTTTTGTACACAGCATGCTCCGATGGACACCTCTCAAACCCGAGTGACATAAGCTTGCTGTCAAGCTTCGAGTTCCATGCTCTAGGCGCTTGGCGCAGGCCATAGAGCGCTTTCTTGAGCTTCAACACCTTCTGCTCATTGTCCTCGTCCACGAAACCGGGTGGCTGGGTTACGTAGACCTCCTCTTCAAGATCACCGTTGAGAAATGCCGATTTGACATCCATGTGATGTACTTCCCAACCTTCATGTGCTGCCAATGCTATGAGCAGCCGCACCGTTTCGAGACGAGCAATCAGAGCAAAACTTCCTCAAAATCCACGCCCTGCCGTTGCACTTACCCTTTGGTGACGAGCCGTGCCTTGTACTTCACCACAGCACCAGGCGAGTCCTTCTTGATCTTGTAGACCCATTTCAGGCCTATGGGTCGACGGGGTCTAACGGAGAGCATGATGTCTATATATATAATTGTAGAGAGAAAAAGAACAGGAATAGAAGAAGAAGATTTTTTTAGAAGAGGGCTTGCTTTTCCTCTTGATTATTTCATCTATATATATAGGGAATACAAAAACCAATCTAATCGGATTACTAATTCAAATAACAATCTGAACTAATCTTGACTAATTTAAAAACCTAACTGAACTAGTCTTCTTATCTAAAAACGCTGAGGCAATGCAACAAGATTATCCAACAATCACTCCCTAATCTTGTTGCACTTTCTTGACCTCAATCAACCCAATCTTCTTGCGCATCTCCAGGAACTTGATGTGTCCGAGAGGCTTCGTTAGGATGTCGGCTAGCTGATCATCCGAGCTAATGTACTCAACCGCAATCTTTCCACCTTCAACACACTCCCTAATGAAATGATAGCGGGTATCGATGTGCTTGCTTCGATCATGGAAAACAGGGTTCTTGCACAAGGATATAGCTGATTTGTTGTCCACTCTGAGTGTGATGCTGCTGGGCTCCTTCTTTGTTAAATCACCGAATAGGCGCCCTAGCCAAATTCCTTGGCATGCCGCCGTTGTGGCAGCAATGTACTCTGCCTCGCAGGACGACAGTGCCACCACCTTCTGCTTCTGAGATTGCCAGCTAATAAGGCTCTTCCCGAGCAAATACAGCACACATGTTGTGCTTTTGCGTCATCTACATCTCCTGCCATGTCGCTGTCGCTATACCCGATCAAATGTGGCCCTTCTTCTCTCCTCTTTTCATAGTAGCAGCCCATATTGTGAGTACCACTGATGTACCGCAGAATATGTTTCACGACTGCTAGGTGCTCAGTGGTTGGAACCTCCATAAAACGACTTACGTACCCTAGCGCGTAAGCAATGTTCGGTCGCGTATGCACCAGGTATCTCAGGCTCCCCACGACACTTCTATAGAACGTGGCATCAGTAGGAGGACTGGTGCTCTTCTTACTCAACTTGAGCCTTACTTCCATGGGAACTTGGCACGGGTTGCATCCGTTCATGCCACACTTCTCCAGGATCTTTAGTGCACAGGCCGACTGGTTCAGAGTGATACCATCGCCGGTCTGTTGCACCTCTATACCCAGGTAGTAGCTCAACAAACCCAGGTCGCTCATGCTGAACAATTTCTTCATCTCTTCCTTGAACTTGCTGATTTCTTGCGGATGTGGTCCTGTGATAATAAGATCATCAACGTACACACCCAAAAGCAAACTTGATGAACCAATACCTCTTTTGTACACAGCATGCTCCGATGGACACCTCTCAAACCCGAGTGACATAAGCTTGCTGTCAAGCTTCGAGTTCCATGCTCTAGGCGCTTGGCGCAGGCCATAGAGCGCTTTCTTGAGCTTCAACACCTTCTGCTCATTGTCCTCGTCCACGAAACCGGGTGGCTGGGTTACGTAGACCTCCTCTTCAAGATCACCGTTGAGAAATGCCGATTTGACATCCATGTGATGTACTTCCCAACCTTCATGTGCTGCCAATGCTATGAGCAGCCGCACCGTTTCGAGACGAGCAATCAGAGCAAAACTTCCTCAAAATCCACGCCCTGCCGTTGCACTTACCCTTTGGTGACGAGCCGTGCCTTGTACTTCACCACAGCACCAGGCGAGTCCTTCTTGATCTTGTAGACCCATTTCAGGCCTATGGGTCGACGGGGTCTAACGGAGAGCATGATGTCTATATATATAATTGTAGAGAGAAAAAGAACAGGAATAGAAGAAGAAGATTTTTTTAGAAGAGGGCTTGCTTTTCCTCTTGATTATTTCATCTATATATATAGGGAATACAAAAACCAATCTAATCGGATTACTAATTCAAATAACAATCTGAACTAATCTTGACTAATTTAAAAACCTAACTGAACTAGTCTTCTTATCTAAAAACGCTGAGGCAATGCAACAAGATTATCCAACAATCACTCCCTAATCTTGTTGCACTTTCTTGACCTCAATCAACCCAATCTTCTTGCGCATCTCCAGGAACTTGATGTGTCCGAGAGGCTTCGTTAGGATGTCGGCTAGCTGATCATCCGAGCTAATGTACTCAACCGCAATCTTTCCACCTTCAACACACTCCCTAATGAAATGATAGCGGGTATCGATGTGCTTGCTTCGATCATGGAAAACAGGGTTCTTGCACAAGGATATAGCTGATTTGTTGTCCACTCTGAGTGTGATGCTGCTGGGCTCCTTCTTTGTTAAATCACCGAATAGGCGCCCTAGCCAAATTCCTTGGCATGCCGCCGTTATGGCAGCAATGTACTCTGCCTCGCAGGACCTGAGCTCATTTACCCGACGACAACTTGGCCGAACCTGAGCTCTGATGCCAATTGGACCCGACGTTTAAGCCCATCATGCTCCCCGTTGGACCCGACGTTCTCCCCAACAATAAATTTACTAATTCAAATAACAATAGGATTACTAATTCAAATAACAAAGTGAACTAATCTTGACTAATTCAAAAACCTAACTGAACTAATTTTCTTATCTTGACTAATTCAAAACCTAACTGAACTAGTTTTCTTATCTAAAAACGCTGAGGCAATGCAACAAGATTATCCAACACACCTCTCTCCCCAAAAATCTCCATCTCTCTCTCCCCAAAATTCTGCTAAATGAGGGAGGGAGTGGCAGTGATCCTCCCCTCCCTCCACCACCATGATCCCTTTAGATTCAAAATTCTCAAAATCGAAAGTTGAAGGAGAGACGCCATAAAAAAAAAAAAGAAAATTGGAGCTATAATGAGAGGGTAAGGACCGTACGAAGCGGGAGCCATCGCCGGCGAGAGTAAAGATTTTCTCCCGGATTGGAGCTGAAGATGGGAGGAAGGTGGTAGAGATGGAGAGCATGAGATGCATCTCTGAGAGGGAGGAAGAGGATTGAGTTGGAAGAACGGTTTTTCGGCCATGACGGAGCCGGAGCGGCTCTCTTCGGAACAAAGCCGGAGGAGCAGATTTTTCTTGTGTTGCAAATCTCGAGGTGAAATCGCGAATCCAAAGTAGAAGCTGACCTCTCTGCGTTGGAAGAAAGATTTTCGGCCAAGGCAGAGTCTGAACGGCTCTCTCTGGAATGGAACTACGGCGGAGCCGGAGAGGCGCCGGAGGAGCCGCGCCGGAGGCGGAGGCAGAGCCAGAGCAGGCAGGAGCCAGGGCGGAGTAGGAGCGGCTCTCTTCGGAATGGAGCCAGAGGAGCGGATTCTTCTTACATTGCAGATCTCAAGGCAAGATAGCAAATCTCAAGTAAGAGTAGATCTCCACCCATAGCAATTGGACATGTGGGCCGGTGGAAAGAGTTTTGAATTTTGAATTTCAAAATTCAGATGAGACTTGAGATTTTGAGATGGGCTGAGTGCATGATGATTTTGAATTTCAAAATGCAAATGGGCTCAGATGGAGTGGCACTAGGTCGGTGGAGAGAGGTTTGAATTTTGAATTTCAATATTTAGATGAGCCTTGAGATTTTGAGATGGACTGAGTGCATGATGATTTTGAATCTCAAAATGCAAATGGACCCTGATGGAGTGGCACTGGGCCATACAAGTCTAAGTAATTTATCTAATATGGTGGAATTGTTAAGTTCAAATTAAAGTATATATTGTTGTGGACCGACATGTTAAAAGATTAGGTCAGAACGACTAATCTACAATACGGTCGGAGTAAAATTTGGACGGGAGAACCACAACACTGGATATTCACCAGATCATTTGTAGTGTCTGTATTTCCAATATTTCTATATTTTATTTAGTGTTTCTCTTTAGACATTATTTGCAATGTCCACTCATGAACGAGTGACTAAATATGTGTACTATATATATATATATATATATACATATCATTTGTAGTGTCTGTATTTTCCAATATTTCTATATTTTATTTAGTGTTTCTCTTTAGACATTATTTGCAATGTCCACTCATGAACGAGTGACTAAATATGTGTACTATATATATATATATATATATATATATATATATATATATATATATATATATATATATATATATATACATACATACATACATATACATACATACATACATATACATACATACATACATATACATACATATACATACATACATACATATACATACATATACATATATATATATATATATATATATATATATATATATATATATTTATGAGTAAACTGGAAATACACCGGCGGTGAAGGGAGTTCCTTCACCGCCGCTTAGGTGGCCTATTAAAATTATTATACGTGGCGCCATTCAAGGTAACAAATAAATGAATTTTCTTAATCGCCCTTTGCGATTAAGGAAATTCATTTATTTGTTATCTTGAATGGCGCCACGTATAATAATTTTATTGGGCCACCTAAGCGGCGGTGAAGGAACTTCCTTCACCGCCGGTGTATTTCCCGTTTCCTCTCTCTCTCTATATATATATATATATATATATATATATATATATATATATATAATTTCGTTAATATTTGGTTAATGAAATATGGACGGATTACCCACCATTTATGCTAAAAAAATATGGAAGAGGACGACGGGGGTCCAAAATGAAAAATTACTGGAGCCACCGCAAATCTACATTCCTTACTCCTTACACGGAGGAAATCATTAGGAGACAGGAGGAGATGGGGCGGGTCACTGGGCTCATTGTGCCGGAGCATGGAGAGACCGAGGTGGATGAAGCAACCAAAACAATTAGGATCATGTCGGAATCATTCAAGAACCGACAGTGTGATCCTAGAAGAATAGAGAGTAGATCGTTTGTGATGGAATTTCCCAATGTGAATGCCTTGGATTATCTGATAGCCAGGCCGCAGTGGAGACGCAAGGAGGGGAAATCCTACTTCCATGTTAACCGGCGGTCTGGTGAAGAGAGCTTACGCATACACAAATATCCACGATTAATTTGGATTGCAATAGATGGATTGCCGATTCAAGCAGGGACGAGGAGCACATTTATTTCAATCGCCAACAAATTTAGCCAGCTGATCGATATTCATAAGAAAACATCAGAGACAACGGATAAACAAACGGCAAGGATACAAATTGGTTGCACATCGGAGAGGGACATCCGGCCAGCATTCCGATTGTTCTCGGAAAGTTCCGATGCGATCAAAGCATGAAAATAGAGTCGAGAATGGCGTATGATGGCACAACTTACTACGATATTGACGCCCAGAGAGAGATGGGAGAAGGCAGAGAGGGAATCCAAATCAGCATGGAAAGAGCAACAGAAGAAAATCAGAGGAAAGGAGGAGACTGACCTCGCCATCAGAGCCGCCGCCGCAGCATTGGCATGGAGACAGGAACAGCTAGAAACGGAGAGGCGGCTAGTCCAAGCTGCAATCGACCGTACGGTTGACACCCTGCCTCACACTGGAGGAAGACTGCAGGGTAAACCGGTTGATCGGGGGCGATCGAGACAGTGATGAGGCCAGTCGACGACCTTTGGAGGTGAATCCCAGAAAAAAAAAGGGGTATTTACTGGTTTGTCCCTCAAATCTTTATATATTATAATTTTGCCTCCCAAATCTTCAAATTTAGGATTTTGTCTCCCAAATCTCATAAATTATAACAATTTAGTCCCCTCTCTAACAAAGTTAAATATTTGACCATTTTACCCTTCTTTTCCTCTTTTATTTTTCTCCTCTCTTTTTCTTCTCTTTTCCTCCTCTCTTCTCCTTTTCTTCATTATTTCTCTTCTCTTCTTACTCCTCTCTTTCTCCTCTCTTCTTCTCTCTTCTCTAATATAGCAGAGAGGAGAAAGAAGAGAGGAGAAATAATGAAGAAAAAGGAGAAGAGAGGAGGAAGAGAGAAGAAGAATAGATGAGGAAAATAGAAAATGAAAAGAGGGGTAAAATTGTCAAATATTTAACTGTGTTAGAGAGGGGGACTAAATTGTTGTAACTTATGAGATTTGGGGGGCAAAATTCTAAATATGAAGATTTGGGGGGCAAAATCATAATATATAAAGATTTGAGGGACAAACCAGTAAATACCCCAAAAAAATACATTTTTGTAAAAAAAAAAGGATATTTACTGGTTTGTCCCTCAAATCTTTATATATTATGATTTAGTCTCCCAAATCTTCATATTTAGGATTTAGTCTCCCAAATCTTCTAAGTTAATACAATTTAGTCTCCCTCTCTAACTTTCTTTAATTTTTGACCTGATATTACCATTTTACCTCTCCTTATTCATTCTTTCTTTTCCTTCTCTCTTTCCCTCCTCTCTTCTTATTTTCTTTATTATTCCTCCTCTCTTCTCCTTCTCTCTTCCTCCTCTCTTTTCCCAATGAAGAAAAGAGGAGGAACAGAGAAGGAAGAGAAAAGAGGAATAATGAAGAAAATAAGGAGAGAGGAGAAAGAGAGGAGGAAAAGAGAGAAGGAGAAGAGAGGAGAAGAGAAAGAATGAATAAGGAGGGGTAAAATGGTAATATCAGGTCAAAAATTTAAAGAAGTTAGGGAAGGAGATTAAATTGTAGTAACTTAGGAGATTTGGGGGACTAAATCCTAAATATGAAGATTTTGGGGACTAAATCATAATATATAAAAATTTGAGGGACAAATCAGTAAATACCCAAAAAAAAAAGGGTCGGAACGTCGCCGAACATTTTGGGCCTGTTGCAGAACAAGGAAAGAAGAGGAAGTACGGGAAAGGAGGAAGGGGAATTTCTAGAGTAGCACACCTTTTTTCTTTTTTTTCTTTTTTTTCTAAGAAATTTACTTTTATTTACAATTTTGTCACTCAAGACAAAAGTGCCATCATTTTCAACCTCTCTACTGTCATTCATTTTCCTGCACGAGCTGTAGAAATAGGAGGGAAAAATCAAATTGTTATCATCCAAACTCAAAATCTTCTTGCTCTTTTACTTTCTTGAGTAAATTATCTTAGAAATTAAATTTGATAATTAGTTTCAGTCATCTATTTTTTTCTTAGAAATTATTAAAAAGAGCAATTTTTTTGTTGGGTCTACGATGAAGAAAATGGAGAATACGAACATGACTTTGGTTCCATTCGACAATCGAAATTCCTTGGGATATGAATCTATTATCTCTTCAAATTTATATGTTATTTATTTTGAATTTTATATTTAACTAGCATAGAAATAGGCTTGAATGATGGTTTTGGATTTCTTAGCTATCTGGATTTAACATCCTAGACAATAAAGGATATGTTCGGATTTTATGCATCGAACAAGTAGATTTGTGTCTGGAGTATAAGTCCAGACGGCACATTCTTCGTTCGAACTGTCTAGTCCGGACGGCACATCTTCGTCCTGACCATCTAGTTCGGACAACATATTCATATTTGTCAGAGATGAAATTTTCATGAAAAAGAAATCATTGAGAGTAAGATTTTACATAATTGTTTGAGGCCATAGCTTCCTAACATGGTGTGAGGTCACATTTATCCCTTTTTGTTTTATTTTTTGCTTTCTTCTACTTTCATGGTCTCTAAGCACCATTAGCTATTCCTCATATGATGCTATGTAACACATAAATCATCTCAAGTGTATGCACCCCGGACAATGTTAATTCTGTCCGAAAATGTACCCCGAACATGGTATATTTTATCAAGACTATTGGGCCCGAACAATGCTATACACATTTTAGATTTCTCCATGAACAAAATTTTTATTCAAATATATTGTTTTAAGATAAATATAACATATAAATATGGAATGCAAATTCAAATAACAATGTGAATTTACACTATGAGTATCATGAACAAATCAGCTCATAGTTAGAAACAATATTACATAAACAAATATATATATATAAGGTATCGTCTCCCAAATAGTTTTCAAACAACCATATAGAAAAATATTGTTTTCGAGTACAGCCCTATCAAATTATGACCCAAAATAAAAAACATCTAAAACTAACGTCTCCGAATCTTGAAACTCTTGAGAATTGCTAAATCAACCTCGATAGTAGAAACTTTAGTATTCTAAGCTGTGCCACCAAAGAACAATCGTCAAATCTTTCTCTTAATAAATAGAAAGATAATAAATTTGCTACACTAGACTATAATAAAGTCTCCAAACTCAATTCCTATGGCACAATTATCCACGAAACACAAACATGTACAAAGATAAGCACCAATTTTTGATCAAACACATACATCAAAGACAAAATAACAAAAATCAGATCCTTACCTTTGCCGATTTTGATTACTCCTCATCCTCACTCTCGGCCTCCATCTCCTCCATTTCCTCCTCCTCCTCTTCCTCTCCCTCATTGTCGCCTCGCTGAAACACTCTCAGCTTTCGACCAACTTCTCTAAAAAAACCCATCGCCGGAGAGTTCAATGGAGCTGGATCATGGTTGGGGGGTGAGGGTGCAACAGGGAGAGCTTGGGTCTAAGGCTTGGGAAGAAGAAATCACGGAATGGGGAAGAAGGCGTGACAGTGGGGGAGAAAATAAGAAAGCATAATTGAGATAATTTTGGGTGTGCTCCCTAGAAAAATCCTCTCTTTTCACAAGAGAGGATGGGCTCACTAGGAAAAGTGGGCTCACTAAGAAAAACGGTTTGCTCCTTTGGAAATTCCTAGAGGAAGGGGATTGTCGAAAGAAGCATTACACATAAGAGAAAGTCGAAGGGTCTACAGGAATTGGTGGCGCCCTGCCTATAGGCAGAGAAAAATTCAAAAAAAAAAAAAAAAAGAAGAAAAGACCAATGGGGCAAAATAGCCTCACGCACATGAGGCTAATAGCCTTGCGCCCGCGAGGCTAACTGCCCCGCACGGGCTTGATGCCCCGCGTGAGGTTAATAGCCTTGCGTGGGGATGGCAGCCTCTCGCGTGTGCGGGGTTATTCCAGTTTCCAAACTAGATTTTCTTTTGGATTTTTACTAAAATTCTAATCTCAACCATATCCAATCACTCGGAATTAAATATTTCAGATCTAAACACAAGTTCAGAGGTTGGATTTAACTAGAATTCCATCTTTATCCCTAAGAAAATCCCTAAAACTATAAATATGGGCCAAAGAGGGGAATTTTTAGGATCTTTTGGAGAGATTATTGGAGACCAAGAGTTGATTTCTATAAGAAGAGAATGCTGATCAGCAGTAAGAGTTGCCGGCCAGAAACTTCATTGTCACCATCTTCATATTCAAAACCAATTCCAAGTATTAGATCGTCAACGGAATATAAGGTCGATGCTCTATAGCTACGTCAAAAACCCATACCTTTTGTAAAAAAGAGAGACGTGTTATATAAGTCCTCTCATTTGTTTTCTTTATTTCTTTTCATTGTAATTTGGATAACTTTCACTGTAATTATTTTAAATCCATGACAATGAAAAGAAGTGCATCTTTCGCGGAAAACAAGCTGGCGACCATAGTGGGAGAAGTTTTCTATACCGACAAGGAGATCGTGGCCTAATCTGATGCCTAGAAAATTGGAAAGTCTGTGAAAATGTTAGTCGTAGAAATTGATCAATAAAAATATGAGTAAATTTATCCTCTAAATCGATTAGTCCGATCAAAACACGGCTTCATCACTGCTTGGAAATCTTAAATACAAATTCGAATGACAAGGAGACTCTTGTTGAATAGGAGTCCCTTGGATCTTTGATCTTAGAAAAGGAAGAAATCTTAGCAATGGGTTCGAATGATGAGATGATTCCCATTAAACAGGAACTTCTCAGATTTTTGAATTCAGAACACGAAGAAATCCAAGTTACGAATTTGAATGACAAAGAGACTCCCGTTGAATAGGACCCCTTTGGATCTTTGGATTCTAAAACTTTGGGAAAAGAAAAATTTTCTCCTATTATGGTTGCACAAAATATTCAAGGAAAGTGAAGATTTGGACTGACCATAACTCAAATTCGCAACTGAAACCGTAGAGTACAGTGATGAATTCTCAAAAACTAAGTCCAAGATGAATCTGGTCTCAAACGCCAGCCTAATCAGTTCAACATAGCCTTACGCGAGGCTATTTTAAAATGCCAAGCTAAATAGCCCAGCGTAGCCTTACGTGAGGCTATTTCAAAATGCCAGGCTAAACAACCAAGTGAAGCCCTGTGCGAGACTATTTCTAAACGTGAGGCTAAACAGCCCAGTGTAACTTTGCACGAAGCTAATCAACCCTGTGCACAAAGAGCAAAACGTTAGGCTATTCAGCCCCATGTAAAAAGTCCAAGACATAGGACTAACCCCCAGTTCTGTCAAGTATTTGCAAAGACTAGAATAGGACCTTGTTTAGAACAGAAATTTCAGTTTTCTACACCCACTGACTGCCATAAACATAGCGGGGACTCTTCCAAAGGCTGGAACAAAAAAGCGACTCATCAAGAGACTAATTTGAGCAAATAATCTCTACAGTACTTACCAATTGCAGTTGTGATATGCCTAGATCATTGGTTTTTAGTCGAATAACCGAGTCAAAGGATAGTGCGCCTAAAAGCAAGCGTGTTTAGAGAAGAAGGATCACCAATGATGAGGAACCTCTATTTATAATTTCAAATATGGTGAATAAAGGGAAGAAACCACGAGGCGATAAACATTCCTCGGATTCGGAAGCACGTCATTAGACACAGCTCAAGTCAGAAATTCTAGCACTACAAAACTACAAAAGTTGGCTGTGGGCTTAGACAACAAAAGTGAAGGAGATTGTGATCATTCAGCTGTTGTAACACCTTCATCATATGAGTCTTCCAGACTTGAAGAAACAACGACCCATATGATAGAATGCTCCAGTTAGGTGAGTCAGAGACTGGAAGCTCAAGAATGTTTAATTCAAGAACAATAAAAGACTCTTAATGAACTCCGCACAATACTTCTCAAAATAGTAGAAAAGAACACTTAAGACAAATCATAGAAACCTCTGATGGACCACCAATGGATGATGGTGAAAATTCAGGAAAAAAAGAAGAATTTAATAGACCCACACACAGAAAATATGCAAAAGATGCAGGATCAACTAGAAGCCTTGATGAACAGGAAGGACCTGAAAAAGGTCGGCATTACCATACCGTACCCAATAGAGTGGAAATTGGCTTCTTTTCCCAAAACGTACAAGTCTCTAAAGCTGGAGTCCTTCGATGGAAAAGGTTTTCCCAATTAATACTTGTACTACTTCTTATCACAAACAAATCACCTCATGGGGAATGATCCTATAATGACTAAGGTCTATGCAAGTACCTTGAGAGGCCTGCATTTATATAGTTTATGCAGTTGCCCTTAGGAACTATTAAATCATAGTCCAATATGGAGAAGGAATTCCTATGCCGTTTCTTTGAAGATGATATGGAGATCTTAGTCCATACCCTCTTGGCAAACAAACAAAAGAAAGATGAGACTGTTAAAAGTTTCGTAGAACGTTTCCGAGAGATATCACTGCAATGTCTGCATGGCATGTTGCAAGAAATACTAGTTGAAATATGAAAGCACAACTTCTAGACTAATATTCTCATTAAGATGGGAGTAGTGGAATCCAAAACTTGGAAGGACCTGGTTAAGCAAGGGCAGCAAGCAGTGGATACTATCCGTCGTATCGATGAAAGTCGTATCCAAAAGAGAGTATCCACGAACCGGCCACAGTCACAACTACCACGCCCTAAGGGTAAAAAGGCAATGACTACTAGACCTACTGAAAGTCAAAAGCTGCAAAATAACCGGGACTCCTTTAGATTACAGCGAACGTACGACTTCAAAGATGAATAGGCAGTCATGTTCTTTCATCTATTAAATAAAAATGGGATGCTCAAATTGTCCAAAAATCGAAAGCCAGAGGATGCTGCAAAGACGGATGATCCCAAGTATTATCACTACCATCTGAATATTGGACATCTAACCAAGAATTGTTATGTTCTCAAGGATAAAATCCAGACACTCATTAATGCAAAGGTGATTCAGTTAAGACTGGAACAGAAAAAGGTGTCTGCAAATACGGCTACAATTACTATGGGATCTTTGAAAATTCCAGCTAGTGTGACTCCAATCCCTGAAGGAAAATTGATAGTAAAAAATTTGACCCGCATGGTTTGAAGGAAAAGGGGCCCTTGTCAGTCTCTACCCAAAAAGGAGAGATTATGTGGGTGTATTTAAATCTAGTGAGGGACGAGCAATGAACCACTCCAACCAATTCAAAGAAGACCAAGGGGAAGACTCGGACATCTAATGTTGTATCCATACTCGGTGAGAAAGACCAATCCAACACCACTTCACTCATCGACTCAGAAGTTGAGGCGACCGCGATGACCAGTCATTTGATTAAGGCAGGGCCATCAGTTACTCGGTCCAAAGAACCACCTTTGAGATTACTCAAAGTTTGGGCCAAGTAAGTCAACAGAAGCACCTGAAGCTCCACTATCTAAGGAAAAAGAACTTATCTATTAGCCAACATCCCTGCTCAAATTATTCTCTACGAGCTTCTGCAATTGTCAAAGGCCACGAAAGATGCCCTAAGAGAAGCCTTGGCCAATTTAGAGACTTTCTTTGCACAAATCGCAAACCATCTGCCGACGGGGAAGATCCTTGACCGATCTACCATCAAGCAGCAAAGAAGATCCCATATGTAACATTCTCATCCGAAGATATGCAGGTGAAGAATTTGAAGCATAATAGACCTCTATATTACTCGGGGTATGTTGGTTCAACTAAGATGAGCCGAATCCAGATTGATCCCGGTTCTGCACTAAGCATCATCTCTAGCAGGTTGATATCTCTGCTAGTCGACTAACTCCCACCAAGACCACCATCTATGGGTTTAATACTAACGGTAGTTATCTTTTGGGAAAGATACGATTTCAATGCCAATTTGGGATTTGAGGTCAGAAGTTGCGTGTTACGTTATTGACACTGACATGTCATACAATATCTTGCTCCGACGGCCATGGATCCATGCTTACATGGTGGTCCTATCGACACTTCATCAATGCGTGAAGTACATTGATGAGGAAGGCGAGGTGCAGACATTGATAGCTGACAAGCAACCATTCATGGGTTTGGAATACTACTTCATCGGAGGTGCAGACATTGATAACAGACAAGCAACCGTTCAGGGGTTTGGGAAACTACTTCATTGATACCATGCTATTCTAAGAAGCTCATGAAACTTCCGACAAGCCAATGGAGGAGAGCTGCGACAGTGGCAATGAGGCAGATTTAGAGCTCGAGCCCGACAAGGATGGTGACTCTGAGTTTGAAATAAATCCATTTGTAATTAATTTAGACAATATGGATGTAATTAGTGTCACCGACGAGGTAGGCGAGTGGGTCATTAATGACAATGTAGGATTTACTTACTTGCCTGTTGTTGCTTCGGATTCTGTGCCCTCCTGCATGAGCACAGAGATAGATAGTTTGTCCGAATCAGAGATATTGGCAACTTTCAATTTACAGATACAGTCATCATTCGCTGCACAATAAAAAATAGCTCACCCAAAGGGCGCTATCTTTGAAGTGCCTCCTCAAAGGCCAGACCAACAACTCATAATATTCGAAAGAGTTGAGTTGTGGCCTGATCCAAATATAAGTGATGATAGCGATGGCCAAGTATCACCACAGTTTGAACTTTATGAACCAAATTCTCATCGAATGATGAGAAAGATGGGCTATGACTCAACCTCCAAATAAGATTTAAACTTTGAAAAAAAGAAGGAGGAATCTTCTATGCTCGTTCGTACTAAAGTGCAAGAACCCTGATTATTACCACAAAACCTGCAAGGGGTTGGGTTATGTCACGCCATCGGAAGCAGAATGAGAACAATCAACTAGCCTAGAGGGCAAAAAAGCCACAATAGATTCAGATTCATATTCAAATATAAGTACTGGAGCTATATTCCAAGCTCATAATCAAACATGACTTTTGTAGCTTTTAATGCAGAGGAAGATGATCCACCTCTCTCATTAGAGTATCTATGGGTCCAACATATAGAAGCCCAATGAGATATGGGGTTTGAGCAAAGAGAACCGCCCACTGAAGACAAGGTACTCCAAGTTAAAATGGGAACTGATGTGAAATATCTACTACAAGTGCACAGTATCGGTGTAGCGCTGTACAGGTCATTCCCACATAAATCTAAGGTATTTTTGCGTTCTTCCTTGTCCTACTATTCTAACGAGTTAATCCAAGGCTCTAGATTGAAGTCAAGATATACTAATTCGCCTAGCATATAGAATCCACTAGTTTTCAACCATGAATTACTTCTATTATCTTCTTCCTATCATAAAAATTTGATTTTTTTAGTTTTAATATTTACTTAAAGTGTTCTAAGTATGTGTTATCAAGTGGTATGCAAGTATAACGCATCAAAGATACGACTTTTTATAGAGATAAACTAAATCGTTAGATAACTCTAGAAGAAAGATGAAAAGTAACAACCCCAAAACCTAACTAAGTATATGCTATCAAGAATCTTATCTTTATTATTTTATTTAGGAAGAAAACACAGAGAGTAACTACATGGTGGATTCCTAATTTCATCTACACTCTAGAGTTAAACTAAATTAGCTACTTATAGTTCTTATTAGCAATATCATATTTTTCCTATAAAGCAATTAAAGTTTACACTAGCAAGCAAGATAAACTATCTAGAAAATAATTAGAAGAAGATTACCTAAGAAATATTGATGGACAGTAAAGGTTATCTCTGTAGTCGGTATGGCGGCTGTCATCTCTTCAACAAACCCCAATTTTATTCAATAAAATTAGAGTACAAAATTATATCATTTATCCCTAGATTACAAGGATATGACCAATATATAGATTTAGGATAATAAAACCCTAATTTGAGTACAAGTGAGAAACTACAAAATTAGATCGAAGCCCCCATATAAAAATTACCCAGAGTGGGCCCCATGGAACCGCCAATTGGCGGCTAATGCCGCTAAATAGTGGCAAAAGTATGGATATTTTATCTGGTTTTTCTTCTGTATGAGTCTCTTGTCTTATTCTTTTGATTTTTATGACTTTATTGAACTTCGACTCCCTGTAGCATCATGGTCATGTAGTTTTGCTCACTTTTAACTCCTCTATGGATTTGATTTTCTAATCCGGCTCTGAGTTTATGCCATCTCTTTGTCGAAATAGGTTTACATAAAAACACACTAAAAATACTCGAGTAGTATTATTTCAATACAAAAATAGACAATATGGAGGTTATAAATATGCAATATATGACACTCATCACACCCCTACACCTATCTTTTATTAGTTCTCGAGCAAAACCTAGACCTAAAAAAGCAAAAGAAAAATCCTAACTCACTTTTGTAAAAATTGCGATTGCACTTAGTATGTGCAACAAGCCGTTAAACCCCTAGATTACCCTAGTGGACGAGTTATGTCTCGTGAGGGTTTGTAATGAATATATAAAAAAAATCGTGAAGAAATTAGATTAAGGAATAAAGAAAAGAAAAATAAGGATAATAGAAAATCAATAAAAATAAAAATTTTATATAACAGAAAGAGAAATCCTTTCTTTTTTTTTAAGATATTTTCTTCAGTTAATCTCACTAATATACAAACTCAAGAACGCATTTAGATTATCAATTTTCAAGTTAAATGTCATGTCAAATAAACTTATTATTTTAATCAAAAAGTCAAATCCTATATTTCAACACCCACTAATAGATAATTCATTGGCTCCTATATATTTACGTGCACGTATGATAGTCTATTTTGGCCTTAGACTCCAAGTCTAACTCATAATTCATCTTCTCTCTCATAACAATTTTTTTTTATTTTTTAAGAATATTTCACTTTTCATGTGAATATTCATGCTTACTTAGGCGTAAAGTACCCGATTACTCGGATTATACTCTTTTTTTTTCTCTCTGAGGCTATTTTCTTAATACCATGCTCACCCTCCTTTTACTTTTCTTTTTTTTATTTCTGAAGATATTGCTATAATACCAGACTCACCCCTTTTTTCTTCTCTTTTTATTTTCATTTCTGAAGCTATTGCTTTAATACCAGACTCACTCCCTTTTTTTTCTTTTTCTTTTTTTTTTCTTGTTTAGATAAAGAAGACTACTTACTCGTTATCATCTTTATTCTTAACCTAGTAAACTATTATGAAGTGAAAAATAGATATATACTTACTTTAAAATTACTGTTAGTGGTATCTATTTTTCGGATTTTAATATTTTTCATAAAATTCTTAGTGTATCATCCAATCTAATCTCCTATCAAACTTTAAATCTAAATTTATTCTTTTATTTGTAATTAGGTTGATTTATTGAAGAATATATATATATATAACCTTTTTTTTGGCTTTTTAAATTTAGTTGCCCTAAAAACTATCCTAAGTGTAAAATAAAGAAATCCACAAAAAAATCTAAAAATAAGATAAAAAATCCTAAAATAAAAACTAAAAGTCCTAGAAAAACAAAAAATAAATAAATAAAGAAATAAAAATTTTCTGATTCACTCCGCCACACCTAAACTTGTATATGCCCTCATACAAAAATCACTGGTGTCATCCTCTTTGCCTCCTACTTGACTCTCCGGGTGCACGATGTGCTCGTGCAATAGAAGTCTCTCCAAGGTCAATTTGTTTCAATCGACGCCAAATTTTTCTAAGACCACGCCAGAATACATTGATTTGTTCAGTGGGGTCCGCTGGCAAGTCTTGGTCAAAAAATGCGTCATCCTCCTCCTCTTGTATTAACTCAGTGGTATATATATTTTCATCAAACGTGTTTCTATTCCAATCCTTTAGAACAGCAGCGTGATATATCACTGATATGTGCTCAAAGTTATGGACACACGTGAGGGTGCATATGCATCAAACTCTGCACCAGACATAAATCCACGATACAATTGGGTAATTAGACATGGCAGAGGAAAACTAGTCCTCGATCGCATCTTAGCATCTATAATGGTGTCGACTAATTGTGTGCACATGCAAATATAAGTGTCCTGACGCATGATACAATCAATAATGTGTGATGTGGGTGTATAAAATGATGACATGTGTGTAATCCCTATTACATTAGTGTTGATTCAGCGGCAAATCACATGTACATTGCGATAAAGTGTGTTGCTGTTGATTCCTCTATCATGTGTCACTCTGCAATTAGGACCCATCCGTGTAAGATATTCATCAATCACATCTGGGGTTTGATTCCTAGGGTGAAGGAGGATACCGGTGGATGTAGAGATGGCCGCTACGTTCACATCATGGATTTCTCCACGCCAGTGGAGTTTGATGGTTTTGCGATTCTCCGAAGTATCGGATTTCACAAAACTTGCATAAAACTCCTCTACTAACTCAGGAATGTAGAATGAATCAGGCGTGTATACTAAGTAATTCTATCCTAAAATTTCTATGGTGGATAAAAAATATACCGAAAATGTAGCAAAAATATCTCCAAAGAATTTTTCACAAGCAAACCGAACCATTAGATTATACTATAGATCACACAAAATTATTTTGATTTAACAGTAAATAGATAGTCCATAAATCTCACCTCTCCTGAAGTTTCGGGGGGAAAATCTACCAGAATGTCGCTATTTGGCGGCTCTGGCTGCTGATTGGCCGCAAAATGATCTGAACTGGGGCTCGACAACTTGGAGGAGGAAGCTAAGGAGGAGATCTAGTTGCTGGTTACCTCTGGTTTGGTCTCAAAGTTGGAGATCTCGACTGATCTGCACAAAAAAAAAAAAACAAAAAAGGCAATTGAGGTTTTGGAGAGAAATTGAGGGCTGCTAGGGTTTGATTTTAGATGAAACTAGGGTTGGTTTGGGCTGGTTGAACATTTATAGTGATGGCAAATTTTGATCAGCCCCTCACTTTTCTGTAGTTTTACTTTGTAACCCTCATTTCTTTTGTACCCTGCATCATGTTAGTAATACACAATATATATAATATACATTCTAATATACAAATGAATACATGCCTCTATGCAAAGATTGGGTGGTGAAATGTCACAACCTCTGCATTATCGCTCGCTCGAGTCTCTAAAAATGGTTTTAATCTCTAAACGTTCACTTTGAATAAATCACCGTTTTTAGGGTTCTCGAGATCAATTGCACCGTGATGATGCACCGCTCGTACTATGTACAGTCCACTCCATCTTAACCTCAATTTTTCAAGGAATAAATGTAGTCTTGAATTATATAAGAGAACTTTTTGCTCTGGTGTAAATGACTTGTGAATAATCACTTTGTCATGAAACACTTTAGTCTTCTCTTTATAAATCTTAGCATTCTCATATGCGTCCCGTCTATTAAGTTGTAGCCTCCGCTGCTCGCTGGCTTTTTCGAGCTCAAAATTAAGAAATTTAATGGCCCATAAAGCCTTATGCTCAACCTCTACTTGTAAATGACATGCTTTTCTAAATATCAACCGATATGGAGACATGTCTAGATTGGTCTTGTAAGCGGTATGATAAGCCCATAATGTATCCGCTAGTGTACATGATTAATATTTTTTGTTGTGATGCACTATTTTATGTTCATCCTTAAATGAATACTGTTTCTGAAATCTGGATGGCCTTGCTGTGTTACTTTTAGCTGGCACTTCTTTCGGCTTTAGCGTATTTTCCACCGCCATTATATCTTTCCCTTTAGAATGAGAGAAATGGGATGGAGCTTTATTTGTAGTGCCTCTTCTCGCAGATTGCTGCTCTTTAAGGCGTCAAAGTATATCTTCGGCCTGTTCACCCTGCTTGATCAGGTCTTTTCAAAACTTGGTTTCAACTGAACCCATTTTGACCAGAACATCGGTCAGTAAGTTGTGTCTGCAAGTTTCTATAAGAGTTTCCTGCATCATGCCATGTGGACATCGCACGAAAAGTTCTCAAAACCGCTCGATGAAGGCTTTCACCATTTCCCTTTCTCATTGCTTTGCTGCTAGCAAGGATGGTGCACAGACCTCAGTATCATCTTCAAAGAATCGGACTATGAACTCATGTTCTACATCAGCCCATGATTTAATTGTTCCCAGGGGTAGTTGCATGAACCAAGTAAATGTGGACCTTGTAAGGTGCTCGTAAATATCTTAGTCAAAATTGGATCATTCCTCATTAGGTGTCCTGTCTGCGACGGGAAGTAGAAGATGTGTTGTTGTAGCGAGCCTTTACCATCGAATGACTTAAGGTTCAACGGTTTATAATTTGCAGGGTAGGGCATAGTTTCCCATTCTATGAGATAGGGACGCACTATCCCCACTTCTTGTAGCTTTTTGTGATGAAGAAGTGCTTGTAGCTAGTTCTCTATCTTTTCTATCTTCTCTACATGAGGGTTGATGATAACCTTCACCTTCTCTATCTCTTCTGAGTGAGGAGGTGGTTCCTCATGCTCGTCTTCGCTCTCTTAATTTACATTGACTGGTTATTTTCCTTCCCGCCAATTGAAAGCGGACGACAAGGATTGACCCTTCTCTGTTTGAACCAATAACACGGTCAGGAGTCGTTTCATTTCTTCCATGGCCTCCTCTTGCTGTTTGAGATGTTGTTCTTGTCTCTCAAGTCTCCTAGAGACTTCTTCTGGAAGGTCGGCCATATTCACTGCGGCCTCCAACTCTTTGTTTGACTCTGAAGATGAAGACACAATGGTAGAATGTCTGTCTTCCTCTTCATCGGATCCTCCAGCCAACCGTTCATAGTCTAACGGTATGGCGAGTACTCCTCTGCTGGCCCGTGTGCACTGATACACACCTTATGCCTCAACAAACACTCCTTTTAATCCTATAGTGAATTCTTCATCTGAAGAATTGTTCTTGGCAACTTGAATTGCCCTTGCTAACTATATGAGATAAGGCAGCGGGCAAATCAGTTCTGGAGTATATCTTCTTTACTACCCATCTTCTTTTTTGGTTCGGTAATCCAATCAAGAACTGACGGCTTTGGTTTGCAATCACACTTGGACAAAATGGTTGAAATCAACCATTCACATTGACATTGAGGAGTGGGTTGGAGGGTGCTCCTCTTTTGAGTGAAATAGTCTCTTAAGTCTTGAGACTAGTTTTCATTCATATTTGCAATTTGACGCTTTTTGCGTCGCAAGTTCTGTTCATAATATTGATTAGTTTGCAGGATCTCATAGTTAGGAAATTTCTCAGTATTACAACAAGCTCCTGCTCTTTTTTTGGAGTCCTCTGCAGTGCATGCTGGCCTGTGCAGTTGTGCGGGCCCTGCACTTCTCTGAATTATGCTTCCGAAGATGTTGATGAGTTTTATTCGGAGTATATTCACCATCTGAAGAAGATTTTGAAGATGTGCGCATGAGCACATCTTTGCATGTTTCTGTGGATGAGCCAGAGGGAACGCCTGACAGCATGACCAAAAAGTTAGGTCTGCGCCGTGCGCTCCCTGCACGTGAGCCTAAAGACACACAGGGAAGCATAGGCGGTTGCTATACTGAGGAATCTGGAGCGCGCGAGAGAGGGCCCCTGTCTTCATGTGTGTGTACATCCATGGGGTAACTCTCGCGGGATTGCACCCAGGGATTGCAACCTGCAGATTGTACCTGTGGGGTGCAATGCGGGTTGCAACCCGTGGGTTGCATCCCGCGGGTTGCATCCCGTGGGTTGCTCCTGCGGGATGCACCCGCACGATGCACCCGTGGGTTGCACTCGCGGGATGCAACCGCGGGATGCACCCGAAGGGTTGCGCTCCCTTTCTCCGTATTGTCACCGTGCATATCTGAGGGCAGGATTTTTTCTGATTGTGATTTTTCACAAATCGCCTCTTTTGTAATGTTGAGGCATGCCCATTGGGCCTTGCGTCTTCTCCAACGGTCTTGATTTCTTTATTGTGACCGTGTTAAAGTCAAATCAGACATAGGAGTAGGCGATAACACCATATCCTTTCTTAGAGGTTATGATGCCTTGTTAATTTTTGTGGGCGATGACGCCTCACATATTTTGACAGACGATATGCCTTATTGAGTTTGGTGGCGATGATGCCTCACCTTTTCTTATCGTTACCCGACGACGACGTCTGGGGTCCGAATTAGAGGAGTTCGAAAGGAGAAATTCCTCATACCTCTGTTGGTTGACTTCGACGACCAAAGTTTCAACCATCGATCCAACAAATCTCCGGTCGGACTGCACCACCAAATTCTTTGTTGTGAACAGAGAGGCTCCCACTGCGGTCGCCAATTCCTGTTTGCCCAAAAAAATGAATTTTTCTTCCACTACAAATTTACTTTGAATTACAATAACAAAAGGAAAAATTACAAAATAGATCGAGATTACAGGAATCGGGATTGATTAGTTTCACTTCTCCTTTTTTAATTATGGGTTCTGGTAGTAGTGGAGCCTCGTTGATATACTCTGTTGACGGTCCGATCTGGGTTGGCAAGACGAAGATCTCTCTGGAACTCCTCTGTTGAACTCCAGAAGAAGACGCTTTCTGCTTCCTTTGGACTTTTTCTCTTCTTTCTAGAAAAATCCTCTTTTTCTGAACTCTGCCCTCCTTTTTATAGATGGAGGAGTAATCGTTCGCTTCAAATCCAAGTCAAATCTTTCCTTCAAATCTTGATCAATTCTACGTAATTAATCCTTAAATATCTGGGTCAAATCACGTAACCGAAGTATGGGAGTGGGCAACCCTGCAGGAGCAATCCGTGGGTGGCACCCATGGGAGCAACCCGCGAGTTGGCACCAGCAAGAGGGCTCCCACGGGTTTCCACTCAAAGGTGCACTCCCATAGATGCACCCGCGGTGCACCCGTTTAGAATTTTATTTTTTTAATTCCATGTCTACATTACTATAACTCGAGTTTACTTGTAATTTTCCTTTTATTTATTGTAATTTCAATACAAATTGCAATGGAAGGAATTTTTCCAATTTTGAGCATACAAAAATTGGCGACCACAGTGGGAGCTCCCTGTTCAAAACAGAGAACATGGTGGCGCAGTCCGATAGGAAAGCTATCAGATCAGTCATTGAGAATTTGGTCATTATATTCGATCAGCAAAGATATTAAGAATATCATTCTTCAGGCTCCTCTGGCTCAAAACCTAGGCGTCATCATGGGTGACGACCGAAAAACGTATGACGTCATTTCCCACTAAAACCGACAAGGTGTTGTCACCTGTCAAAAAAATATGAGGCATACGCTCATAACAAAAGGCAAAACGTCATCGTCTGTCAACAAAAATAAGGCGTTACTGCCTCTAAACAAGGATATGGCATCATAGCCTGTCACCAAACCAAGCACATCCTTAATGTGGTTGCAAAAAAGAAATCAAGAACAACAGAGAAGATGCAAGGGCCAACGGGCATAACTCAACATTATAAAAGAGGTATTCATTAACAAATTATAGTCGAAAATGCTCTGCAAGGTAGAACCAAGCATGCGCACAATAGATCAAAGTGCGCCTGCAACAAAACTGTTCACAGAAATGCACGCGGTCAAAAAGAACCCACAACGCATGCCCCTGCGCTCACCAACAGGCACACACACGGAGAGCACACTCATAAGCGCACGCACGCTGCTCGCTTTCATGTGCATGGGCACCAACGAGCGCGCTTGGGAGCACTGTGCGCAAGTGTTTGGAGCGCTCTGTTCCACACGCCCTGCTGCACGCCTCTTCAAATACTAACCAGGGTGCACCTCTGCACTCTTCTTTCAGTACCTATTTTGAATGCGAATCTTCAAGATTTTCTTCGGATGATGAATGCATCCAGGATGCACTTTCACTCTATTTTCCTTATGCAGAACATGAGGTGGATAATCTCCTTAATGTTGATTTTAAGGTGCGCCCTCTGTGCGCATGTTCGAACACAGCAGTAGAGGCGCGCAATCAATGTGCTCCTCATCAACATCTTCTAAAGCACAATTCAGAGACATGCGGGGCCCTTGCAACCGTGCAGGCTAGTGCGCACTCCAGAAAGCCTTATAATAAATTTGGAAACTATTATAATACTAAAATATTAGTTGATTCTATAATACTTATGACTACTCAGTATTATGAACAAAATTTGCGACGTAAAAAACATCAAGCTTTAAGTATGAATGAGGATAATCCCCAAGACCTAAGGGAATATCTCACTCAAAAGAGGAGCGACATCCAACCCACTCTTCGATGTAAGTGTGAATGGCTGATTTCGGGTGTACTATCAAGCTGTAACTGCATGACAAAGCTATCTGTTTTTTATTGGATTACCAAGCCAAGAAAAAGATTGACTGTAAGAAAGATATACTCCAGAACTAATTTGCCTGTTGTCTCATCTAATATGGTTAGTAAGGGCAAACAAGTTGCAGAGAGTGACTCTTCTGATCTAGAATTCACTCGAGAATTAAAATGAGTGTTTATTGAGTCAGAGGGTGTATATCAATGCACTTGGTTCCGGAAAGGAGTCGCCATACCGTTGAACTACAAATGGTTGGCTGGAGGATTCGATGATGAGGAAGATGATACTCTACTATTGTATCTTCATTTTCTTCAAATTCAAATAAAGAGTCGGAGGCTATGGTAAACATGGTTGATATTCTAGAAAAGGTCTCCAAGAGGCTTGAGAGGCAAGAACAACACCTCAAGCAGCAAGAGGAAACCATGGAAAAGATGAAGCAACTCTTGACTGAGTTATTAGAGCAAACCATGAAAAGTCAATCCTCGTCATCTACCTTCAATTGACGGGAAGGAAAACAACCTGTCTATGAAGATGAGGAGGATGAAGACGAACATGAGTTGACACCTCATCACCCACAAGAAGATGAGAAGGTGAGGCTCACCATCAACCCTCATAATGAGAAGATGGAAAAGATGGATAGCCAATTGCAAGCACTTCTCCATCAACAAGAGCTGTAAGAAGTGGGGATAGTGCATCTCTATCCCATATAACGGAAAACTATGCCATATCCTCCAAAGTACAAGCTGTTGAATCTCCAATTATTCGACAGCAAAAGCTCTCCACAGCAACATATCTTGTATTTCTTGTCGCAAATAGGACACTTAATGGGGCATGACCCAACTCTTACTAAAATATTTGCTAGTACCTTTCAAAGACCTACATTTACTTAGTTTATGCAGTTGCCCCAAGGAAGAATTAAATCATGGCTGATGTAGAATGGGAGTTCTTAGCCTGATTCTTCGAGGATGAGACTGAAGTGTCTATGCCAACCTTGTTAGCAGCAAAGTAAGAAGAAGGCGAGGCAGTAAAAGCCTTCATTGAGCGATTCCAAGAGCCCTCCGTGCAATGTCCCCATGGAATGATGCAAGAAACTCTCATGGAGACATGTAGACACAACTTACTGACCGATATCCTGGTCAAGATGAGCTTGGTCGAATCCAAGTCTTGGAGAGACTTATTCAAGTAAGGTGATCAAGCTGAGGATATACTTCGGTGCCTCGAAGAGTGAAGATCCACAAGAAGGGAACTACAAACAAAGCTCCACCTCAGTCTTTCCATACATTGGCGGTGGAAATCACGCCAAAATCGAAGGAAGTGCCAGCTAAGAGTACTCTTGAGAGGCCATCCAGACCTTGGAAGCAGTTTTCATTCAAAGATAAACATACTGCTACTATGTTGAATTTGCTCGTCCAACACAATATGATCAAGTTGTCATAGAGTAAGAGGCCTAAAGAAGTTGGGAAAGCTAATGATCCAAACTACAGTTTATATCATCGGATTGTATATATCACCCCATAAAGTATTGTTTTATTCTTAAGGACAAGATTCAGGCACTGATTGAGGTTGGAGTAATTTAGCTCAAGGCTAAGCAAAAGAGGGTTAAAGCTAACGTGGCTACAATTCAAGTGGGTGTTTCAAAAGGTGAGCTCAGGGTGGTTAATTCAAACCCCCATAACTAGCAGAAGAAAGGACTAGCCTTTTTACAACTGGAAAGCAAGAGGTCTTTTGGGTGTATCCATACCTTCTCAAAGATGAACAATGGACAAAATGATGTCAAAAAAGAAAGCCAAAGTGAAGAAAATATAGCTCACATGCAATGCTATCTTGGAAAGGACCTAGATGATGCACCTCTACTAAGAGATTTTAAAATAGAGACGACCACTTTAGCAATAGAGTATGAAGTCACACCTCCTTCAGGCACTATATCTGAAAGACAATACCTGAAGAACTATGGAAATGTAGAAGTTGGCATATCTAAGTCAACCGAGGAGGCTAACAAGAAAATAACCAAGCAAACTTTTGATAAGGGAAAGCAGAAAGAGCTCAAGCACAACTGAGCTCTGTGAAAGGATGCTTCTAAAGAGCAAAGCACTTCATTTTAATTTGATATTCTAGCGTAGCTGGTGAATAAACCAGCGAGAATAACTCTATACGAGTTACTACGCTTATCCAAGCCCACGAGATATGCTTTAAAGGAAGTTTTAGCAGACTCGGAAACTTTCCTAACTCATCTTTCAGAAAAGGTTGAGGAGGCATGCTCCCCACTGCAACTTAGTAGTGAGACATGCCCATTGCATTACTTTTTACGCCAGAGGACATGTAGTTGAAGAATATTAAGCACAATAGGCCTCTGTACTATACAAGGTATATTGGCTCGATAGAAGTAGGTTAGATTCAGATTGATCCATGGTCTGCTTTAAGCATTATGCCGCGAAGGCTTATGCATTTCCTCGAGATCCCTCCCCACAGATTGATTTCAACTAATAATACCATCTTTGGCTTTAATGCCAATGATAGTAATCCTCTGGGAAAGGTTAGAGTAGATGCCAGATTGGAGATCTCAAGAGCGAAGTGACTTGCTAAATGATCGACATAGACACTTCGTACAACCTCCTTCTAGGACAACCATGGATTCAGGCCAACATGATTGTCCCATCCACTCTGCACCAATGCATGAAAGATGTGGATGAAGATGGAGAAGTGTGCACTCTAATTGCTGAGAAATAACCATTTAAGGGGATTGAAAATTATTTCATAGATGCCCTCTTATATGCTAAGAGTGCTGAGGTTGATCCACCACTACATGATGAATATGATAGTGGTAATAAAACTGACACTGGACTTGAAGAATTTATTGCCAAAGAAGATTAAGATTCTCTTGTAATAAGCCTTTAGAGCCTAGATGTTAATGACACCACCGGTAGCGCAGGATGGTGAGAAATTAATGAGAATCCAGAATTTGCTTACTTGTCTAGTGTTGCTACTATTTGTACTCTCAGCTACTAGTACTGATGCCGATAGTCTCTCAGAATTTGAGACTTTAGTAACTATGCACCTGCCAATTAGATTATCGATAATGCTACAATCAGGCATTGAAAATGCAGATGGAGCAGTGTTTAAGGTGCCTGCCAGCTAGGTAGATCAAAAACCTATTCTCTTCGGAAGGGTTCGACAATGTGTAGTCTCATCCTATAATAGTGAAGGTGAAGATCTGGAAGCTCCTCAATTCTATCATTACGGACCAAAATCATTCCGAATGATGGAGAAAATAGGATATGACTTCATCCATAGGCCTGGATTAAATTTCGGCAAAGGACGTCGAAGTTTACTTCATTCATTCATGCCCGAAGGAAAAGAACCGGATTATTATCATAAAATGGGTAGGGGATTGGGATATGTTACAACACCCAATCCTTCTAATATTTATGATAAGATTTGCTAAAATGCAAAAAACTGAGACTTAGATATTAGTCTGGGGGTACTATATAAAGAGTTGGCCGCGAACATGACATCTACCAGTCCGACTCTAGATGAAGATGATGAACTGACTCTTCCCAAAGATGATGTATTAGTTAAGCATCTTGGTGCCCAATGGAACATCCATATTTGCATTGATTTTTTAGATCTAAATGTAGCATGTCCTAAAGATGAATTTCTGCTTCTAATAATGGATGTCATGATTGACAACACCTGCGAATTCAAAAGGATGTCTTTCATGGATGGATTCTATGGGTATAACCAAATCAAAATGTACCCTGAAGATGAGAAGCACATTTATTTCAGAACACCATTAGGTGTGTACTGCTATACAGTTATGCCATTCAGTTTAAAGAATACATGTGCGACATATCAACGTGCTATGAGCATAATTTTCAGTGAGCATCTCCATAAAAAGGTAGAGTGCTATGTGGATGATCTTGCCATCAATACTTTCAATAAAGACGATCATCTCCGGAACCTAAAAATAGTGTTTGACATTATAAGAAAATACCAGTTAAAAATGAATCCGACTAAATCTTTTCTTGGTGTCTCTACTGGTAAATTTCTTAGATTCATTATTACATCAAAGGGTATCCATTTAGACCTAGAAAAGGTAAAAGCAATTCAAGAGATGCAGCCACCAAGGAACCTCGAAGAACTTTGAGGGTTACAAGGGAGGCTAGCATATATTCAAAGATTTCGCTAATCTTTTAGAGCGATGTCAACCCTTCTCCAAGCTAACAAAGAAGTGGGTGTTGTGTGTCTGGGACGAAGCTTGTCAACAAGCTTTTGAGGACCTCAAACAGTACCACACAAAATCTATAGTGTTGGCAGCTCCTGTGTTAGGAAAACTATTCTTGATATATGTTCAGGCAATAGAACATTCACTTGGTGATCTGTTGGCCTAAACCAATGAGTTAGGTCACAAGCAAGCCATTTACTACCTTAGTAGAACTATAACAAGCACCGAGCATCGGTACACTCTGGTAGAGAAAGAGTGTTTGACCCTGGTATTCGCAATTTAGAAAATGCGACACTACGTAGTGGGCCAACACAATTCATGTAATTTCTCGAGTAAACCCCTTGAGAGCACTTATGACCAAACCGGGCTCACTCAATTGCAGGTTAGCCAATTGATCAATCTTGCTATAGAAGTATGATATGTGATTTATACCGCAAAAGGTAATCAAGGACAAGCCATTGCTAATTTTCTAGCAGAACATTCCTTCTAGAAATCTTCTAAAATTTATGAGGATATTCCAAATGAAATGGCAAAAGTCAACATTATTTCCAAAAACTAGTTTGGCTGCTATTATTTAACGGAGCGGCTCGAAGAACATCTGTAGGAGTGGGGGTAGTTTTAATAGGCCTGCAGAATAATGTAATTTCCTGAGGGTAATCACTCATTTGGTCCTGTTCTAACAATGTTTCTGAGTACAATGCATTGTTAACGGGACTGCAAATCGCCCGACAGTTGGGAATTTAGCATTAGAAGCCTATGGGAATTCCAAACTTCGAGTAAACCAAGTAAGAGGATAATACAAGGTCAAGCATGAACATCTTCTAGTTTACTATGAGGTAATAATTAAAATTGCCAACTCATTCAATGAGTTTTACATTGACTATGTGTCAGGATACAAAAATGTATACGTTGATACCTTGGCTTCTCTTGCAGCCATATTAGCGTTCCCTGCTAAATCTAGCAAAAACATTAAGATTGGAAGTCTCAAGCTTCTTCACCCTGAAGAGGTACTTGAGGCAAATGAAGTCCATACATTAGGGATGAACTTCGAACCTAGGGATTAGTGATTCATCTTTGTCGACCTCACACTCTACGGGATATTACCGGAAGATCACAAAGAAGCCACCAAAGTGAAGAAAAAGGTAGAAAAGTTCCATCATAATCCTGAGCTAGGCACCTTGTATCGAAAAATGGCAGGTGGGGTTTTACTTTGGTGCTTCTCTCAACAAGAAGCAAAGGAAGAGCTCAAAGAAGCATGATGGGGTTTGTAGTGCTCACCATTTGGGATCTAAATTAGGAGACCTGATGAAAAGGATAGATTTATATTGGCCAATGATGATTGCAGATGCCATGGCATATGAAAAGAAGTGTCATGCCTGTCAGATGCAGGCAAACTGCATACATCAGGCTTCAGAGTATCTACATCCAACCATGGTTACTTGGCCATTCGAGACATGGAGAATGGATATTATTGACCCCATCACTCCACCATCTTCTTATGGACATCAGTTCATACTAGGTATAATCGATTACTTCTCAAAATAGACAGAAGTTATCCCTTTAAGAGAAATGAAAATAAATGATGTGGTCAATTTTATCAAACACCACATCATCTATCATCTTGGTGTTCATAGATGGATCATCAGCGACAATGGTTCTCAATTTACTAGTAAGGCCTACATCAATTTCTGTGATAAATTCAGAAAAAGAATGTGTTCTCATCCCCATATAACTAGGCCACTAATGACCAAGTAGAAGCATTCAATAAAATTATTGTGAAGCTTTTCCAGAAATTTGTCACCACAAATCAACGTGACTGGAATGAGAAATTAGGAGCTTGACTATGGGCTTATCGCACAGTGGTAAGAACACCGATAAGAGCCACACCATTCTCTTTAGTGTATGGTTATGAAGTCGTGCTACCTTTGGAAATTAAAATTCCTTCGCAAGTGGTATTAGCTAAGGAATGTCCATCGAAGAAAAATATTGCCAACGACTTCGAGAATTAGAAGTGTTAGATGAGAAGTGCTTAAAAGCTTAACAACAAATCGAGCACTATCAAGCGTGAATATCAAAAGTCTTTAACAAGAATGTGAAAGAACAGACTTTCAAAAAAGACAACTTGGTCTTAGTAGTCAGATGACTAATGATCCTAACACATAAGACTAAGAGTAAATTACAGCCAAAGTGGGAGGGTCCATTTGTAATAGAGACAGTCTACTCAAATAGAGCATACCAGTTGATTAATCAACATGGTGACCAGATAATGATGCTAATCATAAGAAAATTCTTGAAGAAATATTATTCTTAAAATAATAAAGTCACTCGACCTCTTCTTCAATACAACTAATGAAGAAATGCTAGCTTGCCGCTATAGCTTCACACCTCAACTAGGGGGCCAGGCGAAAAGAATCCTACGCCTATGTGACTGAGGATAGAGGAAGAGTTTAGCATGTAAGTGTTAACAATAAAATTGAATTTTTATTGGAAACTTCTCAATAAAATATTATAATATAAATGGTTTTCCGCTTATAGAAGATTAGGAAAAATTAATTTCCTCTTTGTTTGAAACCGGGTTTTGTAGTAGCCATGGAAGACAATCTTGCTCTCCGTTGATACTCCGAACAAGTTCTTCAGTTGATAATCTTTTTAAAACTCTTGGATGCAAGGGCTTTTATTTTAGCACAAGTGCTCAAGTAGAGTATATTCAACTAATCGAGAACCCTTTCTTAGCCTAGCTTTCGGCTATTTATGGATATTTGGAGACCTTTGAATTGGTGTAACATTCCAATTAATGGCCTCCTTGATTGAGGATTAATTCTCTACCATTGAAACCGTTGGGTTTGTGTTAAATCTCTAGAATTTGTAACTGATGTGATAATGTACTGCAAGCGTACAGTGTCGGTTGTAGCGCTTTACAGGTCGTCCCACAGAAATCTCAGGTGTTTTGTGATTCTTACTAATTCTATAGTCTAACGGATTAACAGAGAATTCTAAGTTGGAGTTGAGAGTTATTCTAATTAGCCTAGGATCTAGAATCCACTAGTTTCTAACCATGTATTTACGTCAATTATCTTCTTCTATCATAAAAAAATTGATCTTTTAGTTTAATCTTTATTTAAAGTGCCCTAAGCTTGAGCTATCAAGTGGTGTGCAAGTATAACTCATCAAATATACTACTTTTCATAAAATAAACTAAATCATTAGATAATTCTATGAATAAGATAAAAACCAATAACTCAAAACCCTAACTAAATATAGGCTATTAAGAAACTTAACTCAAGTATAACCTATCAAAGTATTAATCTTCGAGTTCTTGTATTTTAATCTTTTCATGGAAAAATCATATCTTTATTTATTTTAATTAAGTAGAAAATATTAGAGAGCAATTACATGGTGAATTCTAGTTTCATCTACATCCTAGAGCTAAACTAAATTAGCTATACATGATTTTAGTAAGCAAAATTAAATTTCTATTCATGAAAGCAATTAAATCTAATCTAGAAAGCAAATAAATCTAAACTAGAAAGCAATTAAAATAAATTAACTAAGGAAAAATTGAAGAACAAAGAGAATTACCTCCGGAGTCCGGTATTGTGGCCGTCACCCCTTCAGCAAAACCCTAATTTTATTAATCAAAAGTACATCTAAAATTACACCTAAAAAGCTTCCTACATGAAATTTTCCAGTTCAAACTTTATTTTTGCCGAAAATACTCTTTAACTTGTTGCTGCTGCCCTTGAGTGTCGGTTTTCGCCTTAGTTAACTTTCTTTGCTCATATTCTTGATAAATTTGCATCTTCTTCTTCTTTTCCTTGTGGAACCATTGTTACCTATAAAAACACACTAAATATACCCGAGTAGCAATTATTTATATACAAAAATAGATAAAATATGGGAGATAAAATATAAAATATGATACTAATCACACCCCACACCTATCTTTTGCTAGTCCTCGAGCAAAACCTAAAAAGAAAAAGAAAAATTCTAACTCACTTTCGCAGGAATCGCGATTGCACTTAGCTTGTGAAACAAACCTTTAAACCACTAGGTTACTCTAGTGGACGAGTGTTGTCTCGTGAGGGTTTGCAGTGAATATACTCACAAAATTCATGACGAAAATAAATTAAGGAATAAAAAAAAGAAAAGTAAGTATAACCGAAAATCAATAAAAATAACAATTTTATACAAAAGAAAGAAAAATCTTTTTTTATAATATTTTCATCAATTAATCTCACTAATATACAAACTCAAGAATGCATTTAGATTATTAATTTTCAAATCGAGCGTCATATCAGATACACTTATCATTTTAATCAAAAATTTAAATCCTATCTTTAAATACCCACTAACAGATAATTCATTGGCTTCTATACAACTACGTGCATGTGTGATAGTTTATTTCGGCCTTGGACTCCAACTCTAACTCATGATTCATCGCCTCTCTCAAAACATTTTTTTCTTTTTTTTCTTTTTTTCTTTTCTTTTTTTAAAGAATATTTCACCTTTCATTCGAATATTCACGCTTGCTTAGGCGTAACGTACCCGATTAGTTGGTTCATACTCTTTTTTTTTTCTTTTTTTTTTGAATATTTCACCTTTCATGTGAATATTCACGCTTACTTAGGCGCCAAATACCCGATTACTTGGATCATACTCTTTTTTGACTCTTGAGGATATTGCCTTAATACCAGGCGCACCCCATTATTTTATCACTCTCGAGACTATTGCCTTAATACCAGGCTCATCCCATTATTTTATTCTCACTTTTTTTTATTTAGAGAGAGAAAACCTACTCAATCGTTATCATCTTTGTCCTTAACCTAAAATAAACTATTTCGAAGTGAAAAATAGATGTATACTTGCCTCAAAACTACTGTTAGCGGTATTTATTTTTCGGACTTTGATCTTTTTCATAAAATTCAAAGTGTATCATCCAATCTACTCCCCTATCCAATTTCAAATCTAAATTTGTTTCTTTATCTGTAATTAGGTTGATCTACTGATAAAAATACATAAATTTTTTGTTAAATTTTTTTATTTATTTTTTTCAGTTTTTTTAAAAAATATTTCAGTTAGTTACCCTAAAAACTACCCAAAGTGTAAAATAAAAAACCCAAAAATAAAATAAAACTCTAAAAAAACTATAATCTTAGAAAAACACAAAAAAATATTCTAACCCACTCCCCCACACCTAAACTAGTGTATGACCTCATACACAAACCAAGTGTGGTAAAATAAATATGAAAACTATTATACAAATATTATACACTTATTAGAAAATTTTAACGATTACGACCTCTTGATCACTTTCCACTCTCATAGTATGTCATTTTACATTTTAATATGGATGAACTTAGCCTTTTTATCAGTTTTGCATTTAATCTCTCCATCTTATTTTTTATTTTTCTCAATTTATTTCTACCCTTCTTTCTTTTATTTAATAGTAAAGTTTTGAGGTTAGAAAGCATACCTTTACCGTCCATATTCGACCTACGAGTATCTTTCATGACAGTAAGTATTTTGGTTTTATCAACATGTGAAATAATATACTCACTTTGATATAACGGAATCATGAGCTCGATTTTGGATCGTCCTTCCAAATCATTAGGTACCATGACCTCTTCCTTCTGATGTTCCTACCATTCTTCAATTATTATGTACTTATCATGCAAATTTTCTTCAATCCTGTCATCCAAATTCTCAAAAGAAAAGGCATACTAGTGGACTTATCATCAGTCAAGTTATTATGAAAGGATAAAAATTCTTCTTCACAAATTTCTTCACAATTTTCATTAAAAGAATCAAATGATAATGTATCACTAGCAAGCTCACCCATGAGGTAAATCATCAAGCAAAATATTTTCTTTCACTAGTTTCTTTATAAATATTGTCACAATGGTCTAAAATAGGTTGATCACAATGTTGAATTATAGACTCATCATGCACAAAATTATTTAACTCATTTTGAATAGTATCTACTTCAAAATATGACTGAAGTGGTTGCTCGTTAGAGTAAAATATGTTCAAACTATTAGATGGTTGATCTCCAAAAAGTTTAGTTTGAGAAATTGCATTGGGAAGATCTTCCATACAAGATTCAATTTGAGAGGATGATTTTTGAGAGGATGATTTTAGCAAAACTTCCATATCTTCCTTTATTCTACATCTTCGTTCCTAAGACTCATGATCGTAATATTTATTATTTTCTTCAAATGATTGCATCTCGAGATCATGAGTAAAATTTAATGGTGGATATGATAGATCTGTATACATATTTGATGATAGTTATGAAGGGGTTGTATGTAAATTCTCATGACATGCATACCTTACTTCTAATCTTTTTAATCTTTCATCTAACATGTTTAATTGAATATCTTGTTCATGATTGAATGTAGAACATGAAGTTGAATAGCCAATAAATACATGATCAGATTGAGAACTCTATTGGTATGGCTCTTGATTATATGCAAAATTAGAATTATTCATCCATTCATAATTGTAATGTGAAATTGATTATGACCTAGTCCTAACGAACTTCCTATCTATGGACACTGATAATAATTATGATACGGATCACGACAATAATAGCAACCAGTTGGATTTTGAAACATTTTTTAAAAAATTTTATTTATTTATTTATTTATTTTTGAAGAAGGTGGATGGGGAAAGAGATTAAAAAGAAAAATAAAAACAATTGAACTTTTATTTTTATAATTTTTTTAAATTTTTTTACAGAATCAAAAACTCTAAATATAGAATTAGACATAATTTGGGGGAGAAACTCTCAAATATTGCCGCTAATTAGCGTTATCTACCGCTATTTAGCGGTAAAATCAGTTAATTTACCTCTCCAGTTTTTAAAGTGCACTTCCGAGACTCTTTTCTTCCCTTTTTGCTTTCTGTATCTAAATTTCCAGATCTATACACACTCAACACACACTATTAAGCTGTAAAACATTAGAAAAAGTTAGAAAAATACTGTCGATCCCCAGCAACGACACCAAAAACTTGATGTGATAATTTTCTGCAAGCGTACAATGTTAGTTGTAGCGCTTTACATGTCATCCCATAGAGATCTCAGGTGTTTTGTGATTCTTACTAATTTTATAGTCTAACGGATTAACAAAGAATTCTAAGTTGGAATTGAGAGTTATTCTAATTAGCCTAGGATCTAGAATCCACTAGTTTCTAACTATGTATTTACTTCTATTATCTTCTTCTATCATAAAAATGTGATCTTTTAGTTTAATCTTTATTTAAAGTGCCCTAAGTATGAGCTATCAAGTGGTGTGCAAGTATAACTCATCAAAGATACAACTTTTCATAAAAATAAACTAAATCATTAGATAATTTTTTGAATAAGATGAAAACCAACAACTCCAAACCCTAACTAAGTATAGGCTATCAAGAAACTTAACTAAAGTATAACCTATTAAAGTATTAATCTTCAAGTTTTTGTATTTTAATCTTTTCATGTAAAAATATCTTTATTTATTTTAATTAAGTAGAAAATATTAGAGAGCAATTACATGGTGGATTCTAGTTTCATCTACATCCTAGAGCTAAACTAAATTAGCTACACATGATTCTGGTAATCAAAATTAATTTTCTATTCATAAAGCAATTAAATCTAATCTAGAAAGCAAATAAATCTAAACTAGAAAGCAATTAAAATAAGTTAACTAAGGAAAAATTGACTAAGTATAGGCTATCTAGAAAGCAAAGAGAATTACCTCCGGAGTCCGGTATTGTGGCCGTCACCCCTTCACTAAAACCCTAATTTTATTAATAAAAAGTACATCTAAAATTACACCTAAAAAGCTCCCATTAGTTTACAAGGATTCATGGTGTATTTATAACCCAAATACAATCCGACTCCTACTCAAACTCAATACAAAATATATAATTCTAATCCAACACTAACTAATCTCAAGATATATAATCTTAATCCAACCCATAGGTATTAGAAACCAATGGTTGAGATTAGATGGCATAAAATACTAATTTTCGGGTCCAAAATCCAAAATTAAGTTCAACAGACCCGTAGCCCGTTGGATCGGATTTTTCACTCTGCAGTACTTCAGTAAAATGACCATATCTTTTTCATACAAACTCAGATTAAGCTGTTCTTTAATATGTTTCGAAGATAATTTTGTGCTCTATAAATATTCCCTACATGATATTTTCCAGTTCAAGCTTTGGTTTTGCCAAAAATACTCTTGAACTTTCTGCTGCTGCACTTGAGTGTTGGTTTTCGCCTTAGATAATTTTCTTTGCTCATATTCTTGATAAATTTGCATCTTCTTCTTCTTTTCCTTGCCAAACCTTTGTTATCTATAAAAACACACTAAATATACCCGAGTAGCAATTATTTATATACAAAAATAGATAAAATATGGGAGGAAAAATATAAAATATGATACTAATCAGTAACCGACGTCTTTAATCATCTGGATTTGTAACTGAAGTGTGGATCTCAGTCTTTAGATTCACATTTTGGCTTTCGATAGTTCACATAGCATGCTCAGACGTGTTTAAGCATCATTGGAGGTGATTTTCACTTCTCAAGGATTTAAAGTAAAATAGCGACACTCGAGATTAGATCTGCATATCGGTTGCACTTAGCTCCACTTATGAGCTCAGAAAAAGTCAGATGCAGATCTCTCTACAGTAGATGATCCATGTTTTAGCTCCTAACAGCATGTCTTGCTTAATGAGATCTGCTTTCGGGTGTAAATGAGGATAGTTTTTATCCTTAAATAGTTTTGGATAGAAATGCGACCCTTTGGAGTTTGCATGAATTATATTTAGCTCAAATCATGAGCTCAAAAGTTAGCTAAAATTGTGGATCCCTCTTTAACTGATGATCATAATTTTAATTTCTTAGTTGGACCCACATTTTTGTTGAAATGGGGCTATCTCTAGGCTTTATGAGCCTTTGTGGGCTCTAATGCAATCTTGCATTTGAGTTTAATTCTCAGTAATAAACAACCCCATGGGGCCCATCTCTGTCAGCCTAATTCATGAGTCTCTGGATGAAGATTCGCAATTTGGCTGACTTGAGGAATAAATCGCGAGTCTGTGAGGGTTGCGTTTTAGCCCTTCTTGGCTTCGAGACACGGATCTCTCTTCGACAGATGATCCATGTGTTAGCCAATTTTCGACTATTATTATGAGTTTTTCTTTTCTTTCTTTCTCAAAAATTTTGCCAACAAAACACCCTCCAAAGTTTTCAAAACTCCATAACTTTGAAGATGTTTTGAAATACTTTGGATATTTTAATGATTAAAAATGCAACCCTGTAACTAAAAATGCAGGTCTGCATTTGAGAAGAAAAATGCGACCCTGCATTAAAAACACGGGTCTGCACTTTATAAAAAAAGGCGACCTACATTAAGAACGCAGGTCTGTGCTTTATGCGACATATCTGGAGCATTGTCGCTTTTGCTCCCTTTTCTGGCACAGAGATCAAAGTGTCCCATGCACTCATTAATGGGAAAATCTTTATAAAATTTGGGCCAAAATCTTAGCCATCAAATCCTCTGGCCGAAGATCTGGATTATCAAATCTCTTATATGAAGTACCCTAGTCACTTCTGAAAAGATTTCGAACCCTAGAGTTTTCCTTATCTCCAAGCTTCATCAAGCTCTTTGTCTTCATGCTTATTCAAGTTCCTCTTTCTTTTAACCATCGGGTTTTTCTGACTCAAATTCCCTTAAAATTTCTACAAAGATGATGACGAGGAAAGCGTCATCCTCTAGTCAAGCTGCTAATGGCTCTCTAGATCCTCAAGCCACTTCTGGCTCTTCTCTGGCTGCGGTTTAGGAAAAACCCCTGATTGGCGGTAAGCTAACGAATTTCACCTCGTTTAATTTTGGTGACTCGTCACCATGGCCTATTATTGAACTAAAAAGAACTAATTTATCTAAAACAAAGAGCTTCTACGGATCTATACATTGCGTTTTGGATCCGAAAGATATAACTTCAAAAAGTTTATCTTTTAATACAACTTGAAATAGTTTGCCTCTTTTCGATTTAAAACACGGGTCTCTAAGGACTTGTGATCCACATTTTGAATTTTTAAGATTAAACTTGCAACAGTTTATCTTTTTAATTTAAAATGCAGGTCTCCAAGGACTTGTGATCCGCATTTTGTCTTTTTACAGCTCATTTTGTTATAGATTTTTCTAAATCTCTTTCTTTCTTTTTCTTTCATTGATTGACGTAGTGAACTATGCACTAAATCCCCTTACAAGAATCATTATTTTGGCCATGTTGTTGGATATGATGGCGAAGTTTAATTAAGATTTCACAGAGAATTCCCAGTTAGAGTTGCATATAGCAGCCATGATATGAAGGACAAAATCTTAGCTCATAATTCTACCACTTTGAGAGAGATTATGACTAATGCACCCTTCGAACGGAAGAATAGGAAACTAATGGGAAGAACAGGAAACTAATGAGCAAGTCTAGTTTTTTATTTGGAGATGCAATACAAACTCCCGATGATTGCTTTGATGACGAAGATTACAAATGGCTTCATCAAGTCAAGAGTCGTAAACTGTTTCTCCCAAATATGGAGAGATCTTTCCCCTTCATTTATCTTCAATCTGTCTCTATTCCAAGAACTATGAATTGGCATTTGAGTAAGGCACAGGATGGAGTTTTATTAGGCGGATTTGTTCATGCGGTTCATTTCTGCTTGCGATTGGAAGTTATGTCTCAGGATTACTTCCGGGGTCATTGAAGAAGGATTTTCCTTTGGGCGAGGCTCCGCTTGGTTCTAATACTTTCCTACATCAATTTGTAGACGCAAAGGGGGAATTTCGTTGTCAGGATTTTCGTCCGATAGGATGGGTTAATTCCCCTCCTAAAGGCTAGTGGGCAATACTAACCAATTATTTTCTTACAACCTTTGAAGAACACCAAAAAGATATAGGCCTTTATCGTGGTGCAACACAGGATTCCTACCAGTTGTTTACATTGCTTTTGTTTGCTTGAGTTGTACAATCCTGATACAAGCATGTTTTTACACCTTGTGGTGAATTGGGACTTGCACTTCATGAAATGTATGAAGTTTCAGGTCTGTCCATAGGAGAAATCCCCTATAAGGAATATGTTCCTACTGGAGAAGAACTTCACTTGTTAAAAATTCAACGAAGAACTTCACTTGTTAAAAACTCAACACCCTTCAATCTATGACACTTACTGGGAATTGCTCTGCCATTATCACATTTGTACTCATATGACTGGCCTTCAGAACCATGGTGTAAGGCAGAATGGATGGGTAGACTATCTTTTCCCAAATTTTAAAGAACATGACTCTAATTTCAATCATCTACCTACTGCTTCTGATCAAGAGATTGAAGATAGGATTGTTCATTTTGGGACAAATACTTATATCACTTAATTAGATGAGCATATCTTGAAATCTGGTACTTCTTTTGATAGTTTTCACTATCAAGACCAGCGTCAATTGTCAAATCAAGCTTTGTTGGCTAGTTTCCAAATGTTATGGCTAAAGCGTTGTATGGTTCCAACAATGCCACAGGAAGCTTTATCGGTTGGGATACTATATCCAGCATGCTTCTTGCATATGGTCGTCTACTTAGCTTACTTCCAGTGATGGTTTGCGACATACAGAGTAGGCTGAGAGTATTGACAAATAAGTTCCGCAAGGTTAAAGAAGCCCCCGATAAAGACGGGTCTATAATAACCAAGACCCCAAATCTACAGGTAGAGCTCCCATACACATATTTGATGGGTTGGCTTATCTTGCATTTCCCTACATTGATGAGTCCAATCCATCCTCAAATGGATCTTAGCTCGCTAATAGTCCAACATTATCACAATGGAAGGCTCACTATATGATCATGATTTGCAAGCATCTTCAGCATTACAACAACTACCATTTATATAAGTGATTTTCTTATTTTCTAAATGCTGATTATGGTGAAGAATTCACAGACTTACCTGGTGCAGACCATTTTACCAATCTGTCCCTTGGATGTTTTTGGTGGTTGATAAGTATCCGTCCTGGGCATTTGGTTCTTTGTATAGGGAACGTCTGTTACATTGATATTATTATCCCTGTCATTTCTCTCGCCAATTCGGATATGACCAACTATATGTTGGAAATACAAATACAGATATCAAGTCTGTGAGCAACTTGTTTGAAGGAGCTAGGGCTTGGTATCATTTTGTATCTGGTAGCACGAAGGCCAGATTCAGTTTACCCTTGAAGACTCTAAATTTGCACACTTCTTTTGGTTTCTGTAATTGGTACTCTATTGCCCATTCAACTCCTCCCAATTCTAATATTAACAGCACTCGCCTCAAGAATATTAAAGCATGGCTTTCCTAGAAGAAAGAGGCAGATAGTATAAGAGTTTCAGGGTTGGATGAATTGGGCGATGAACATGATAATGAAGAAGATGACTTCAGAGACGACAGGAACACCACAATGATACCAGCAGACCAACCAGCAGCACCCTCTATTACAATTCCTGTTGGCCCCGTGGTAGAAGGACCATCTTCGCGGATGAAATCTCCTCCTCCGAAGGTTGTTGTTAAATGAAAGGGACAAAAACGATCTTGTGTTCTACCAGTCATTATAGAATCCATTCTAGCTGAGGCTAGTGCATCAATTTTGAGCTCGACTCTTGAAGCTATTGAAGAAGATCAGGAAGAGAAAGATGAATCAAGGTTGTGTCCTCGTCTAGTTAAGAAGCACCGCAGTCAAGGTCCTGTTATTAGGATTGAACAGGGTGCTCAGGCAACATTTGAGTTACCTAGTGAATCAATCACGGAGGCTCCTTCCATTGTTCCAGTGGCTGAGTGATGAGTGTCATATTTTGCATATTTATAGCCTCCATATTATCTATTTTTGTATTTAAATAATGCTACTCGGATATTTTTAATGTGCTTTTCAGGTAAACCTATTTCTACAAGGAGAATCAGAGTCAGATTAGGAAACCAAATTCAGAAAAGGGCAAAACTACAAGACAATGATGTTTCAGAGAGTCAAAGTCTAATACAGTCATTCATATTAAATGAAAAGGACCGGAACTTCAAGTGGAAGAAAATTCAAGCCATTTTCTCATATTAATGATGCTATTTGGCAGCATTAGCTGTCAATTAGCGGCAAAGAGTGGGGTCCACTGGGTGAAATTTCTGTGGGGCTTCGATGTAATTTTGTAGTTTTTCACTTGTATCAAAATTAGGGTTTGATTTTCCGAAGCCTATATATTGGCCATATTCTTATAATCTAGGGTTTCAAAGAAGATATAGGATAATTTTGTACTCGTATTTATAAATAAATATTAGGGTTTTGACTAAGGGGTGACGACCGCAATACCGTGTGCTAGAGGTACACCTTTGTTTTCAAGTTCTTTCTAGTTAGTAAAAATTTTTTGTTTGCTTTTTAGATAGATTTAATTGCTTTCTTGTATAGAATTATTTGCTTTGTAGTATAGATTTATCTTTCTTTCTAGGAAAATAGAATTTTTCATGGCTTTCATAAATAAATAGAGGTTTTTGATAATTAGTAGTATGAGTAACTAATTTACTTTAACCCTATGATGTAGATAAAATTAGTTTAATAGATCTAACATGGATTTATCTCATCTTCTTCCTAACAAGAAATAAAGTCATGATTTTTCTATAAATAAATAAAAGATAGATTTTGTAAATCATAATTCTTTGATAGATTATGCTTAATTCGTATTTTGATAATCTATACTTAGATGATATTTGGAATTTATATTCTTTATTTTTATTTCTAGAATTATTAACAAGATTTTCTTATAAATAAATTGAAGAGAATAAACTTGTAAATCTAACTTTTTGATAAGTTATACTTAAGTTTGGTCTTTTGATAGCCTATACTTAGATTAGGGTTTAAAGTTTATTTCTTTGATTTTGTTTATAATATTATCTACTAGATATAATTTATTTTTAAGAAAGATATTGTTTTTGATGATCTATACTTGCATGTCACTTAATAGGTCATACTTACAGGTATTTAATTAAAATCAAATTAGAAAGATAATCTTTTTAATGTGTTACTTGATCGTGCATAATTAAAAAGTTAGGAAGAAAGAGATAATTTATTGTTAGGTAATTATTCTAATAGATTTGAAATCCTAGGCTAAATTTTAGGACTTAAAACTAATCTTCTCAATTTAGAATCTCGTAGTTAACTTGATGGAACTAAAGAATTAGTGAGAATAGCAAAACACCCTAGATCCCTGTGGGAACGGCCTATATAGTAATACACCGATACTGTGAGCTTGTAATAGAATTATCACATCATGTTTTTGGCATCGTTGCGGGGGATCGACGGCATTTTTACGCTTTTTCTAACATTTTACGGGTTAATAGTGTGTGTTGAGTGTGCAGAGATCTGGAAGTTCAGATACAGGAAGTAAAAAGGGACGAGAGAAGTTTCTGGAGTACATTGCAAAAAGCAGAGACCAAGATTCCCTGATTTTATTGCCAAATAGCGGCAATTGACGCCATTTGGTGTCAGTTTAGGTACAAAACTCCACCAGTTTTTTTTCAGTTTTGTATATCATGTCTCTGGTTCTGCAAAAAAATACAAAAAAAGTAGGCACAGTAGGAATCACATTTATTCTTTGATCATATTCATTCCACCTTTTTTATCTTCACCACACCCCACTTCTTGCATTAGTTTAGGAAATTTACGCATCCACTTATGGTCGTTGGTTCATACCAAATTGGACCCGTGATCAATTTGGTCGACTAGTAAAATCAAATTTATTTATGGGAGATAAGATGGACTAACCGATCCCGATCCTTCGGGATCGATGTTACCCATTGTGCACATCACTACCATCATGTATAAAACTTCCACACATAGCAGGTAATCACTATGAACTGAAATTGCAGTACATCAGCATACTTCTTAAATTCACTGGTTCTGATTTTGAATATGCATATCTTTTTATCAGTGAATTTCAGCAAGTATGCGTGATTATAAAGCTGCAGCACTTGTCGAGAGATGCAATTAAGCTCTGCTTCATCTCATTCGCTCTCAAAGATAATGCCAAGAAGTGGTTGTATAGTATGCTAACTGATTCAATCACTACTTAAGATGAATTCTTCACAGTGTTTTTTAAGAAGTATTATCCCATGCACAAGATGGCAAAATTTTGAAATCAAATCAATTAATTTTGTCAAGTGCTGGAAGAACCCTTCTTGAAATACTTAGAACCGTTCAAAGATCTATTAGCTCAGTGCCCCCACCATGCGATAGAAAAGTGGCGGGTGTGTCAAATCGTGTATGAAAGACTTGATTACACATCTAAAACTCTTTTTGAGTCCATGTGTCAGGGGGAGTTCATGAGAAGGAATGAGGATGAAGTATGAGACTTCCTTGAGGACCTATCGGAAAACTATATAGTGGGAGAGTCCTGCTGAGAAACTATTACATCAACTTCTATGCATAAGGGTGGGATCCAAAGTGTCGATAGCTCTATAGCTATCGAAGCTAAGATTACAGCCCTTATGAGGAGAATTGAGGCATTGGAGACTCCTAGTGCTCCACCGGTGGGTCAAGTAAATCAAATTCAAGCTCCCACATGCTTTAATTGGAAAACTCTGAATCATGTTATGGAAGAGTGTCCATTATTAATGAATCTCATGGGTCCCACACTTGAGCAGGATAACGCCTTGTATCAACAACCCATGAACAATTCTTATACTCCTACATATAATCCTAGTTAGAGGAACCATTCAAATCTCTCATGGGGTTATAGGCAATATCAGGGAGCTCCCAATCCTAACATATAATCTCCAGTCAATGGTCAGTTTTTAAGACCAAAAGTTGATACTTATTAACACCCAAATGCTTCAAATAAGGGAACAACTAGAATAGACTAACTGTGCATAATCAATCTACCCATAGCAGGCGTCTAATAATGATTATGACAGACAGCTAATGACACTTGAAAGGGATGTGGGGAACCTTTTCACGACGACGTCTAATTTAGACACACAAAAACAAAATTTAATGAAAGTGACTACTGACTTTATACAACGGACCGACCTACAACTTCTTGCAAGTTCTCAGTCGATCAAAAATATAGAGCAACAGGCTGGACAGTTAGCCGCACAGCTGAGTGAGCGGGGGCTGGGTACTTTTCCGAGTCAACCAATAATGAACCCCAACTCTAACTCATCTCAGTCTATTTCATCTCATGTTCACCAATGCAATGCCATTCACACGCTCAGATATGGCAAGCAAGTGGACAATAATGTAGCCATGCCCTCTGATCCACTACCAACACATGATCATTTGGAAGAACTTGTTCCTAAGCCGAAAGCACCATATCCCAATCGGCTTAGGAAGCCTTCACTACAAGTAGAGAAGATTCTTGAAATATTTCAACAGGTAAAGGCTAATATTCCACTCCTTGACATTAAACAACAGATTCCTACTTATGCCAAGTATCTCAAGGATTTGTGTACTAAGAAACGAGCAAGAAATATTCCTGAGAAGATTTTTCTTACTGCAAATATATCGCAAATCCTCTTTAACTCCTTGCCTGTAAAATACAAAGATCCAGGTTCCCACACAATCTCATGCACCATTGGGAGCACTACATTTGATAAGGTGTTGCTTGATTTAGGGGCAAGTGTCAACTTACTTCCATACACTGTTTATCAGCAATTGGGGTTAGAAAACTTCAAACTATCAAGGTCACATTACAGCTAGCTAAATTTTGATCATAAGGCCACTTGGTATGGTTGAAGATGTGCTCATTAAGGTCGATAAGTTTATCTTTTCTATAGACTTCATTGTCTTAGAAACTGAGCCGATTTCCAGTCCATGAAATCAAATTCCCGTTTCTTGGAAAAACCATTCCTTACAACATCAAATGCATTAATTGATTGTAGCAGTTGCCTCATAAATTTATCGTTTGGGAATAAAACTGTAGAATTGAACATATTCAATATGGATGAGCACACAATGAGCTTCTTCATTGAGGTAAACATGATTCACAGTTTGTCCTCTCATTCTACTTTATGCACTGATGATGAACCCTCATTTGAGCAAATTTTCGAAGATGAGCTCATATTATTAGATGAATTGGTACATACTAATTCTATGTATGGTGATACTTGTGCAAGTGTGTCATTGATTTATGAGCAAACTTTTGAGGATTTGTTTGTAAAGGAGCTCGCACTACTTCGTGTGTTAGAAGGGCCACCACCACATTCACTTGAGCATATTGCACTCTTCTCACCTCACAATATTTATACATGTTTGCTTGTTAAATGATGATTGGCAGGTTTATAATGAAAAATTCTTTAACCCAATTATTAATACTTGCATGTCAACAAGTAAAAAGCGAGAGCGGCATAAGATTCAGAAAGGTAATTTCGTGACTTGTAGGAGGATGATAAGATATAATAATGCACCCACTTTATGTTTAAAACACATACACTATGAAAGTGGAAAGCGATCGAGTGGTCATAACAACGTTCCATGCGTTAATAGGGTGACAATATTGAAATCGTAACTTTTTACGACTCTCATTATTTTTATAGTATTTGTACAATAGTTTTTATATTCATTTTACCACCCTTGGTTCGTGTATGAGGGTATATACGAGTTTAGGTATGGGGGAGTGGGTTAGGATACTTTCTTCGTATTTTTTTAGGATTTTTAGTTTTTTTTAGAATTTTTATTTTATTTTTAGTTTTTTGGGTTTCTTTATTTTACACTTCAAGTAGTTTTTAGGGTAACTAACTAAATAAATAAATAAATAACTTAAAAAATTATTTATTATATATTTTCATCACTAGATCAATCTAATTACAAATAAAGGAATAAATTTAGATTTGAAATTTAATAGGAGAGTAGATTGGACAATACACTCAGAATTTTATGAAAAAGATTAAAGTCTGAAAAATAAATACCGTTAATAATAATTTTGAGGTAAGTATACATCTATTTTTCACTTCACAATAGTTTACTAGGTTAAGAACAAAGATGATAATGATTGAGTAAGTCTTCTCTTCTAACTAAGAAAAAAAGGGGTGAGCTTGGTATTAAGCCAATAGCCCCAGAAATGAAAAAAAAAAGAAAAAAAAAAGAGAAGACAAAAGGGGATGAGCCTGGTATTAAGGCAATAGGCTCAAGACTGACAAAAAAAAGGGGTACACCTAATATTAATGAAATAGTCTCAAGAGTTAAAAAAAAGAGTATGATCCAAGTAATCGGCTACTTTGCGCCTAAGCAAGCATGAATATTCGCATGAAAAGTGAAATATTCTTTAAAAAATATTATTATGAGAGTGAAGATGAATCATGAGTTAGAGTTGGAGTCCAAGGCGGAAGTAGACCATCACACATGCACGCAGATGTATAGGAGCCAATGGATTACCTGTTAGTGGGCATTGAAAGATAGAATTTAAATTTTTGATTAAAATAATAAGTGTATCTGGTATGACGCTTAATTTGAAAATTGATAATCTAAATGCGCTCTTCAGTTTGTATATTAGTGAGATTAATTGAAGAAAATATAATAAAAAAAGTTTTTTTTTCTTTTGTATAAATTTTTATTTTTCATGATTTTCAGTTGTCCATATTTTTCTTTTTTTATTATTTAATCTATTTTCTTTACGAATTTTGTGGGTATATTCTCTGCAAACCTTCATGAGACACAACTCGTCCACTAGGTAACTTAGGGGTTTAAAGGCTTTTTGCACGTGTTAAGTGCAATCGCGATTCCTGCGAAAGTGAGTTAGGATTTTATTTTTTAGATTTAGGTTTTGCTCGAGAACTAGCAAAAGATAGGTCTGAGAGTGTGATGAGTGTCATATGTTGCATATTTATAGCCTCAATATTATTTATTTTTGTATTTAAATAATGCTACTCGGGTATTTTTATTGTGCTTTTCGGGTAAACGTATTAGTGTGCTTTTTGGGTAAACGTATTCCTACAAGGAGATGGTATAAACTCAAAACCAAATTAGGAAACCAAGTTCAGAAAAGGGTTAAAAGTGAGCAAAACTATAAGACAACGATGATGCAGAGAGTCAACGTCTAATACAATCATTCATATTAAATGAAAATGATCAGAACTTCATGCAGAAGAAATTTTAAGCCATTTTCTCATATTAATGCCGCTATTTGGGGGCATTAGCTGCCAATTGGTCGCAAAGAGTGGGGCCCACTGGGTGAAATTTCTACGGGGCTTTAATGTAAGTTTGTCGTTTTCCACTTGTACTAAAAATAGAGTTTGATTTTCCGAAGCGTATATGTTGGCCGTATCCTTGTAACCTATGGTTTCATAGAAGATATAGGATAATTTTGTACTCGTATTTATAAATAAATATTAGGGTTTTGCTAAAGGGGTGACGGCCGCAATACTATGCTCTAGAGATATGCCATTGTTTTCAAGTTCTTTCTAGTTAGTAGAAATATTTTATTTGCTTTTTGGTTAGATTTAATTGCTTTCTAGTATAGATTTATTTATTTTGTAGTATAAATTTATCTTACTTTCTTGGAAAATAGAATTTTTCATAATTTTCATAAATAAATTTAGATTTTTGATAATTAGTAGTATGAGTAACTAATTTGCTTTAGCCCTAGGATGTAGATAAAATTAGTTTAATAGATCTAACATGGATTTATCTCATCTTCTTCCTAAAAAGAAATAAAGTCATGATTTTTCTATAAATAAATAAAAGATAGATTTCGTAAATTATAATTTTTTGATAGATTATACTTAATTCATATTTTGATAATCTATACTTAGATGAGATTTGGAATTCAAATTCTTTGTTTTTATTTCTAAAATTATTAACAAGATTTTCCTATAAATAAATTGAAGAGAATAAACTTGTAAATCTAATTTCTTTGATAGATTATACTTAAGTTTGGTCTTTTGATAGCCAAGCTTAGATTCGGATTTGAAGTTTATTTATTTATTTTTATTTATAACTAGATATAATTTTTTTTTAAGAAAGATATTATCTTTGATGATCTATACTTGCATGTCACTTGATAGGTTATACTTAGGGGAATTTAATTAAAATCAAATTAAAAAGATTACCTTTTTAATGTGTTACTTGATCATGCATAATTAAAAAGTTAGGAAAAAAGAGATAATTTATTTTTAGGTCATTATTCTAATGGATTCGAAATCCTAGTCTAAACTTTAGGATTTAAAACTAATCCTCTTAATTTAGAATCTCATAGCCGACTTGATACAACTAAAGAATTAGTGATAATAGCAAAATACTCTAGATCTTTGTGGGAACGACCTGTATAGTGCTACGCCGATACTGTGTGTTTGCAGTAGAATTATCACATCATTGAGTCTTCATCCGCTACTGAACCTCCTCCTACTAGAGTGCAGATAGGCTCAGAGGAGTTAGTTCAGACTGCTATAAAGGATACTGCCACTCTTGCTCCTCTAATAGTCCAAATCATTGACGATGATGAAGTGCAAGTTGTTGGGGATGTCCATGTATCAGACTCTCTTTCAATGGCAACGCCTTGAGATGACCAAACCACAGAGACTAACCAAAGTCATAAGTATTCATTTGATTCGATTTAAATTTTGATTTCTTTCACCAAATCCATGACTTTATTTTAGTGAGCTTGTAGAATGGGATTTGGTCTCATCTTCTGATTCAGAAAAACTTCATTATTCAAGTGATGATGATGTTGATAGTAATGATGTACGTTCTTCTACTCCTTCGTCTGATCATAGCAAATGTACTTTTCTGACGACATAAGAAAGAGCCAAGGTCTATGACCCTACAGAATCAAGCACTCAAACCTCAGTTTTTTTTTTTACACCTCATATAGCATAATTTTAATCATCATTCAATTTTATTTCTTTTGACCCCTTTTTTTAGAAATGCCATCTCCTGCTCTGGCCTCAGAATCTATGCTTGAGATTGAAGTTTTCTCTGCTGAAGTTACTATTCCTGCTGAGCTTGTTTTTGGGGTTGCTTCCACTGTTGTTGTGCCTAAGTAATTACTTCTTGTGTTGAGGCTACTGCAATTGAAGTTGTTTCTACTGTTGAAGTTGCTGCCCCTACTGAAGTCGTTGTTTCTTCATCTCAAGATAAAACACAAATTACTTCACTTCTGAAGGATTTACTTCTTCACTTGTCCCCAATCATTGGAACAACTGGAGTTGCATCCACTTTTGCTATCACTCCTCCTATATCCACAATCTCTTCATTGCCATCAGTAGGCTATATGGAGGTTGATGCGCTTGCTGATGATTTACTTCAATATGCCATTGAAGTCTTCTTTGACTTCTTGGATTATTGTGTTAACATGATTCTGAAGGGGAATTATTTTGCTTCGATTATCACCCTCTTGAACCTCTATGTGACTGGCATAGCAAGCGTCCGTGGAGAAGAGAAAGCAACTCCATATATACTTATAGTGGCTTAACAACTAGACTATGCTGATACTTTATTGAAAATCCATAGTACAGACAAGTCAGAAATGGTTGACACTACTTTTAAAAGATTGATAGAGGAACAGCTCAAACTTCAGAAAGAAGTCAAGAGAAAAACTAGTGCTCATCAGGCTCGTGTTGATATAACTCAACCCGCTAATAAATCTTTGTGTTCTCAGATAAAAAATGTTGTTGCTTAAGTTAAGGGCTAAGATCAAATTATTGTGAGAACTTAATAAACCATTGCTAATCCTCAGGCTTATCTTGAAAAGACTTTCAAGGAGCATGATGAGACAATGAAGACCCTCACTAATTTATCTAGATAGCGTGATGATCTTAATAGAACCTTCTTTACCAAACAAGCGGAATTGGAGACTCATAAATCTGACTCAATGAACGATGTGATTGTCAAGGAGGAAGAATTGTGAAGACATGCAACTATTCATGCATATGAGGCTATTCAATTGGAGACGAGGGATGTCGAGAAAAGTCAAGGCTCTCTTGACTCAATAATTTGTAATGATTTTCTTGATATTGTTCAAGGAGCTCTTGTAATATTGAAAATGATAATGAATGAAAAATTTTGCAAATGGAAATAATTTGCTTGTGGGAAGAAAAAAAAATTATTGTCACTCATTCAGAAGTAACTATTAACTTGATGACTAATTGACTTTGGTATTGATAATCAGAGATAACTGTTAACTTGATACGTCATTGACTCTTTATTGTATATTGTCCAGAGGTAATCATTAACTTGGCAAAATAAAATCAACATTCAAATGCCCAAGTATATTTGCGACGAATGAATAATTTTCTTAAATAGGATAGAAGTAACTGTTAACTTTTCCTGAACAAATTGTAAGTTTAACTGTTCAGTGACTTGTAGTATAACAGTTTTTTGAATTGTTAGAGGTAATTTTTAACTTAGCAAATTTTGACGGAAGGAACTTTTTTTGCTAGATATAATTTTTAACTTGACAAATTTTGGTGGAATGAAATTTGTTTGTCAGAGGAAATTTTTAACTTGATAAATTTTGGTTGAATGGAATTTGTTTGTAAGAGATAATTTTTAACTTGACAAATTTTGATGGGATAGAATTTTATTTGTTAGAGATAATTTTTAACTTAACAAATTATGGTGGGATGAAATTTTATTTGTCAGAAATAATTTTTAACTTGATAAGTTTTGGTGGGATAACCTTCAGAGACAAATCGTGACTCTATGAGAATCTGCACTTTGGTTGTCTTCTTTAGAGATAAAACACGACCTAGTGAGGGTTGCGTTTTGGTTGTCTTCTTTAGTGACAAAATGTGACTCTGTGAGAATCGCGTTTTGACTACCTTCTTTAGTGACAAAATGCGACTCTATGAGCATCACATTCCAGACTCTTTTTGCTCTGAAACGTGGATTTTAGTGGAAAAGAACTTAGAATCTGTCAGAGATAAGAACTTAATATGACAGGGATTTTTAGCAAACCCCCAGCTATGAATGGATTTGATTAGTCTTTATCAATTGTCGTTTACGTTGAGCTAGCTATGATATTCTCCTCAATATGATGAGTTGTCGAGGATTTTCGTTTGGGCTTAAATGCCAAACTTTCCTCTTCCTTTAGCTTTTGCAGCTTAAGGCATTTTATGCGTTTTACCCCCAGCATGTTGGGGTTGTTGAAGATTTTATTTGAACTTGCATGTCAAACTTTCCTCTATCTTTAGTCACAGAGACACAGGATTCATCTTCATTTAGTGCTCCTGTTGGTGTGGGGAATTGCATGTTAGTGGCAAGCTAGTATAACTTCATTTGCTATATATATTCTATTGGGAAAATTGATGAAGTAGCCTATCACAAAACATTGACTGTCCCATGGTAGAACTTAGTAAATATGGACTCCTTCTTGCAGATAAACTTCATTTGATTGGTGGACAAATTGATCATGTTTTGAAGATAATAGTGTCAAGTATTAGACACATTCAATAATCTCTTTATAGCCTTCAAATGCTCAACGTTTGAGCAGGCCAATGATAAAGTCATAGTGTTTAATTTTACTTTTTGTTGAGGGAAAAATTCAAGTATATCTATCAAATGATTTGATACTTCGGTACTCTTTTTAGAGATACCGGTTGAGAATATGCCAAATACCTCGTATCAAGAAGCTGCTTCATTCCTTACTACACTCTTCGGAAAGAGTACTACAAGATGTTTTTCTATAAAATCTTCTATTACCATTTCCACAGGCATTGGTCGAGGATTCACTAATTTAGTCAAAGACACGATTAAGGGTTACTGAAAAGGATATGTATCTTAAACCCCTCAACCTTTAACTTGATTGCTTCTTACTATTACATAAACTATTTATATGCAATCCATTTTACCTTTTAAATGGTGTGAGGTCTTTCTTCCCCTTTATTCGTTGGAGATCGGATAACTGACTTAACCTTTGAATATTACATTAGGAGTAATATTTCTTTAGAAATTTTCCATTAATTGGCATCATTGTTTTGTTGCCATTTGGTTTTGCCAACTGGTACGTGCCATTTGAATATACCGCATCAATGACAAAAGGTCCCTCCCATTTTAATTGGAACTTTTCTTTGAATTTTTGATTAGTTATGATCATTCTCCTTACTGAAAGGACCATATCACGTTTCTTGAAAGTTCTCTGCTTGACCTTGTAATTAAAGGTTTTGAAGATTCACGCTTGATAAAGCTCAATGCTATATTGAGCTTCAAAGCACTTATCATCAAGAGCTCCCAACTCTAGAAGTCTTTGCTGATGCTTTTCTTCTTGAGTCATTTTGGTTGCTAATGCAACTCATAATGACAAAATTTAAATCTCTAAAGGAAGTACTGCTTCGGATCCATACACCAAACAAAAAGATGTTGCATTTATAGGTGTCCTGACAGTAGTTTGGTATGCCCTAAAACATTCTCCAAGTTTTTTGTCCAAATCACGTTGGTTGGATGAAACGAACTTCTTAAGGAGCTTCACAATGGTTTTCTTGAAAGCTTCTGCTAAACTGTTGGTTGCAGGATAGTATGGAGACGAGGCCACACTTTCAATCTTGTATTTATTACAAAATATGTAGAATGACTGACTCACGAACTGAGGTCCGTTATCACGAACAATTCTCCTAGCAGCCCGAAGTTGTATTGGACATGATGCTTGATGAATTTGATCATGTTTGATGTCTTCACTTCGGTTAGGGGAATGGATTCTGTCCACTTTGAAAAATAAACAGTTATAGCCAATATAATCTGGTGGCCCCTTGTTGACGGTGGTGAAATTGTACCAATAATGTATGTTCCCCACTATTCAAATAGCTATGATGTAGCCATTTAATGAAGATATTGTGGTGCTTGATGTATGAAATCTGCATGTATTTGACAAACTCTGCATTTTCTGGTGTAAAAAATTGTCTCTATCATCATTTTGAGCCAGTAATATCCATTCTTCGGAGTCTATTCTAGAGTTTTGGTCCTGGTTGATGTGCTCCACATATATCGTTATGAGCTTCTTCAAATACTTCCTAGACTTCTTTGTTAGAAAGGCAGCAAAGTAAGATCCAATCATAGAATTTTCTATATAATGTCTGAATTTCAATATTATAATAGAATCGGATAGCTTTTCTTCGAATTGCTGCCGCTTCTTTGGAATCTTCTCGCAATATTCCATAATGAACATAATCTATATAAGGAAATCACCAATCTCTTGGTTTGAGATTAGTCCCAAGAGCATGTACTTCATGCCTTTCTTGCTTCTTATTTGAATTTGACTCCACTTTGAATTCATTTTTCGTGCAAAACAATTCTTTGATTCTAACCGTTATGCATTTGTTAGCATCCTTGGGCAATGCTAAAGTAGCGGCTAATAAAGCTAATGAGCCTGCATAACTATTCTGATGATGCAACACATGGCTAATGTAGAAGCCATGGAAGTTATCAGTCATTTTTGTGACTGTTTGCTAATAAGATAAGAGATTATCATTCTTGACTTCATATTCTTCTGTGACTTGGTTAATGATGAGCTGAGTTTCTCCGTATACTTTTAAATATTTCACCCCCAGTAGTTTGGCTATCTTCAGGCCAATCATCAGGGCATTGTACTCGACAACATTGTTGGAGCATGACTCTGTTAGTGAATATGCTTGAGGGATGATGTGATTGTAAGGAGAAATAAAGACAACCTCCACTCCTGCTACCACCTTTCCTTTGGATCCCATTCTGAAACACTACCAAAAAAAGTTGCAAAACTTCCTCTGTTGCGGCATTTACTTTAGTAGTCTCTTGTGGATTATCTTCTCCTGGAGATGTGCTTTTTTCGACTATTTCATCAAGAATGTCTTCGTACAATTTCAAAGATGCTGTAATTAGCTGCTCGGCTAGGAAATCAACTATAGTCTGACCCTTGATTGACTTTTATGGGATAAAATGTATATCGTATTGCAATAGCAAAATAGCTCAATTAGATAATCTTGAATTTAATAACCATACTTTGGTCATTAATATTCTTAATGGATTAACTCTCGATATAACATAGATTGTTTGCCCGACCAAATAGTATCGCATTTTTTTATACTGCAAACACCAAAACTAGACATTCTTTTTCCATTATATCGATATTTAGCTCCAATCATCATTCTACTCATGTAGTAGATGCTTGCTCTTACAAATTTATTCTTTTGGGCTAATAAAGCTCCCAAATAATGGTCAATGGCTCTCACATATAATAGGAAAGGTATTCCTGTTACTAGATCTATAAGGACGGGCAGTTTTGTGAGATACCCCTTAATCTCCTCAAAAGCTTTTGAGATGTGTCATCCCAGATGATCGACAATACTTTCTTCATTAACCATGTGAATGGTTGATATTTTCCAGACAAGTTTGATATGAACCTGCGAATGTATGCCGGCCTTCCCTGTAGTCTTCTTAATTTTTTGAGATTTTTAGGTGGCATCATGTCTTGGACTGCTTTGATCTTGTCTGGATCAAGATGAATCCCTCGGGAAGTGACTACGAAGCCAAGAAACTTTCCGCTGGAAACTCCTAGAAAAGACTTAGTTGGATTCATCTTAAACTGGTAATTTCGCATAAGGTTAAACACCATTCTCAAATCATGAAGATAATCATCTTTGCTTTTGATTTTGGTCGCCAAGTCATCTACATAACATTCCACCATTTTTTGGAGATGCTCCTGAAGTATAGTATTCATGGCGCATTGATATGTGGCGCTAGCATTATTCAAGCCGAAAGGCATAACTGCATAACAGTACACCCCAAATGGTATTTTGAAAGATGTATGCTTCTCATCGCCAGGATACATTTTAATTTGATTGTACTCTAAAAATCCATCCATGAATGATATTTGTTCATAACCACTAGTGTTGTCGATCATGACGTTTGTAATGAGCAACGGAAATTCGTCTTTTGGGCATGCTTCGTTCCAGTCTCTAAAATCGATGCAGACCTTGATTTTTCCATTCTTCTTAGTCGCAGAGACTATGTTTGCAACCCTATTTGGATGTTGTTCTTATCAGATGAAGCCCGATTCAATTAACTTCTTGATTTCTGCTTTAATGGCTTCCATTATTTCAGGACAGATCCTTGACTGTAGTTGTTAAATAGGTTTCGCATCCAATCAGATGTTTAACTTGTGCATTACCACTTTTGGGTCTAATCCTGGCATATCTTCATAATTCTAGGCAAAAAATATCAATGTATTCTCAAATAAGAGAAATTATTTCTTCTTTTTTTCTGAAGATAAATTTTTACTTATAAATATGGGTTTAGGATTAGTTTCATTACCCATATTTATTTGAATCACTATATCTTTATTTGGAGGTTCACTTTGTTCGAATTGAATTTCCCACTTAATGTTGAGATGTTTCGCCTAGGAATGATCCTTGATTGGCGGAAGTTCTTCATCATCCCCCTCTTCTGTCTAGCCTATAGAAATCATATTGATAGAGACTTCTTGAAAAATGGCTCCAACACTTACATCTGAATCCTAGCATAATGATTCAGATGAATGGGTTTGTTAAAGTTCTTCAGAATTTATTTTTGAGAGATTTTGTAGAGTAGTAACATATCCTAATCCCCTACCAATTTTATCATAGTAATCTGGTATTTTTCCTTTTGGAACTAAAGATTGAAGCATAGCGCTTCTTCCTTTTCCAAAATTTAACCCCCTGCCTTCGGCTAAGTTATATCCCATTTTTTTCATCATTTTATGGGAATTCTTATCGTAATGGAAGAACTCGGGATTTTCCTGTTCTTCCTCATAATCTAAACATTTTTTCTTTATTTGTATTGTTTGCTTTTCCAAATAATATAAGTCTTTGACCTTTATATTTGGGAGGGACTTTAAAGATCGCTTCACTAGCATCTCCATCGTCATTAGTTTGTATATAAAAAGATGATCGGATGGATACATGGAATGATGCTAAGGAGTATATTTCATTTAGTTAATCACTAACCGTGTTAGTACTAGTACTTGAGGGTTCATAATCAATACCCGATGAATAAGCAAACTCTATATCTTCATTAATTACCCACTCGCCATCGGAATTGGCGGTGTCATTTACATCAAGGCCTTCCAGCATTGTTACAATAGGTTCAATGTCCCAATTTTTATTATCAGATCTCAAATCTTCGAATTCTGATTTAGTATTGGCCTCATTGCCACTATCTGATTCCTTTGGGACAGGTTGTTCAGCTACTTCAAATGCATCTTGATATAGCAGTGTATCTATAAAGTAGTTTTCAACCCCTTTTAAAGATTACTTTTCTACCACCAGGGTCTTCACACTCCCTTGTCCACATACTTCATACATTAGTGAAGTGTAGAAGAGATAATGAGGTTGAAGTGAATCCATGGCCTCTGAAGTAAGAGGTTGCAAGATGTGTCAGCATCTATCACATAGCATGTGATTTCCATCACTTCCATCTTTAGATTACCGATCTGGCATTTTAATTTTACCTTGCCCAAGGGTTTATTACCATTAACGTTGAACCCGAAAACAGTTGTATTGTTATTGTCAGTCTACTAATTGGGACTCCTAAATACTGCAACACCTTCCTTGGCATTACGCTTAGAGCGGATCTAGGGTCGACTTAAATTTGGTCAATCTCGGTTGACCCTATGTAGCCTTTGTAATATAGAGGCCGGTGATGCTTATTATTCTTCACTTGCATATCTTCTTGAGAGATAGTTATGCAAGGTATCATCTTGGAAGTTTAATGGCATGCAATAAAGACTTCTTCTATTGTTTCTGGAATTTTAGCCAGAAAGACTTCAGAATCTTAGAGAGCTTCTTTTGAGACTTCTCTAGTTTGCTTGGACAGACTTAGGAGCTCATACAAAGTAATTCTTGCAAAATGTTGGCCAATTGCGCCAACATATTGAATTAAAAAGGCTTCTTGGAACTTTTTGCGGGCTCTTTTTCTTTATTTTTAAGAGCTTTGTCGAACCTAAATTCTTTCTTCTTATTCTTCTCTAGAGACTAAGATTCAACCACTTGGTCATAATTTTTCAAGTAGTCTTTCCCTGAACGAGTTTCAGAAGACTTCTGTTGATTTTCATTAACTGCCAAAAATTCTTTGAGTTCCTCTTCTAAATTCGAGAGGATGAACTCCTGTGTCATCTTTAGGAACTGCAGTGACACCATTGGAAGTATGCGTTTTTCGTTTTGACTTCTTCTTAGATGAACTCAAAATCCATTGCTCATCTTCAAGGAGTTCTGGATGCATCCACATCATCTCCCCCTTTAGATGTTCTAAAAGGAGAAAATCCTTTTTCTTTTTGTTGCTGATGAGAATTATAATTTACGATCCTCATTGTGCCTTTAGGAATTGGTTGAACTCCGTCTTGAACAGTTGATTTTATCCAGTATGGAGCCTTTCCAAATTTGAAAGTCACCATGTTTGCTATCACATTCATTTTGATTTTCTCGCAGCTTGATGACATTGGCATCCACTAGAACCTAGATCTTATACTTTAGAATATAGCAATTCTTGGTAGGATGGTTAATGATCCTATGATACACACAATAATTGGGATCACTAACATTTCCTACTTCTTCAAGTCATTTTGACTTTGGGAACTTCAACATATTCTTTATCATGAGCAAGTTAAAAAAGGTAGTGGTGTGCTCATCTTTGAAAGAATATTGTTTTTAAGGAACTTGTGATTAAGGAAGGGTCCTTGGAGGAGGCTTAGTAGGGCTTGAGCATCTACTGCCCTCGTCTCTTTTCCTTTGGGTCGAGATGATTGAGGTGTTCCAGGATTGTTTCTTTTTTGTCTTCCTCCTTTAGCCTCAAGCCTTTGTGTAATTTTTTCGGCTTCTTTGGCTTATAGCAAAAGATCTTTCCAAGTGGAGGATTTTATAGTCCCCATTCTAGCAAGAATTTTAGTAGAGAGATTATGCCTGTAGGTCCCCATTTAAGTATTTTTGGGCATCCCATGCGGACACATAAGATAATCATTTCTGAATCTCTTGATGAAGTCTCGAACTGACTCCCCCTTCTTTTTCTTTGTGGCAAGGACTGCTGACATTGAGATCTCGATATCATCTTAATAGAACCTCATTAGGAAAGGCTTTTTCATGTTGTTTCACGAGTTAATGATTCCCGGCTCTAATCTCAGAAACCATTCAAATGCTAGACCCGTTAGGGTACTAACAAAAACTCGTGTGATGATTGGATCATTTCCAATCAAAATGCCCGACTATGATTTGAAGTAGTAAAGGTGCTGATTTGGCAAACATTTACCATAAAAGGATTTGAATTTCAAAGGCTTGTAGTTTTTTGGAAATAGTATACTCTCCCATTCCATCGGATACGGCCTTACGACCCCCAACTCTTGCAAGTTGTTTCTATGCATAAGAGCGTTAAGTTAATTCTAGAGGGTTTCCATCAGGGTAGAATTCGGAAATAGAATTCCCATATTGATGGTGAGAATTTTCAGAACGATTATCTTCTTCCTCATGATGATCCTCGTTGTCACCATCAGTATTTTTAGGAGGAGTATGTGGTTCATCTTCTTGTCTTTTCCCTTTATCCTTCTTTGGGTTGTGGGAACCTTTAGAAGAAGATTCTCCTTTTTTTCTTCTTTATCTCTTCGATCAGGAGCTAAAGCATGACCCTGATCTCATATATGGTTCCCTGTTGTTTCTACATGATCTTGTCTTGTTCATCCATCCTCTTCATGAATTCTTCCGAAGTTTCATGCATCATATGTGCAAAGGCAAACCTCCAGGAATGAGTTTGAAGTCTGAGATTTGGCTATAAAAGAGTTTTCTGTCTCCTCTTCTTCAGAGGAGACTCCAGCCATCTTCTTATAGTTCAATGGCGATGTCACTCCTTTCTTAAGTCGAGTGTTTTGAAAAACACCTCGCATCTTACTAAACACACTCTTCAATCTAGAGGAATGCTCAGAATCTGACGAGTCTGTTCTAGGAATGCTCTCGTTATCTTCTTTTTTTAACCCTTGAAGTTTAGCAAATTGGATGAAACTTTGGGGTACTCTAGTTCAGAGAACTCTTGTTTGACGGTGCATCATCTTCTCTTTGAAGGTTGGACTAGAGACGGCACAAGTCTGTTGAAAACAGATAGCTTTGCAAGAGTTGCAAGCAGCGACAATGGGAGAACACTGCGTAGATCAACTATTCACTACTTAATCAAGACACTCAAAAATTTTCTCTTTTTTTGTTGAGAATTCCCTAAGATCCTCTAAATTGGAACTCATTGTCTTATTGGTAGAGACAACTCTCCTCCAAATAGTATCTCCAGGACAGGAGTTTCTACTCCCTTTAAAATCCCAAAAGAAAACTGTACTTTAGCCATAGTGGCTGAAGGATGTGCTTCTAGTGAAGTTGGGACTGTAGGTCTTTGAACCTTAGAGGCTAATTCTTTTTCAGGAGCACGGGTGGAAGGGTCGCAGTTTTCTGTTGGAACGCAAATTTGAGATCCGCGTCTTGTTTCAAGAACACAAACTTGAGGTCCGCATTTGGCTTCAAGAATGTGGGTGTGGGACCTCCGTTTAGTCCGTGAAACGCATATGTAAACTCCACATTTATGGTCAAAGATGTACTTGGTGGGTGAACGACGTTTCTTGTAGGAAACACGGATGAACTCATCTGCAACGTGGTCTAACTTTATGTTGGGGATGACAACTTTGCTCTTTGATCACAATACACGAATTGGAGCTTCGTGTGGTTGTTCCATGACAGTTGGTTTTACTTTTATGGCTCTGCGGGTAACGCAAGCCTTACTTCTTCTCAGGTTCCTTCTCATGATACGAGTGAGAAAAACCTTGTCTTCTGAATCATCTCTTTGAAGATCAGAGAATGATCATTTCCCCTTGTTATTGTTGGGATCCTGACCCATCCTCTTGGGATCAACATAGGTCTTGAGTGGGTCAGACCTGGAGACTTGTGCTGATGAAGGAAAAATCTCTCCTAGGGAGTCCTTTGGCAGGACTCTCGTCTTGGGAGCCTCATTGGAGGTCATGTTGCTTGAGATCTTGCAGCATTTCCGCAAAGATCTCGGGCTCATGGAGCCGAAGAGAGGAATTTCTCGTATTTCTCTTGTTCGAACTCAATGATGAGTGACTTGACCATGGTACCAACTGAAATTTTGTCGGATTGGGCTACAGCCTTATAACCGGAGATAATAGGTTTTTCCAATGGAGTCGCCAATCTTCTGTTCACCATAAAGTTGAATTTTTATTAAAAACTTCTCAATAAAATATTACAATATGAATAGTTTCCCATTTACAAAAGATAAAGAAAAAATAATTTCCTCTTTATTTAAGGTTGGATTCTATAGTAGCCATGGAGGATGATCCAGCTCTCCGTTGACACTTTGAACAAGTTCTTCAATTGGTAGCCTTTTTATATCTCTTGGATGTAAGGGCTTTTATTTTAGAACAAATGCGCAAGTAGAGTACATTCAACTGATCAAGAACCCCTTTCTTAGCCTAGCTTTCGGTTATTTATAGAGCTTTAGAGACCTTTAAATTGGTGTAATGGTCAAATTAATGGCCTCCTTGATTGAAGATTAATTCTTTTTCTTTTAATCCATTGAATTTGTATTAAATCTCTAAAATTTATAACCGAGGTCTTTACTCCTCTGGATTTGTAACTGAAGCATGGATCTCAGTCTTCATATTTGCATTTTGGCTTCCATTAGTTTGCGTGGCATATTCAGGCTTGTGTTTAAGTGTCATTAGAGATGATTTTCACTTCTCGAGGCTTTAAAGTAAAATCACAGCCCTTGGAATTAGATTCGCATATTGGGTGGGAGCTGAGAAAAAGTCAAACGCGGATCTCTCTATAGTAGATGATTTGCGTTTTAGCTCCCAGCAGCATGTCTTGCTTGATGAGACCTGCGTTCATGTGTAAATGAGAATAGTTTTTATCCTTAAATAGTTTCAGATAGAAACGCAACCCTCTTAAGTTTATGTGAATTATATTTAGCTTTAATCATGAGCTCAAAAGTTAGCTAAAATCATGGATCTCTCTTTAACTAATGATCTGCATTTTAATTTCATAGTTGGACCCGCATTTTTGTTGAAATGGGGCTATCTTTGGATTTTATGAGCCGTTGTGGGCTCTAATGCAATCTTACATTTGAGTCCAATTCTCAGTAAAAAAACAACCCCATGGAGCCATCTCTATCAGCCTAATTCTCAGATCTTTCTAGATGATGATCTGCATTTTGGCTGATTTGAGGAATAAAACACGACTCTATGAGGGTTAGCCCTTCTTGGCTTTGAGATGTGGATCTCTCTATAACAGATGATCCACATGTTAGCCGATTTTCGGCTATTATTATGAGTTTTTATTTTCTTTCTTTCTCAAAAAATTCGCCAACAGTAAGCCCAAACAAAATTCTTGATAACTTAGTATGCTGAGGGGAATAACTTGTCTAGCCCAACTCTAACGGTAGTTGGTAAAGGCAAACCAAATCTGTTGATAACTGGAGGTTTGCTAAAAATCCCATGATAAGTTTGTCACTATAGTATCTTTATTTGATTGTAAAGGTACATTACTGTCCAAAGCTACTAAAGTAAAGGAAAAGGAAAGTTTGTCATGTAAGACCAAATGAAATAGTCAACAACTTACCATGCTGACGGGAATAGCATGACTAGCCCAACTCAAACGGTAGTTGATAAAGGCAAACCAAATCCATTAATATCTAAGAATTTGTTAAAAATCCTAACAAAGTCAATTGTTCTTGTCATGTTAAATTTTCACCTCTAATAAAGAATAGTTCAATTTTTTTATTATTGTTCATGAAATGAAATTTTTGGTTGTTATGTTAATAGTCACCTCTATCAATCACTTATGAGTGTCAAAAATCCATTATACTTGATGTCACTGAATGGATGAATTAAACTAAGCAAGTTAACATCACCTCTATTTAGCCAACTCATACCCATCAAGTCACGAATAGGTTGAAATTTGAGGCTTGTTTAATGATACCTTTGTCCTCATAAAAATTCCGTCATACTAGATGTCACTGAATGGGTGGATTAAACATTTTAAACCCTACCTCTGTTTAATCGGTTTATTACTATCATGTTCTGAACCTCTGAATAGCCTACCCCCAAATACTTGGGATAAAAGGCTTAGTTGTTGTTGTTGTATGTCCTGAACCTCTGAATAGAATAGACCAAAAGACATATTTAATAATACAACTGTCATTTCCTATATCATTATACTAGATATCACTGAACGATTGGGACTTCATAAACTCTTAAGCTATCATGTTTTGAACCACTGAATAGCTAAAGATTGATATAGATTGGGAAAGTGAGAACAACACCTCTACCCAACATGCATTCTTACTTAGGCTAAAAAAAGAAAAGAAGAAAATTATCCAAGTTAGGAATGCAATTCAATTCAATCCGACCTTCAAAACATAATAATAATACAAGTAATTAAAAGATCTAAAAAAATTAAAAAAATGATTTTATTTAAAAGAAACTACACGGCAACACATGACAAAGCCTGTCTTTTATTTTAAGTAACCAATAAATAATAATAATAATAATAATAATAATAATAATTACTTCTGAGACAATGTTTTCAAAGAGTCTTCTATATCTTTCAGTCGATGGTGGAGACTCTCTCTTGTTATGGCTAAAGCTCTCTCTGCAAATCCGCTTCATCCACTGGGGGTTGCTGTGCAGTTTTGGCTCTAGCTTCTTCCAACTCCTTGATGCCAGCAATGATATCATGTTCAGTCTGCTCCTTTTTCAAGTTGATCTCAGATGCCTTGTCAGATAATGTTTGAATTTTGAGTTTAGAATTAACAATCGAAGTTTGAGCTTCAATAATGATCTCTCAATTGCGGCATATTGAGCTACTGTGATTTTTAATATTATCTCGATTCAGACCAAATCCCAGGTTAGATTCTCTGAAGAACCTTGAGGTCTTGCAACTAGTTGGCCTGAAGCTCTACATTTTGCTGCAATTCGGTCTGGAGAGCCAAACTTTGGGCTCGTAAACAAGCCACCTCTTTGTTTGTCATCTCGGCAAGATCGGACTAGCGTAAATTGTTCAGCAACGACAATTGGGCCTCTAGTTCATCCCATCGAGCCTTATATAGAGTTGTTCGTTGTGGTCCTCCTATCCTGGTGATATTGTCTAAATAACTCACCATGAAAGGACGGACTCTCTCCAAGGAATCCTCTCTGTTGATGATCTCCTTGATGCATTCATGAAAGAATTCAAGAAAGACTTCAATGCTACGACCAATGAGTCTTTCATTAAGACCAGAGGCCAGATCTTATTTCAAACTTGTCGAAACTACTGAGAGAGGATGCACTGGCCCTAGAAGAATGGTAGGGAGTGCTAGTCTATTTGTGCTACTCGCGATGAAGTAGCCTCCACTTCTGCTGAAATAGCTACCATTTCTGTTGTTAGGACCGCTGATGTCGACAGCATGGTCACTACAACGAGTGTTGGCCCCGTGGGATGGAACATGTCGGAACCAAGTATGCCGGCAAAGAAGGACCCTCTGCACCCATAGACTCTGTTGAAGCTTCAAAAGAAAATACCAAAGATGCATCAACATCACCTCTAGCTAGCATGAATAAAATGGTCAGATATCATAAAAATTTTGTCTATGTCTGGTTGAGGAAAATAATCATCATCGAACTCTTTCTCAGAGCCATTACCACCAAAGTCACAAACTGCTTCACTTACACCAGAGTAATCTACTGGATCTAAAGAATCTGATTTGGCTATCAGGGAGGCACGAGTCCCTAGAGCTTCGCCACTTGAAATACAAAAAAAATATAAATTAACGACCAATAAAAAAAGGGTCAGAATCAATCTTCGAAAAGAAATGCTCACCTGAAGAAGCATGTCCAGGTGTTGGACTAGGCAACGCAGCTTCACTAGAAGGTGAAAGAAAGTCATCTAGTGCGACATCTCCTAGTGCAATCCTTGTTGGCACTATAACTCCTATGGCCTCGACAGTTGATTCATCCCTATCAAGATCAATGATTTGAGGGATTGAACTATTAACATTGGGTGCTCTTAGTGTAGAGAAAGCTGCAAAACTAAGCATCTCAATTGTGTTTCTAGATGGAGCCACTAAGGGTGCTATATTTGGAACAAAGGCTTGGAAAGTCGTGGTTGGTAAATCCTCCTGACCTAATCATAGGTTGTTCAAGCACTGAGGTGGCAATAGGAGGCTCATTACTAAATGGTGCCACCGAGGGTGCTATAATTGGTACAGAGGCTTGAAAGGTCGTAGTAAGTAGGAGTCTCTCTGGACAAATTACAGTTTGTTCAGAGACCAAGGTGGTAGTAGGAGGCTGAAGTTTATTCTTTTTCCTTTGTGGGACTCTGACCATCCTAGGATTTGAATGCTTAGACCCAGATGTGCATCCGAAAGGCAGGGCCAGAGCAGAAGCATCGTCCTGCCAACTCCCTTCATTATTATCAGAACTAAGGGAAGTGCGCATGGATTGGAATTCATGCATGTGACCTTTTTTCGAGGACTTATAAGATACCTTGATATTCCTTAAAAGGAATGGTTCACTTGGTAATCCCGAGGAATAATATTTGTAAGGTGAAACCAACTATAGAATCCCATGGATGCGTAAAGGGATGGTGATTAACTTGGAAGAGTGAATGACATCTTTGTACCTCCTGCTGCAAAATGAAACCATCCTTGTGCCCCTTCATAAATATTCCCATCTCAACAAAGATAAGGACTTGGGTTGCCAACATATATTTGGTCATACCCAAATTAGCATGTGAAATGGCTTGGCGTGTATAGTTCCACGAAACAAATTTGACCTCGGCAAAAGACCGAATGGCCTGGACAAATGTTGATGAGCCACCGAAGCAACATGATAGTAGAGTTGTATAACCATCGTCCCCGAGCTTGTCTTTGAACTGGTTGCTATAATTTCCTCCTGATGGTAGATCTCATAATTTCGGTGTCATCCAATAATTTGTAGAATCTTGTCTATGTATTTTCCATTCTTGGTGCAGTTCTCAAAATGCTGCACATAAAGAGTAGCATGATCAATGAGTTCTAAGGGAGAGGTCATTAATCCTAGGCAATGTAGTACAAAGCAAGCCACTAGGTAAATGAATGGCAGGTCGATTCGCGGATTAGGTATTTTAAAGATGATAGTATAATCTTTATCTTTCACTGACTGAACCTTACAAAATTGGGTGACCATCTCCCTCAAGCCCCGTTGGAGACGGCAAACCATGGCGGATAATAAAACCAAAGGTTGACCATATTCTAGTAAGACTGCCAGATAGATGACTTCAACGATGATGGCTTCGTGAGGCAAAGTAGGCACTACACAGTGCTTCAGCAATAGCATGAGGTATCCAGCAAAAATAGCACTATCTGATATAGAGGAAGTGTATGATAATGGTAGCTGTCGAAGACAGTCCGAGCCTTGAAGTTGTATTTATTGGATTTCGTTCTATATATTGTTGCAAAGTGGGTGCCAATTCTTTCATGGATGGTGTCCATGCAGAAGAAGCTCATATCTGGATATTGTGTGAATTATCTTCCAAATTTTGGAAAAGATATTCAGCCCATACTTTATGATGCACCCCTTGACCTCACATCTTAGAAATGTTAGCGCAAATGTGATAATGGCACATCAGCTCCCAATAAGTAGAGTATGCATAGAGGATAGCCTGGAGGCGAAGAAGTTTCTTCGTGCTGGGAACATATTCTTCATAGGGGGTTTCGCCTATGGATAGCACTGATTTCATGCATCTCATGAAGCGTGAACCCCAATTCTCCAACAGGTGTGAAGAAGGTATTGGTTTGCATGTTGTATGTCTCCAATATATAGAAGAAGTCAATAGAGCTGTGTGGGAGACCAAATTGTATATTTCTTACCGTGCAATAAAGTCCAAGTCTCTCTAGACATGCTTCAAAATTTACCAATATAAAATGGGTCATCCGATACCACCATGATCGTGGGGATGAATGAACCCATCCAGGAGTGTAAAAATCATGACCTGGGATCTGATCCTTAGCGTTTGCAAATTGATTGATAAATATAACAGCACATTTAGGATGCTCTCCTATAGGGAGGTCTTTGATGCTTCTCCTAGGAAATTGACATAGAACATCCTTTGCCTGACCATCTACAAAGAGACCACTTTTGCTAAATTTTCCCATTTCAATGCCATGATGATGTTGAGTAACTGACCAAGACAACACATGCAGATACGAAATCCATTGCAGATATGTCAAAGAAAACCTGTGCTCTAGATCTAGGACAAATATGTACCGATCCCCCACCTTATTCAACTATTTAGTTGTGTCGAATAAGTCTTCATCTGATTTGGCGATGGCATCCCCAAAAAGAAATCGAGGTTTCATAAATATCAGCTGATGCACGCCCTCAAAGACGGCATCGATAATCAACTCACAAGCTATAAGTTGGTCATAGGTGGTGATTTTTTGTTGTCGATCGTTACTACTCCTTTCATCCACCAAGGGAACATGACCATCAAATTCGAAATGTGTTTGATTATCAGGACTGCCACGAAATCCAAAATAATGGTTCTTTGTCAGAGGATCTGTTGAGTAGAGACTACAGAATTAAAAGATTAGTCCAAATTTGACAAATTAAACAAGTCAAACAACACAAAATTAAGAGATGAAGTTAAAATTTAAACCCAAAACTACAGTATTGAGCCAACAGATCCCAGCAACGACATGCACTGCACGTCCAGTGAGGCTCGTGCTCTGCACTGAGCACATGGCGAGTACGCTGCGTGCCTTCAGCATGCGCACTGTGTGGCCCAGCACTCGCACTTCAGTGCACACGCACTGTGCACGTGCTTCGGTGCACACGCACTGTAGTGCATGCACATTGCATACCCTAGGGCACGTGACTGCTCCATGCCTCAGAACACGCAGCATGCATGCCTCGGTGCCCACGCTACATGCCCAGTGTAGGGCGCGTGCTGAGTGCCCAGTTCGAGGCATGCGCTACATGCCCAACCATGGAGCACGCATAGTAGAGCAGCATGCCAAGCAAACGCATACTGTGCCTCTGCTGCGCAGTGCCTGCAGCACCTTTCATAAGGCAACAGCATAACACCACACACAAATTTATTTTAAAACAAAATTTCTTTTGTAACAGTCGCGAAAGCGAGGTTAAAAATGGATAACCTTCTATGCTATTGAATAGCAATGTTTCAGCAAAAAGAATATATTCAAACTTCTTACATGATATTAGTGAAGAGGGATCGACGCTGGTGGTAATGCGCACCCTTATGGACGGTGCACGCACGTGCCCCTCAGGGCTTCGCGTGTGCCCTCACGAGCACACTGTGTGCCTCTCATGGGCACTGTGCATGCGCCCCATGAGGGCCTGCGTGCACCTCAGACATGGGTGTTTTTTTACGTTACGTGAGTTTTGCCCACGATCTATTGAGGGCGGAGAGATTTTGAGGGAATAATTATATTCCCTCGATAAAAGGTGAGAAGTTCTCCAAAGAATAAAAGGATACAATGAGGGGAGAACAGATAGAGATAGAGATAAGAAAAAGAAACAAAAGTCCAGAGCAGGCATTCTTCTTCCCAAGAGCTTGGTGCAAAGAAGGAGTTTCTCTTCGAATTGTTAATGGTGTATAGAAACAACGCTCCGCTGCTGTCAGAATACAACAAAAATTAAAAAGGAAAATTGAGCAATCTCTCGTCCCTATTCTTGTAACTTGAATTTACTTGTATTTTTTCTTTTATCTACTGTAATTTCAATACAAATTGCAATGGAAGGAATTTCTACAATTTCGAGTATACAGGTATATCTCCTATAGACTTATCTTTGGAAAGTCATCACTTACCAATAGAATTGGAACATAAGGCCTATTGCGCAATTAAGAAATTGAAAATGGATTTGAAAGTTGTGGGAGAAATGAGATTGTTACAATTGAGTGAGTTGGAGGAGTTTTGGTTGGATGCTTACGAAAATGCTCAGATTTACAAAGAAATAACTAAGCATTGGCATAACATGCATCTTCATATTATAAACTACGAAATTGGGCAGCAAGTGTTACTCTTCAACTTAAGACTTAAGTTATTCTCCGACAATTTTTATTCTAGGTGGTCTGGCCCATTCATGGTAACAAAAATGTATCCATATGGTATTGTTGAGGTACATAGTGAGGTTACTGGTGCATTCACGGTTAATGAGCAACATTTGAAGCCTTATCTTTGTAATATGGTTCCTAAAGGAGTGACTTAGTCCTTGAAAATTCCTCCTACCTATGAGAAGGTATAAAAAGTCTGGCAATAAACTCTAAAACAAGTGTTTCTTTTGAGGCAACCCAAGCAAAAATTTCTTTTAGTTTGTCTTTTGTTATTTGTTTTAATTTCTCTTCTTATTAGAGTCTTTTAATAATTGTTGTGATGCCCTTCTTTTCGCCCTATTGTGTAGGTTCGGAAAATCAAGCAAAAATTAGTTCATATTCACTTCAATTAGACTTTCTTTATGTTCGGACTTGCTAAAAGGGGAGTATTAGTATCCTACTTTCCTTTTCTTTAACATTGAGGATAATGTGAAAAATAAGTTTGGAGGAGCGCGTGTTTGATAATGTTGGCTATATTGGTTTGATAATTTTTTATGCAAGTTAATTGGTGATTATATCCATGTCTTCCAAACCAGATTTTTATGTGAAAGTTTAGAAGAAATGGATTATATTTGTGTGAGGCATATTTTAGATCAACATTACACTTTTGGGTTCTTTATTGTTCCTAAGCATTGAATTTTTTATTTAGCAAAGGAGATATCTTATAAAGCAAGAGAAAATATATTTGTTAAGATTATTGAATTATATCTTTCCTTGCAAAGTTGTGTTATTGGTTGACCATGCATAAAAGATGAGTGTGATGTTTTTTTTTTGTGATATTTCCCTTTGCTCTAGTCCTAAACATAGTTTAAGTAAATAGGGTGATTATGATTTTAAAACAAAAACAAAAAATTTTGTGCAAAGATCTATCTACTCCAATATTTTGAGTTACTTAATAATTAGGGATATTCATCACCGATGTTTATGTTTACATCAAATAGTAGCTTGAAATATAAGTATACAAAGCACTTTATGTGTATGACTTGTTAAGTAACCGGATGCATTCATCACAAATATTTGTATTTGCGTCAAAATGCAAGTAAGAACTTAAAGAGAAAGAATTGCGGAAAAAAATCAAAATAAAAAATCTCTCTTATTTACTACCTTGTTTGTAGTAATACGAAGGGGTGATTCCAGGTTGAGTTGTTACATGATTCAATTATGTTAGTTACAAGATAAACATGATTGAGTTTGGAATTATATATGGATATTTAAACAAAAGAATGATAGTATGCTTACCTTTTCTTTAATTGATATTGCTATGTACTGAGTTGGAAATTTAATACTTGCATGATAGATACTTTTGTGTGAGGAGTTGAGCCTAAAAATGGCTATTGTCATTTGTTTCTATGGTTTTTCATTTGCTTGAGGACAGGCAAACATTTAAGTTTGGGGTTATTTGATGTGGGAATTTATTTCGCATATTTTCTTAGTCTTAATTGTTTTATTTTGCAATGTTTTCTATGTTCTTAGTTCATTTGTCTAGAATTTTAGATGTCTTTACATTTATTTAATTCTAAATTTTTTTGGTATTTTGCATGTTTTAAATAAAAAATCAAATCATATTTTTTTAGAAAGAAAATCAACAAATTCAAATTCAAAGTCAAAACCCATATAACAGATTTTGCATGAAGGTTATTAGAGAATCATAATCAACAAGAAAAAAAACGACAAATGTTAAACAATAAAGGATGCAGATTGACTCAATTCAACCCTATTGATTAGGGACTAGATCAAAAAAAGGGCTTGAACTAAGAATATAAAGGAGGTCACACATTTTTATCAAAGGCTCATCTTGACTATTAAAGAAAATTCTAATTGAATCTGAGAGAGAGAGAAGGAGAAAAGAAAAAAGAGAGAGGTTTGGGCTGCAGGTTTTTTCTATAGTCTTGGATTCAAGACCTTCAAGTTTTTATGCCTAGTTTGATTTTCTTTTCTCCAAAATGCAGATAATTTTTAGTTCATATTTGTTAAATTTAATTTTCATCATGAACTATTTTTTTTATTTCAAGAAAACGATGTAACCTAGTCTCAAACTATGTTTATTTTTTTATTCATTTGGGATTATTTTTTATTTGATTTATTCTCATGCTTATTGCTTCGAATTAACTACCATTAATTACATGATTTGGATTCTAGGATTTACTGTTGGAAGAGGAAATTATAAGATGGACATTAGAATATTTCAGTGTATGTGATTATACAGATTAAAAGACTTATAAGAATCTGTGTTGTGTTAAAAAAAAAAAAAAGAATTCATAAATTTTATTGGATTCTTGTTTCATTGATTTGTATATTCTTATGTTAAAAGATGTTCAATAATAGTTTTAATTGATTGTCGAAAGAGGTTATTAGATGATTTAGGAATTCTGCTAGCAAACTTGGAGAATTAATTTCATTGATAAGAAAGGCATAGTTAGTGACTCGATGAATTTGGTTTTCTAGAAGTTCTTCTCTCCTAGATTTATTTATCATATAAATCTATTTTCCTTGAGTATTTCTTTGAATTGATTTTTATTTCAAATTCAAAGATAAGCAATATTAGTGACTTTTCTAAATAGAATTGAGGTTGATATAATTTCGGTATTTGTCAAGAGTGAATAATCAATCCCCAAGCACGATACTCTTCTCATCAATTTATTACAAAACTTCCATATTGTGCACTTGCTAGTTTGAACTAATCAAATCTAGCAGAGCATTTTCTATGTTGTGTAGACCTATCACACATGAAAAAGTTAGAAATCTATGATCTTGTATTTAAAAGACATTTCAGAGCGAAATAGTGCACTTATCTGCTTTATGAGAAATGATTTCTTTTATAAATTGTGGTGTCTTTTAATTGAACACAAGTTCTTTAAAAAATTTGCATATAAGAGGACTTGTTTAATTGCTTCTAGCAGAGGGATATTGATTTATATCGGTTTAAGAATTTATAAATTAGCATAAGATGCATTAATATTTTTAGCTTTTAATCTTGGGAAAACAGTACAAGTGGCTTATAAGTTGTGGGAGTGAATTCTTTAGAATTGTCATCTTTATGTTGTTGTACTGAATCATCACCTTGAGTCTCCTCAATATCTCTTTTCGAAACAGGTTTATCAAAACCTTTTCCACTTTACAAATTTATTGCAATAGATAAATATATCGTTATGATGAGAAGAAGTAATAACGTTTATACATTCGATTTTACCTAAAATACTGGCCTCCAGCTGAGATGGTAACTTACCTTTTCCCTTTATTGCAGAGAGGAACTAAAGTGGCTTATCTAAAATCATGTATCACTGAAGGTCATCACATTATGACTGTTAATCGTTTATTGTGACTAAATAAACAACTATTGCACTTGGATCATTCGGTCTATTTTTTGTTATATCTGCATAATACTATCCTCTAGATTCCACTTCGATGGTGGTTGGTACACCAAAGATTGATTAGAAAGTTGGACGTATTGTTGTGGTGTTGGATTAGTGTGTGGTTTATTTTGATAATTAAACTATTGTTGAGGATTATACTTTCATTGAAGATTTGAATGATTCTTCCAACCAGGGGTATAAGTTTGTGAATAAGGGTTATTTAGTGGTTGAGAAACAGTGTTAAAGGTATTAGTTTGTTAATTTAGTACTTCCTTAGAAGCATAAAGAGTTGGGAAATTGCGAGTTACATATCTTTGTAATTCACAAATGTCATAAACATTCAATACTTCTTCTATTGCCTTGAAAATATCTATTTTCTTAATAAACAAATCTTTAAATTTCTTTGTGTTCGTGATTAATCATGTAGCTCTATCTTCGGTTTCTCCCAATTTAATAAGTCAACCTCTGTTCTAAGCCTTCTCTACTAATTGGTTTCTTTCCGAAATATCATCAGTTTTCCAAACTTATGAATTCTCAACAAGTGAGTTAATATATCCCCATGCTTTGTCAGCGTTCTTGTTCAAAAATTCACCGTTATATATAGTTTCTATAAATTGCCTGGTTGTAATGTTTAGCCCTTGATAGAAAGTACTTATAGTCCTCCATATCTTGATGTCATAATGTTGACATGAGAGTAGAAAATCTTTGAATCTAACCCAACACTCAAATATTGATTCATCTTCATTCTGACGAAAGTTGAGAATTTTTCGCATATAATCTGTTCGATGTGAAGGAAAGACTTTCTTTAATAATACTTTTTGCATCTTATCCCATCTTACTACAGAATTAAGTCATAGTGAGTGTAGCCATATATTTACTTTATCTTTCAGCAAGAACGGAAAGAGCTTAAGCATTAGTTGCTTCGTAGTAATGATAGTAGAGCAAACCTCTTTGAATTCTCGAAGGTGCAAATAAGGGATCCTCGCCTCCTTCCCATGGAATTTAGGCTAAAGTTGAACTACCCCGGATTTAATTTTAAATTGTCCCATATTCAAAGAAAATATTATACATGGAGATTGATTTGTTCTATTAGGTTGTAAATAATAGTGTAAGGATTTTCCATTACTTCCATGATTGCTGTTGTTATTATTTTTGTTGTTTTCTTCAAATCCGTTATTATTACCGTTATTCATGTTATTGTTGTTATTAGTGCTCATGTTCTAAGGTGTTTGGTGGATTGGAAGTATTTGTGGATCGAAGTACGACCGAATAAGTCTACCATTAGAAATTCTCCTCTAACTGGTCATGCAAATTCAAAATCGCACAAATTAATGATGTAGAAATTGTAATTTATATTAAAATGTAACACAATAGTATTGTTTCCTACCAACGACGCAAAATTACTTGACTATAATCTAAATCGTACACTTTTAAGTGCAACAGATTGACAAGCATACAAGGATGGTAACATAAGATCGTTCTCACGAGAATCATTTTAATTATTGTATTAGATACTTAAAGAAATAAATTACATAACAAAAAAAATTTGAATTTTTAATTAAGTAAAAGTAAGATTGAAGGATTGTAAATTACTTATAAGAAATTGTTGGTCAGATAAGTTAACTCTTGCATAAAATAATTCAATCAGTTGCATAGATCATATGGTGTTCTTATAACAAAAAATCTTTAAAGTATAAAATTAAATAAAGTTGTAAACTTGCTAATTTGGTTAACTTTTCCAGACTAAGCCTCTATGTATTTTAAGTTTATCTAAGCATGACATATGAATAACAAAAATAAACGTAGTCTAAACATACATCGTGCCTAAAAATTCTATAGTATATCAAAAACTAAGTAACGAGTGGTTATAGCGTCGCCCTTGTGCTTCTTTGACAATCTAACACCCAAAATCAGTCTAGAATATAGAGAATAGCTTCTGGACGAGAGCCTTTCACTGTTGGACAGTGACTCTTTAGAATATAATCTGATCTTAAATCTCTCTCCTTGCAAAGGATCTCCAAAAATCCCTACTTGGGTCATATTTATAGATTTCAAGATTTTATTCAAGATAAGGATGGAATCCCAATCAAATCCATCTCTGAACTCATATTTAGATACCAAATCTTTGATTCCAAGTGATTGAATATGATTAGAATTAAAATTCGGGTTAAAATCAAGAAGGAAACCCAATTTAGAAACTGAAATAGCCTGGCCTGTATAAGACTGTCATCTCTGCACGAGGCTACTAGTCTCGCGTGCAGCTGCTTGCCTCGCAAGGGGCTATTAGCCTTGCGGGGGGCAGCTAGCCTCGCGTGCACGAGGCAATTTTGCCCCGTGTGTTTTTTTTTATCTTACTTTTCAATTTTTCTCGTCTATAAGATCCCTTTCAAAGTTTTCAAAATCTTATTTATTGATGCTTAACGAGTTTTGAAATACTTTGGACCTCAAATTATTGAGTTTCTATCACCTAAGCTTCATTAAGATTTAATTACGCGGGCTAATAGCTTCACACAAAATAGCCTCGTGGAGGAATAGTAATTGTCCTACGAGTTTCAACCCCTTATGGCACCCTCTTCTCCTTTAAATACTCTTCATCTCTTCCATTCCCCCATTTCCAAAAAGAACCCATTTTTCCTCCCTTTGGGCTCTCTTGGTTTCCTCTCAAATTTCTTTGGATTTCTTCATCCAATCTTTGTCAAATGGTGTCTAATATGTCTCTAATCAGTCATAGCAGTGTCATCTCTGCCCCCACGATCGATCGCTGTCATCTAAGCGTGTCGATTATTCAGGCACAAGTAGCCACAACGGTGATGGTGGTGAAACTGCATCTGATATGGATGCCTATGAAGAGAGCTACTTTGCTCCTACTTCTGACACAAACAAGCATAGTCACCTTCGTCCCGAGGAGTTGGTGTCAATCATTTCTGATAATATTCCTCCTCCAGCTACATCGACTGGCTTTGCAGGTATTCTTTTGTGTATAGTCCTCATCAATGACTTGCATGCTGCTTATATTTTTATTGTTCATTTATTATGCTTTTTTTGTAGATGTTGGCATTTAGTCAAGCAGTCTGTCAGTTGCTACGATCGCAACTCTACCTGCGGTGGCAAGCATAGAGGTTATTGCTACCTCATCATTCACTGATCCTGGTGTGGGGCCCTCGACCAGAGTGCCTCCTATGTCTGAATCATCATTGATGTTTTCTGTTGAGCGAGCAGGATTTAGTACTAGGAACATCCTGGAAGAGAGTTTTCCTTCAGAGTCTGCTCCTATTACAACCATCATAGTAACTCCGGGGGGTCCTCTGCCTAAGATTCTAGAATCAGCTCGTCCATTTTTACAATCATTGGCGCCGCACATCACGGCAGTCTTAAGTGGTGAGGTTTCTCCTAGCATCGCAACACCTTCTACGACTCCTACTCAGATATTGGCTCTAGCCTCAACCCAAGTCGTTCCTGACGTCGATCCTCTTAAAGAGTTTTTCTAGTACAGCATTATAGATTTCATGCATTTGTTGCAGTGATGTGTGTCCATGTTTTTGGATGGTCATCGTTCTATCGAGCTTGGATGTCCGATGTTGTTGAATTATCTAACCAACATTGAGAACATCAGTGAATCAGAACGAACTTCTCCTTATCAGGCCTACCTAACTACTTTAGATGAGCAGGTCCGGTCATTGTAGACTCTTTGATGAGCTAATGTCACTGCCATAATAGAAATTAAAGTTGCTCGTCGGAGGGTGATGAGTATCATATATTGTATTTTCCATCCATACTTTATCTATTTTTGTATATAAATAAATGCTACTTGGGTATTTTTAGTGTCTTTTGCAGGTAATCTGAATTATACAAAGAAATGGCATGAAATCAGAGTCCAAAAAGTTTCCAAAGTAAGCAAAACTACGAAACTATAATGTTTCAGAGACGCAAAGTCGAATAAAGTCAGGAAAACTAAATAAACAGGACAAGTGATTCACGTACAAAAAGCTTCAAGCAATACATACAATATTAGGCCGCTAATTAGCGGTATTTACCGCTAAATAGCGGCCGAAACGTGGGTTCACACATCAAATTTTCTCCCGTGGCGTCTTTGTAATTTATTGGGTTTTTTAGTTCTTTTAGAAATAGGGTTTGGTTTTCGAGGCATATATATTAGCCGATCCTTGTATTTTGACGGGAGTCTGGAATTTTTGTATTCGATTTTTTTTATCAATAAAATTGGGGTTTTTGTTGAAGGTCGGCGGCCACAACACCATGTCCAGAGGTAGCCCATTGTTCTTGAGAATTTTTACTTGCTTTCTGCATAGATTTAATTGCTTTTTATTTTATGGTTTACCACTTTCTAGATTAGGGTTTATCATTTTATGAATAAAAATTTGATCTTATTTAGTAAAAATCATGAGTAGCTAATTAGATTAGTTCTAGGATGTAGATAAAGCTAAGATCCACTATGTAATTATTTGTTAATATTTTTCTTCTTAAATAAAATTAATAAAGCCATGATTTTTCAAATGAAAGATTAAAATACACGGACCCGAAGTTTAGAACTTTGATAGGTTATACTTGAATTAGGATTCTTGATAATCTATGCTTAGTTAGGGTTTGGGGTTACTAGTTTTGTCTTTTTATTTGAATTATCTAAGAGATTTAGTTTATTTTTATAAGAAGTAGCATCTTTTGATGAGTTATACTTGCACAACACTTGATAGTTCATGCTTAGGGCACTTTAAGTAAAAATTAAACTAAAAAGATTGAATTTTTAAGATAGAAGAAAATAATAGAAGTAAGAACATGGTTGGAAATTAGTGGATTCTAGATCCTAGGCTACTTAGATTAATCTGACTTCAACCTAAAACCTTTGGTTAGTCCGTTAGACTGTAGAGAAAGTAAGAAATGCAGAAACACCTTAGATCCCTATGAGATGACCTGTACAGCGCTACAACGATACTTTGCGCTTGCAGTAAATATATCACATCAAGTTTTTGGCGCCGTTGTCGGGGATCGACGGTGTTTTTCTTATTTTTTCTGACGTTTTACGGGATTAACAGTGTTTGTTGAGTGTTCAGGGACAATAAAGTACATATACAGGAAAACAAACAGGACTATATAAGTTTTAGAGTGCACTGAAAAAAATACAGAAGCTGATTCTCTGCTTGGGCTGCTAATTAGCGGTAAACACCGCCATGTAGCGGTACTTGTGGTAAAAAAATCCACGAAAATTTCCTGACATCTGTATTTTATCTCCCTAGTTTTGTAAAAAAAATACAAAAAAAAAACAAATTTAGATATATTAAGAATCACATTTTTATTTGATCATATCTCTTCCACCGTTTTATCTCCAACACACCCCACTTCTTGCATTAGTTTAGGAATTTCACGCATACACTCACGGTCGCTGGTTCATACCACACTGGACCCGTGATCAATTTGGTCAACTTGTGAGATCAGATTTGTTCATGGGAGCCAAGATGGACCAACCGATTCCGATCCTTCAGGATCGATGTTACCCGTTGCGTACATCATTACCATCTTGCATCAAACTTCCACATGTAGCGAGTAATCACTACGAATTAAAACCGCAGTACATTAGTATGCTTCCCAAATTCACTGGTTCTGATTCAGAAGATGCATATCTCTTTATCAGTGAATTGCAAGAAGTATGCGTAATGATTAAACTGCAAAATTTATCGGAGGACGCAATTAAGCTCCGCTTTATCCCTTTTGCACTTAAGGATAATGCCAAGAAGTGGTTGCACAGTATGCCTACTTTCAATCACTACTTGGAATGAATTCGTTACAATGTTTCTCAAGAAGTATTATCCTACGCACAAGACGGCAAGAATCAGAAATCAAATCAATCAATTCCGTCAAGTGCCAGGAGAACCCTTCTGGAAATACTTAGAACGGTTTAAGGATTTATTAGCTCAGTGCCCCCACCATGCGATAGAAAAGTGGCGGTTGTGTCAAATCATATACGAAGGACTTGATTACACATCCAAAACTCTTCTTGAGTCCATGTGTCAGGGGGAGTTCATGAGAAAGAATGAGGATGAAGCATGGGACTTTCTTGAGGACCTATCGTGGAAGACTATGCAGTGGGAGAGTCCCACTGAGAAGCCTAGTGCTTCAACTTCTACGCACAAAGGTGGGATCCATTGCATCGACAGCTCTATAGCTGCCGAAGCTAAGATTGCAGCCCTTATGAGAAGAATTGAGGCATTGGAGACTCCTAGTACTCCACCGGTGGGTCAAGTAAATCAAATCCAAAGTCCCACATGCTTTAATTGCGGAACCCCGAATCGTATTATGGAGGAGTGTCCATTATTAATGAATTCCATGGGTTCCACACTTGAACAGGTTAACGCTTTGTATCAACAACCCATGAACAATCCTTACGCTCCTACATACAATCATGGCTGGAGGAATCATCCAAATCTATCATGGGGTCAAGGGCAATATCAGGGAGCCCCGAATTCCAACATGCAGCCTCCAGCTACTGGTCAGTTCCCTAGACCAAATATGGGTGCTTATCAACACCCAAATGCATCAAACCATGGGAACAAGCAGAATAGACCACCTGCACAAAACCACTCATATCCACAACAGGGGTCTAATAATGATAAAAAAAAGCGACTTCAATCACTTGAGAAGAATGTTGAAAATCTTCTCAAGTCTCAGTCCAACCTTGACACATACATGCAGAATCTTATGAAAGTGTCAACTAATTTTATTCAAGAACAGATCAGCACCTGCTCGTGAACTCTCAATCTATTAAGAATGTAAAGCAGCAGGTTGGACAATTAGCGAGTCAGATGAGTGAACGTGGCCAGGGTACCTTTCCAAGTTAACCCATAATGAACCCTAATGCCAATTCCTCAAACTCCAATCAGTCGCATGTCTACCAATGCAATGCCATTCACATGCTTAGATCTGGCAAGCAAGTGGACAATAATGTAGCCATGCCCCCTGATCCCACTCTTACTATCTCGCAGGCTACATCATCTCTTCCACCCATTTCTCCACGACCATCTCCATCACCTCCATCATCGTCACATAATCATTTGGAAGAACCTGTTCCTAAGCCGAAAGTACCATATCCCAATAGGCTTAGGAAGCCTTCACCGCAAGTAGAAAAGATTCTTGAAACATTTCAGCAAGTAAAGGTTAATATTCCACTCCTTGACATTATACAACAGGTTCCTACTTATGCTAAGTTCCTCAAGGATTTGTGTACTAAGAAACGAGCAAGAAACGTTCCTGAGAAAGTTTTTCTTACTGCAAATATATCACATATCCTCTCTAACTCCTTACCTATCAAGTACAAAGATCCAGGTTCCCCTACAATATCATGTACTATTGGGAACACTACATTTGATAAAGCGTTGCTTGATTTAGGGGTAAGTGTCAACTTGCTTCCTTACACTGTTTATCAGCAACTGGGGTTAGGAAAACTTCAACCTACCAAGGTCACATTACAGCTAGCTGATCATTCAATTAAGAGACCACTTGGTATGGTTGAAGATGTGCTCATTAAGGTCAGCGAATTTATTTTTCCTATAGACTTTATTGTTTTAGAAACTGAGCCAATCTCCAATCCACGGAATCAAATTCCCATTATCTTAGGTAGACCATTCCTTGCAACATCAAATGCATTAATTGATTGCAGGAGTGGTCTCATGAAGTTATTGTTTGGGAATATGACTGTGGTATTGAACATATTTAATATGGATGAGCACGCAACGAGCTCTCTCATTGAGGTCAATATGATTCATAGTTTGCACTCTCATTCGACCTCTTCTACTGATGATGAACCTTCATTTGAGCAAATGTTCAAAGATGAGCTCATACTATTAGAAGAATTGGCACATACTGATTTTATATATGATGATACTTGTGCAAGTGTGCCATTGAATTATGAGCAAACTTTTGAGGATTTGTTTGCAGAGGAGCTCGCATTATTTCATGAGTTAGAAGAGCCACCACCACCATGTTCACTTAATCATATTAAACTCTTCTCACCTCATGATATTTCTACATGTATGTTTGTTACTAACGATGATTGGCAGGTTTATAATAAAGAATTCTTTAACCCAATTGTTAATGCTTACATGTGGACAAAGAAAATGCGAGGACGACATAAGAAGCAAACAGGTAATTTCGTGATTTGTAGAAGGTTAATAAGATATAATAATGCACCCACTTCACGTTTAAAACACACACACTATGAAAGTGGGAAGCGATCGAGAGTTCGTAACCGCTTTCCATGCTTTAATAGGGTGAGAATATTGAGATCGGAACTTTTACGACTCTCATTATTTATAATATTTGTATAATAGTTTTCATATTTATTTTACCACCCTTTATTTGTGCATGAGGGCATACACAAGTTTAGGTGTGGGGGGGTCGATTAGGAGATTTTTATTTTTTTTAGGATTTTATTTTTATTTTTTTAGGATTTTATTTTTTTATTTTTGGATTTCTTTATTTTACACTTTGGGTAGTTTTTAGGGTATTTTAGGGTCACTAACTGGAAAAACAATCTGAAAAAAAACTGAAAAAAATTAATAAAAAAATAAATTTACAACAAATTTATGTATTTTTATCAATATTTCAAACTAATTATAGATGAAGGAACAAATTTAGATTTGAAATTGGATAGGAGAGTAGGTTGGATGATACACTTTGAATTTTATTAAAAAGATTAAAATTCGAAAAATAAATATCGCTAACAGTAGTTTTGAGGCAAGTATACATCTATTTTTCACTTCACAATAGTTTATTAGGTTAAGGATAAAGATGATAACGATTGAGTAAGTCTTCCCTCTCTAAAAAAAAGAAAAAAAAGAAACAAAAAAAGTGAGAGTAAAATAATGGGGTGCGCCTGGTATTAAGGCAATAGCCTCAAGAGTGAAAAAAAAAGAGTATGATCTGAGTAATCGGGTACTTTGCGCCTAAGTAAGCGTAAATAATCGCATGAAAGGTGAAATATTCTAAAAAAAAGAAAAAGAAAAAGAAAAGAGTATGAACCAAGTAATCGGGTATGTTGCGCCTAAGCAAGCGCGAATATTCGCATGAAAGGTGGAATATTCTTAAAAAAAAGAAAGAAAAAAAAGAAAAAAAAATTGTTATGAGAGAGGAGATGAATCATGAGTTAGAGTTTGAGTCCAAGGCCGAAATAAACTATCACATGTGCACGTAGTTGTATAAGAGCCAATGAATTATCTGTTAGTAGGTATTGAAAGATAGGATTTAAATTTTTGATTAAAATGATAGGTGTATCTGATATGACGCTCGATTTGAAAATTGATAATCTAAATGCGTTCTTGAGTTTGTATATTAGTGAGATTAATTGATGAAAATATCATAAAAAAGATTTTAATTTTCTTTTGTATAAAATTTTTATTTTGCTTGATTTTCAGTTATCCGTATTTTTCTTTTCTTTATTCTTTAATCTATTTTCTTCTTGAATTTTGTGGGTATATTCACTGCAAACCCTTACGAGACACAACTCGTCCACTAGGGTAACCTAGGGGTTTAAAGGCTTATTGCACGTGTTAAGTGCAATCGCGATTCCTGCGAAAGTGAGTTAGGATTTTTGTTTTTCTTTTTAGGTTAAGGTTTTGCTCGAGGACTAGCAAAAGATAGGTGTGGGGTGTGATAAGTATTATATATTGTATTTTTCCATCCATACTTTATCTATTTTTGTATATAAATAATTGCTACTTGGGTATTTTTAGTGTCTTTTACAGGTAATCCAAATTATACAAGGAAATGGCATGAAATCAGAGTCCGAAAAGTTTCCAAAGTAAGAAAAACTACGAAACTATAATGTTGCAGAGACGCAAAGTCGAATACAGTCAGGAAACCTAAATAAACAAGACAAGCGATTCACGTACAAAAAGCTTCAAGCAATGCGTACAATATTAGGCCGCTAATTAGCGGTATTTACCGCTCAATAGCGGCCAAAACATGGGCCCACACGCCGACTTTTCTCCCGTGGCGTCTCTGTAATTTATTGGGTTTTGTAGTTTTTTTAGAAATAGGGTTTGGTTTCCGAGGCCTATATATTGGCCGATCCTTGTATTTTGACGGGAGTCTAGAATTTTTGTATTCGATTTTTCTTATCAATAAAATTGGGGTTTTTGCTGAAGGTCGGCGGCCACAACACCGTGTCTAGAGGTAAACCATTGTTCTTGAGAATTTTTACTTGCTTTCTGCATAGATTTAATTGCTTTTTATTTTAGGGTTTACCACTTTCTAGATTAGGGTTTATTATTTTATGAATAAAAATTTGATCTTCCTTAGTAAAAATCATGAGTAGCTAATTAGATTAGTTCTAAGATGTAGATGAAGCTAAGATCCACCATGTAATTATTTTCTAATATTTTTCATCTTAAATAAAATTAATAAAGCCTTGATTTTTCAAATGAAAGATTAAAATACAAGGATCCGAAGTTTAGAACTTTGATAGGTTATACTTGAATTAGGATTCTTGATAATCTACACTTAGTTAGTATTTGGGGTTGCTAGTTTTGTCTTTTTATTTGAATTATCTAAGAGATTTAGATTATTTTTATAAGAAGTAGCATCTTTTGATGAGTTATACTTGCATAACACTTGATAGCTCATGCTTAGGGCACTTTAAGTAAAAATTAAACTAAAAAGATTGAATTTTTATGATAAAAGAAAATAATAGAAGTAAGAACATGGTTGGAAATTAGTGGATTCTAGATCCTAGGCTACTTAGATTAATCCGACTTCAATCTAAAACCTTTGGTTAGTCCGTTAGACTGTAGAGAAAGTAAGAAACACAGAAACACCTTAGATCCTTGTGAGATGACCTGTACAGTGCTACAACGATATTGTGCGCTTGCAGTAAATATATCACATCAGAGGGCAGAGTTGTTCACACAGCAAGAAGAATTCCGCCGCTAAGAAGAAGCTTGGACTGTTGAAGTTAGTAACTTCCTGGCATATAAAGAGGTCATTAATGGAGAAATAGAGTAGGCGAGGTTCGAGCTGGATGCCAATCAAGCCACTATAGACCGTGCTCGTGAGACAATTGCTAAATCCCAAGCCATTCCTATAACCACTCAGAGTAAACAAGATGGAGTGCTGAAGAGACAAGATAAACTTATTCTACGCCATGACCAGCTTCAACAGAAAGTTGATATGTGGAGGAAGGCAATTGAGGATCCTAGGGCGCTAGTTACTTAGCAGCTGGCCATCAATAATGACGAATTACGCCGCCAAGTGCTATCAACTGTAGAGGAGATTCGACAAGCAGCTCTTGAAGAGGAAAAGTCAAATTTAAGGGTTTTGGGCAACCTTTAATTTTTTGATCCTCTCTTTCTTTTCTGCTTTTCTTCTTTTGAACAATAAAGTTGTTTGTACCGCCTTACTTTCTTCCTTTGTTATGTCAATAAACAAACAATTTTGCTTCAATGTGTTGCTTTGCTCACTATTCTAGAGATGTTGTTTTAGCATTTTTACTGATATCCTTAAGAATTTCGATTAGATCTTTTGGGTCTTGATACATGATGCTGCTTCCATAGCCATACTTTATTTCTCTGTTTTTTTTTTTTAAAAAAGACTCATCTGGGGAATAAACTGAGTCGAGGTAGTACCTATTGGAAATATGGAGTTGTGAATTTTAGACAATAGAGTTGTGGAAGGTGAAACTTTTCATGGGAATGGTGGGACCATAACAAGTTTAGCTTCGGAATTTGTAGTGGGGGTGACTCGCTTGGAAAAAAGACAGAGTTGGGGTGATTCGCCCAGATAATAGAAAGAATCGTTTTAAGATTTGTGGTTGACTCGCCTAGAAAGCAGATAAAGCTAGAGTGATTTGCCTAGATAACAGGCATAATCGATGGTCGGGTTAGAATCAAAATAATTATAGACAGAGGTATGACTGACATACCTACGGGGTGATTTGCCTGGAAAGAAGATAGAATCTATAGACAAAATTGATTTGAGATTTAAAAGTGATTCGCCTGGAAAGCAGACAGAGCCAGTGATTAGGTTAGGATCAGAATAATGAGTGTTCACTGAATTATTTATGGGACAATTTGTAAAGTGGGTGAGAGAATCAAATCTCGCTACCAGAGATAAGATCTTTACATGACAGGTTTACGATGAAGGTCGTTTATATGGTGATGAGATAAATCAAATCTTGTTGTCAGTAGTAATAGCTTAATATGACAGTTTCGCAGGAGTTTTAGCAATCCTTTAGCTATCAACGGATTTAGTATGCCTCACCAATCGCCGTTTGTGTTGGGCTAGCCATGCTATTCTTCTCGGCATGATGAGTTGTCGAGAGTTTTTTGGGCTTAAATACCAAATATTTTCTCTCCCCTTTGCCTTTCGGCTTTGGATTGTTTAATTCCATACACTTACCCCCAGTATGGTAGGGTTGGCAAGGAAGATATCCTCTTCCCGTTGCTCTAATGGTATTGGGCAATTCATGCTCCTACTTCAGCATGATGAATTATCAAGAATATGATTTCTTCTCCCCTTTGCTTTAACAGCATTGGGTAATTCATGCTTTCTCCCCTAGCATGATAGCTTGATGAGAAACTTGTTCTCTTTCTTTTGCTTTAACAACATTGGGCAATTTATGATTTTTACCTTAGCATGATGAGTTGTTGAGGCTTTTATTTAGATTTAGATGCCAAACATCCCCTGTTCCCTTACCTTTTGAGGCTTCGGGCTATTGATAGTCATACTCTTACTCCCAATATAATAGGATTGACGAGAAATTTTTAATTTTTCTTCCTGTTGCCTTGGCGGCACTGGGCAGCAAAATTATTATGTATGTATTCATATATATTTACATTCTTTTTTTCTCTTTTTTGTTTTTGTTTTTTTGTTTTTTCTTCTTCTTCTTTTCTTTTTCTTTTTTTTTTGCATTTTTATTTACGACACTCATTTTGCCATCACATTTTTGGTCATCACATAAAATTTTTCAATGGCTAACAAGAGAAGCAGAAGCGATGTGATACTTACCACCGTTAACATTTTCAATACCCTTGGCCCAGTCCGGCTGTTAGTGAGCGAGGATGGCTCAGTCGTAGCTGTAGTTTGGAGCGTACTTAGGGAGTAAGCTTGACAGTGTCGGCTGTTCGTGCTCAGCAAAGACCTCGGCACGTTCAATCTCTATTGCGTTAGTGTTGATTGAGTTTTTTCCTCAGTTTTTCTTGTGTTGACAGAGGAAGTGCGTTGTTCGTCTTTTAGCAAGTCTGGGTGTACCCCCATGATCTCTCCTTTCTCGGTAGAAATTCGAGAGAGTTCTTTTTGCTTTGATTTATGCGGGTCATAGTTCTTTACTACCACTTTTCCCACAAGGACTGGAGCTGTGTCGGCCAGTATTTCCGAGGATCCCATTGTAATTGTTGCTACATTTACGGATACCTTTTTCTATTCAAGCCTTAGCTGGATGACATTTGCATTGAGGAGTGCCTGAATTATATCTTTTAGAACATAACAATGTTTGGTTGAGTACCCAATATTTTGATGGTAGAGACAATACTTGGAATCATGTATTTTCTCAGCTTCCTCTAGCTTCCAATTCTCGGGCAATTTGAACATCCCATTTTTAGTCAACAAATGGAAGAACGTAATCGTCTGTTCATCCTTGAAGTCGTACGTTCACTGGTATCTAGTGAAGTCCCGGTTATTCTCGAGTTTTTTATTAGCAATAGGTTTAGTGATCATAACCTCCTTATCCTTAGAGTGGTTTGGCGGCGGTTGTTGCCTATTTGTGGATGCTCTTTTCTAGGAGCAACTTTCATCAATGCGATGGATTATATCCTCTGCTTGTTGTCTCTATTTAATAAGGTCATTCCATGTCTTGAACTCTATTGCACCCATCTTTATGAAAATGCCAGTTTGGAGGTTATGCTTAAATATTTCAACTAGCTTTCTTGCGACATGCCATGTGGACATCACAGTGACAGTTCTCTGAAACGTTCTACAAAACTTTTCACGATCTTATGCTCTTCTTGTTTGTTTGCAAGGAGAGTATGGACCGAGATGTCCCTGTCATTTTCGAAGAAGTGGCACAGGAATTCCTTCTCTACATACGACCATGACTTAATTTATCCCTGGGACAAGTGCATAAACCATGTAAATGCAAGCCCTCTCAAGATACTTGCAAAGATCTTAGTTATTATAGAATTATTCTCCATAAGATGACTTGTCTGTGCTAAAAAGTAATATAGGTGCTGGTTGGGAAAACATTTTCTATCAAAAGACTCTAACTGTAGAAGCTTATATTTTTTTGAAAAAATAGCCGATTCTCACTCTATTTGGTATGGTTTGGTAACGCTGACTTCTTGTAGGTCCTTTCCATGCATTAGGATTTCCATTTGGTCCTGCATCTTCTGCATTTTCTCTACATGTTGGTCAATAACAAATTTAAACTCCTCTTCTTTTATTGAATTTCCACAATCATTCTTTGGTGGCTTGTTAGAGGATTTCTCTGTTTTGTCTTCTGCGTTCTTTTGCCATTTTCCTTCACTTTTAGAAGTAGTGTCCAGGGTTCGTCAAGATCCTTTTGTTGCTCTTGAATCGAGTGTTCTTGAGCTTCTAGTCTCTGGTTCATTTCGCTAAGACTCTCTGTCATATGGACTATTGTTTCTTCAAATTAGGATGATTTATATGACCGAGGTGTTGCAATAGCCGAATGATCGCTATCTTCTTTACTTTCGCTATCCGGGACCCAGCCAACCTTTTGTAGTTTGATGACGCTAGAATTCCTGACTGAAGTTGTATATAATGATAAGCTTCTACATCCGTGGAGTATCTATCTCCTTACGGTTTCTTTCCTTTATTCACCATATTCGAAGTCATGAATAGAGGTTTTTCATCATTGGTTATCTTTCTCCTGTGAACATTACTTCTTTAGGCATATTGTTTCTTGGCTTGGTTATTTGGCTGAAAACTGAAGGACAGGGTAGACCATAATTGCAATTAGTGAGTACTGCGGAGATTATCTGCTCACAATAGCATAATGGACGAGATTGGGCCATCCTCCTCTTGTTATTGAGGAATTTTCGTAAATCTGTCTCTTTATGTGTCTCTTCTTTGCTATAGGTTCTGGAAGAGTCCCTGCTGTGTTTGTACTAGTTAGCCAGTGTAGAAGATTTAAGCTTATGTTCTGAACGTGGTCCTGTTCTAGCCTTTGCAGATACTTCATAGAACTAGGGCTTAATCTTGAGTTCTGCACTGTTTATGCGGGGCTAGATAGCCTGACGTTTTACTTTTTGTCCGCGGAGCTGATTAGCCTCGCGTAGAGATATGCTAAGCTGATTAACCTCGCGCAGGGAATTAGCCTCGCGCATTGAATTAGCTTCGCACATAGAATTAGCATTGCGTATAGAATTAGCCTGACACACAGAATTAGCTTCGCACACAGAATTAGCCTTGTGCATGAAATTAGCCTCGCGCATGGAATTAGCCTTGTGCAGAGGTATGCTAGGTTGTTTAGCCTGATGCTTGGCATTAGCCTCACGCATAGTTGTCCTAGACTGTTAGCCTAGCGCTTGGCATTAGTCTCGCGCATGGTCTTAAGACTAGATTTGCCTTGAACTTGATTTTTGAACATTTGTTGCCATGCTCGATGGTTTCGATTACGAATTTGAGTTCTGGTCAATCCAGACCTTAGCTTTTCTTCAGTATTTTGTTCAGCTATGATAGGAGATGATTTTTTCCTTTCTCAAAAATATTAGAACTCGAAAATCCAAAGGGGTCTTGTTCAACGGGAATCCCTTTGTCATTGGAATTCATAATTTGGATCTCTTCTTGTTTAGAACTCGAAAATCCAAGAAGTTCCCATTCAATGGGAATCATCTCATCATTCGAGTCTATTTCTTGGGTTCCTTCCTTTTCCAAGATCAAAGATCCAAGGGGTTCCTATTCAACGGGTGTCCTCTTGTCATTCGAACTTGCGCTTGGTGTTTCCAAGTGGCAATGGAGCCATTTTTTCACCGAACTAACTGATCTAGAGGATAAATACTTCTTATATTTATTTTGATCGATTTCTACGATCAGCTTCTCTACAAACTTACCAATTCTATGGGTGTCAGATTGGGCCACGATCTTCTTATTGTTGTAGAAGAATTCTCCAACTACGGTCGCCAGCTTGTTTCCATCAAAAGACGCGGTTCTTTTCATTGCCATGGATTAATAAAAATTACAATAAGAATATCCAAATTACAATGAAAAAGAAAACCAAAGAAATAAATGAGAGAGACTTATAGATCACGTCTCTCTCTTTTATAGAAACTTCTGGGTTCTAAATTGGCTATGGAGCGTCGCCCTTATGCTCCGTTGACAATCAAACACCCAAAATCAGTCTTGAATGTGGGGAATAGCTTATGGATGTGAGTGTTTCATTGCTGGATGGTTGCTCTGCAGAATATAATCTTATCTTAAATCTCTTTTCTTACAAAGGACCAAAAGAAATCTCTACTTGGGTCATATTTATAGATTTCAGAGTTTTCTTCGAGATAAGGATGGAATCCCAATCAAATCCATCTATGAACTCATATTTAGATACAAAATATTTGATTACAAGTGATTGGATATGATTCGAATCGAAATTCGGGTTAAAATCTAGAAGGAAACCCAATTAAGAAACTGAAATAGCCCCGCGTACACAAGGCTGTCATGCCCATGTGAGGCTATTAGCCTCACGTAGGGCTGCTAGCCTCGCGTGGGACTATTAGCCCCACACGGGGCAGCTTGCCTCGCGTGTGTGAGGCTAATAGTCTCGCATGCGTGATACTATTTTGCCCCATGTGATTTTTTCTCTTACTTTTCATTTTTTCCCTGCCTATTGATGTGAAATATCTACTGCAAGCTCACAGAGTCAGTTGTAGTGCTAACAGATCGTTCCCACAGGGATTTAGGGTGTTTTTTTATTCCCATTAATTTTTTAGTCCTAGTGGATTAACTATGGGTTTTAAGTTGGATTTGTGTTATTCTATTTAGTCTAGGATATAGAATCCACTAGTTTCCAGCCATGTATTACTCTATATCTTCTTCCTATCATAAAAATTAATCTTTTAGTTTTAATCTTTACTTAAAGTGTTTTAAGCATGTGTTATCAAGTGGTGTGCAAGGATAACGCATCAAAAATATAACTTTTTATAAAAATAAACTAAATCATTAGATAAATCTATGACAATGATGAAAAGTAACAACTCCAAGCTCTAACTAAGTATACACTATCAAGAAATCTAATTCAAGTATAACATATAAAAGCATTAATTTACTAGTTGTTATATTTTAATCTTTTCATTGAAAAATCTTATCTTTATTATTTCATTTAGAAAGAAAATACCAGAGAGCAACTACATGGTAAATTCCTAATTTCATGTACATCTTAGAGCTAGACTAAATTAGCTACTCATAGTTCTAATTAAAAATATCATATTTCCTAGAAAGCGATTAAAATTTTACACTCGAAGCAAGATAAATGTATCTAGAAAGTAATTAGAAGAAGAATATCTAAGAAACAATGATGAACAGAAAAGGGGTATCTCAAAAAAGTCGGTATAGCGGTAGTCACCCATTCAGCAAACCCTAATTTTATTCAATAAAATTCGAGTACAAAATCACATCATATTCATCATGAAACCCTAGATTACAAGGATACGGCCAATATATAGGTTTCGGAGAACCAAACCCTACTTTTAGTAAAATTGAATAGCTATAAAATTATATCAAAGACCCTGCAAAAAATTTAGGAGAATCAAGCCCCAAAGTGTCACCAAATGGTGGCAAATGCCGCTAAATAACGGTGAAAGTATGCAATCCTGGCTCCAATTTTCTTTTGCATTAATCTCTAATCCTTTTCTCTGTATTTAAATGACTGTATTGAAGTTTGGGTCTTTACAGCTTCATAATCCTTTAGGTTTGCTCGTTTTTAACTCTTTTCTGGACTTGGTTTCCTAATCCGGCTCTGAATTTACGCTATCTCCTTGTAGGAAAAGATTTACCTAAAAACACACTAAAAATACCCAACTTGTATTATTTAGATACAAAAATAGATAATATGGAGGCTATAAATATGCAACATATGACACTCATCACCTACAGTTGGGGAATCCACTAGATCTTGAGATTCCTCCGAGTGCTTTAGAAATTCCAAGTAGTACTTCAATCATTTCCTATTTACTTTGAACATATGACCTTTGCTTGGATTTTCAATATCGATTGTGCCATGCAGATATACAGTTTTAACTATGAATGGTCATATCTGCCATGAACACAATTTTTCCAAAAATAAATGATAGTGTGAATCATATAATAACACTTTATCAGAAGGGTAAAAAACACAGCATGTGATATAGTGATCATGCCTTATTCTCATTTTCTTTTTTGAAATGCATGAATTGTACTATGCATCACGTCTTATCTCTTCCAACTCATTTATTTGTAGCTTTCGTAATAGGCCAGCTGAATTAAGATCAAGATTTCCTAATTTGATTGCCTAATACGCCTTATGATTTATGTCTACAGGCAAATGACAAGTTTTACTATATATTATTCTATATGGAGACATGCCTAAGGGTGTTTTATATATTGTACAGTAAGCCTAGAAAACATCGGTCAATCTAAACACCAATTTTTGCGAGACAGATTAACCATTTTATCTAGTATTTGCTTATTTCCCTACTGGCTGGCTCAATTTGTCCATTTTATCGTGGGTGATAAGGTGTAGAAATATTGTGCGTGATATGTTATTTCCTCAATAGATTTTTAAAGACTTTATTACAGAAATAGAACCGCCATCGCTTATTATGACTTTAGGAACTAAAAATCTAAACAATATATGTTCTTTTAAAATTTAATAACAGTCAGTTGATCATTATTTCTACATGCTGCAGCTTCCGCCCATTTAGAGTTATAATATATTGATACGAGGATATAAACATATTCAATAGAAATAGAAAACAGTCCCATGAAGTCAATGCTCCAATAATCGAATATCTCAATTATAAGTATGGATGTTAGAGATATATCATTCTTCCTGATTAACACTCCTAGTTTATGACATGCTCCATCTTTTACAAAATTCATATGCATCTCTAAACTTAGTATGCCTATAAAAACCACACTGGAGTATTATGGCTACCAACTTTTTAGATGAAAAGTGGCTCTCACATGCTTCTGTATAACAGAAATCAATTATGCTTTGAATCTCATCATCAGGCACACAATGCCTATTGATTTGATCTAAGCAATATTTAAACAAGAGTCATAAAAAAGAAACGGCGTACCTCATATAAGAAACATCGCTTGTCTTGTGTACTTTAGTGATTCGGCATTTCTCCTGCAATAAGAAAATTAATAATATTAGCATATTAGAGAGTTGTTGTAATTGAAAATAGCTACTCATCAGGAAACAAGATCCTAATTGGTAACTTATTGTTTTCCAAAGTTAATCTAGAGAGTTGGTCTGCAACCACATTTTCCACTCCCTTTTTGTCTTTAATTTCAAGATCAAACTTTTGGAGTAGCAATATCCATTGAATTAGTCGTGGCTTTGCATTTTTCCTTAACAAAAGATATTTGAGTGTCAAATGATATGTAAAAACAACTATACGTAAGCCTAAAATATATGAACAAAATTTGTAAAGAGCAAAAACTACAGCTAGAACTTACTTCTCTATCATGGTATAATTTGTCTAAGTATTATTGAGAGTGTTGCTAGCATAGTAAACCATGCAGGGCTTTTTATCTCTTCGTTGTGCTAGTACAACTCCAATTGCATAATTGCTCGCATCGCACATTATCTCGAATGGAAGTGACCAATCTAGAAGTTGCATTATTGGCATGGTGATAAGCATCTTGTTGAGGATTTCGAAAGTTATTTCGCAAGTCTGCATCCATTCAAATTACACATCTTGCACAAAAAAGTGAGAAAAGAGTCTAGTAATGGTACTAAAACCCTTAATGAACTTTGTATATCTAAATGTCCTAAGAATAAATGTATGTATTTCACAGTTTTAGGTATCGGTATTTTGAAAATAGACTCAACCTTAGCCTTATCTACTTATATCCCTTTAGATGAAACTATGTGGCCCAACACAATACATTTTGTAACAATGAAGTGGTATTTTTCCCAATTTAGGAGTAGATTATTCTGTTGACATCTTTCAAGCACAAATCCTAAATTAGTCAAATAATATTCAAAATTATTTCCAAATAGAGAGAAATTATCCATAAATACACTTAGATACCATATTACTTAAAATACTTATCATACATCTTTGAAATGTTACTGGTGCATTACATAATCCGAATGGTATTCTTCTAAAAGCAAAAGTGTCAAAGGGATAGGTAAAAGTTATTTTTTTCATGGTCCTCTAAAATAATTTCAATTTAATAATAACTAGAATAACCATCAAATAAATAATAAAATTCATGATCAGTAACTCTTTCAAGTACTTAGTCAAGAAATAGTAATGAAAAGTGATCTTTGCATGTTACTTAGTTTAACTTTCGATAATCGATGCACATATGCCAACTCATAGTAGTACGAGTAGGTATCATCTCTCCATCCTCATTTTTAACTATTGTTACCCCACTCATTTTTGAAACAATTTGGATTGGACTTGCCTACTTACTCTAAGCAATTGGATAGATGATGCCAGCATCTAGTAGTTTTAACACTTCAGTTTTAACCACTTCTTTCACGATAGGATTAATCCTTTATTGATTTACTATATAGGCTTGGCTCCATCTTCCAAAGTAATGTGATGTGTGCAAATAAGGGGTCCATACCTTTGATATCCGTCATATTCCATCCAAGAGCTCGTTTATACTTTTGCAATATTGATAGTAGTCGATCTTCCTGATTCTCATCAAGATGCATTGAGATGACCATTGGAAAAATTTTCTTAGGTCCCAAAAATGCATACTTGAGATATTCAGGTAACGGTTTTACCTCAAGCATCGGTGCTTGGATGTCAGATGGTATCAATTTCTTTGTAATTTAAGGCAACTCTTCATACACTTCACTTTGTTGGGATCCATCATATGATATTAGAACATTGAGCTTTAGTTAAGTGTTTTATGATTTTAGTGATATGTTTAGATTGGAGACATTCAAGGAAGTCATTGTTCGTTAATGTCATCTCCAAAGGATCAGACATGAACAATGATACGATATATCCTTCATCATGGATTTGTTTAATATAATTAATGTCTTGCAATTCATCATAATCTATATTCGGTTGTTTGTAAACATTAAGAAAATTAAGTTCAATAGTCATATTTCTGAATGAAAATTTCACCTCACCTTTAATACAATTTATAACTGCATTGGTCGGAGCTATGAATAAATGTCCAAGGATAAGTAGAATATACAGACATGAATTCTTTACTAGTGCAGTATTAATAACTATAAAATCCACGGAGAAATAAAAGTTCTTGATATGCACTAAAACATCTTTCGCAATGCCCTTAGGAAGCCTTTTCGACCTATCGGCTAATTGTAGTGTGATCGGTATAGATTTAAGTTTTCGTAGACCCAAGCACTTGTAAACTGAAAATGGTAAAAGATTTATACTAGCTCCCAAATCTAGCAAAACTTTCTCTATATTATATTGACTTATCACATAAGAAATAGTAAAACATCCAGAATCCTTGTATTAAAGAAGCATTTCATAATGAAATAATGCACTTACTGACTGCGATTTAAATCGTACATTCCCAAGTATAAGAGATCGACAAGTAGTTTAAGAGTAATAACCCTATATCGTTCTCTCGAGGATTGTTTGTTAATTTTGTAACACTAGAATAAATTACATAATTAAAAATAAAAGTAAAAGCTGGATTTTATTAACTAAACTAAAATTAAAGATGGAAAATTTTACTTATATTAAAATTATTGGTAAGATGGATGTAACTCCCCATAAGATAATTTACTAGATATAATCATATTTTTTTTATCTTAGTTTTATACATCATGTGGCCTTCTTACAACTGAAAAACAATTCAATTAAGCAAAGAATATATAAAGTTGTAAACTTTGATACTTTGATTGATTTCTCCAAGTTAATCCTATATAAATTTTTAGTTTATCTAAGCATGTAATATGAATAAAAAATAAATGTTCAAAATCTAAGCATATGCTGTGCCTAAAAAGTTCACGGTATATATTAAAAACTAAGTAACGAATATAACGTCAAACAATAAAACATAAAATACTCAAAATCATATATAATCCTTTCAAAAATAGCAGAGAATAAAAGATATCAATTCCACATTAAATAATTAAAATCCATAAGCATATAAGAATAATGCCAGTAAATCACTTGGGGTTTGTTATTTCATTTGATCCAACTCAAGAATTTAGCCACTCATACTCATAATACCCACAAATAAAGATAAAAAAAATTCTTTTATTGATTTTTATGAATGAGTACAAAAACTAAATTTTGAATCTAAAATTCTATTTTATTCTTTCTCAAGCATTGTTAAGCATTACAAAACTTGAGATTCATTGGTTGTTTATAATCTTATAAAGTCCTAATAAGAATTCTATTTATAAGGAAACTGGTAATTATTCTCAAAAATCTATAGAAATTAAATCTTAGGCCACACCCTTCAATGGGCCTATCGATGATTACTCTCGGACATGACTTTCAGCCGATGGTTGTTGACAGCCGACTTCTGGTTGTCGACAGTCATTCCTGAAAATGCAAAGTTCTGAACTGATATTTATGATCCGTTTCAATACTTTAATTTCCTTGCATATAAAATCCTCCAAAAATATTAGGAAATACTATAAAAATATCATAGTGAGGAATTTGATTAATAAAGTAATTTTTTTATTAATTTCTTGTATTAATCAACAAAAACTAGATTACGTTTTCACAAAATAAACTAAAAATATTACAATGTTCAAGCGTAATCACACCCCTAACTTGAGTTTTGCTAGTCCCTAGCAAATCTATAAACTAAAGAAAAGAAACTAAAAGACCTAAAAATAAATCCTAATACACTTTCGTATGAATTAGAATTGTACTTAGCACATGCAACAAGTCATTAAAGCCCTACATTACCCGAATGGACGAGTATTTTCTCGTGAGGGTTTCTAGTGTTGTTACCCACAAATATCAAAAAATATTTGAGATAATGAAATAAATAAAAAATAAATAAAATTAAGCATAAAATAAAGAAAATGAAAAATGTTAGTATCCTATTAACTATATATACTATTACTACACTTATATTTTTTTTGGATTTCACTTTTTTTTCATATCGAGCTCAATTAGAGATACATACATAGATATTTATGTAGATGTCAATCTTAATAAATCAATTATATTCTAATAGTTTTATGTATTTATCTTGATCATTTAGATCATATCGTATATATAATTTTACTTTCAATTACCCTCTCCTAAGCACTCTTATGAGCATGTAAATAAGCCTTATCAAGTCTAAAACTCCAATCAAAGTTATAGGAACCATATTTATATATATGCATTTTTTTTTCTTTTTTCTTTCATAGATACTTGCTATTCATGTGATCGTTCATGCTTACTAAGGTACAAATACCAAGTTACTCAGCTCATGACTATAATAAATATTCATAAGTATCATTTGTTAGTTCTCAAAAAATTCACTCCCTTTTGTAGTCAATATCAATGGCATTTTTAAGAAAATCTTCTTGTCACTTGTGTATTTAATACCGATGGAATCTGATGATCCCCTAGTTCGTCCCTTCGTCCTCATCTGTAGAAACTGGGGCATCCTTACCAGCCATTTGTCTGAATACTTTGGTGAGTAGGTAATAATGATGTTGTTTACGATGCTCGTTTTGGGCTTGTCTGTCTTCAAGTATGCTCATTCTTGCAATGAAGGAATTCGTCATCTTTATGATCGACTCGTTTATAGTGTAGAGTGTTACTTCATCTGGTCAGGCTGCCGCATCTACTGCATCTCATTATTCTTGCCCTTGTTTGACATGTTCTTGATCTCGTTCTCCATGACCGGCAGGTTGGATAGCAGCTTGTAATTGCTCATGTTGCACCTGCTCCTGCTGTTCCTATTGGGTGTATAGGGCACCCATGCATCTTCGCACAATGGTATCCGTAAATGGATGCTTAGGAAGTTTAAATATATCACCTCGTGATGTATGAACTCCATAATTCATGCAAATTTTGGTAATCAGATAAGGCAAGACTAAGTGAGGCTTTGCCATTCTTGGATGCTGGGTACACTCATGGACTTGACCCATGCATTGAGCTATTGCAAAGTACATGATGGATGCGACATCGAATGTGCAACTTTCCAAAATCATGTTTAATAATACTACATCCCTCGAATATAGTTCCATTGCTGCAGAGGATGATAGTATATTATATTTAATATAAAGAATTACCCAGATGTACTCTTGTCTGACATATTCAACCTTCAAAAGCTCTTATTTAATGTACCATTGCTTAAATTCTTGCAGAGCTTTTTGAACCGGTTGGAGCCACTTTGTATCTCATTCAAGACATTCAAGATATCTACAAAAAAAGGTGCTCCTTAGGCATACTGGATACAAGGATTGTCCTTATAATTTCTTCCCTCATGAACGGTATCTCCTTGCCCCTGACAATGGAGCATCCATGTTGATCTCCCATATTTGGTTGGTTGCAAGTTAGCATAAAACTCATGCACGATCTCATTGCATGTCAGTGCATGTTCATATCTTGTATATGCTTCTAACTCTGAGGCTAGCATTTGTGCTCTAAAGGCCAAACTTTCATTTAATTTAGAATAATCTACTACATGTTCAGGCCAAAACATGAAATCACCATACTTCTCCAAGATCTTCTTGTTTGCCTTTGAAATTCTAGTTCTCTGTGTAGAAGACGGCTCAGATGATTCTACTCTTGGCCTCTTAGAAACTTTCCACTTCTCTGGTGCCATTTTGTGAAGATTAACCTAAAATACATAACTTAAAACAATTATTATTTCAAAAATCTATTCATGAATTTAATACATAATTATTCTATTTATTATTTTTCTTTTGGTTAGTTTCTTTCTCTCTTCTTCTTTCTTGTTATATATTTTTTATTATATTTTAGAATTAACTTCATCCACATAATTCCATATTTTCCCAATTTCTTCTTCAAAAATTATCAAATTCCATTTTAATGTAATTATTATTGCATGAATTTGATAAACCACAATTATACAAACATCCCACGAAATACAATACTAAAAAGATGGGATTTTTACTTTTCTGCCCTTAATTTTACATATCATGAAAATATATCCATAAAATTCGTCGAAAATCCCCATATCTTTGCTAAACTCTACCAAATCCACTACCAAGTAAGGATCTAATTTTGATTCACTCAAATTTGTTCATATAAATTATAGATCTAGGTTATGAGACAAAAATCTACTTTTTACTAAAAACAAATTAAAAAAAATTAAAGAGGAGAGAACTTACTTGCTTGAATATTGATGAAAATTCAAAAAGAATTGCGTAGGAAGAGTCCTGGCTATTGAAAGGAGGAATTTTTGGGTATGGGTGTTGTTGAAAAAAACTAGGATTTTGTTTGTAGAGAAAAAGAGAACTCTAAGATCTATTTATAGTTTGCCTTTCTCTAGCGATGGCTGTCGACAGACGCATTGACGGTGCCTACGATGGCCATTCTCGGCCAGGCAATTTTTTTAACTTCACAGGGATACTGTTGACAGTGGCTTCGACTACCATAATGGTGGTTCTCTGTTGAGAACTGCGTCAAGCCATTTATTTTTTTATTTTTCTTTTTTTTAGTTAGTTGTTGTTAGCCCCTAAACTAAGGTTATTTCTAATATCTAGTTGTTAGTTCCTAATTCTAAAATTAATTTTAAACTAAAAATTAGTTCCTAACTGTAAAGTTAATATCAATTAAATATTTTTTTTGTTGGTCTTTGAAAATTTTCCTAAAACAAAAAGAGAAGAAAGAAAAGAAAATTTTGAAAATCATTGAAATCATCATAAGTATCAAAACAAAGTTACCTTAATAAGTCATCCCCCAATTTAAAATGCACAGTCCTTAATGAATCTACATCTCCATTTAATTAATCAAAAACAAATAGAATTAAAGAGAGAAGAGCTTAGAAATTATCTCGGTCCAGTACTAATGATGTAACAATTTGCAATAAAATTTTTAGTACATAATATATAATAATATACATAGTGTCCTTGTTTAGCTCGTATCGATGAGATGTCGAAGGATCCACTAAATCGTGAGATTCCTCCAAGTGCTTTGGAAATTCCAAGTAGTGCTTTAATTATTTTCCATTTACTCTGAACGTATGATCATTCTCTGGATTTTTCATATCAATTGTGCTATGTGGATGCATAGTTTTAACTATAAATGATCATGTCCATAGTTTTAACTATAAATGATCATGTCCACTGTGAATGCAATTTTTTTGAAAATAGAAGAAGGCACTAATCATATAGAAACACTTTATCAGAAGGATAAAAAATATGGTGTATGATACGATGATCATGCCTTACTTTCATTTTCTCTAAAATGCGTGAATTATCGTATGCATCACGTCTTATTTCTGCCAACTTGTTTATTTGTAGTTTTCATAATAGGCTAGCTGAATTAAGATTAAGATTTTTATTTAATTGCCCAATATGCTTTATGTTCTATCTCTACAAGCAAATGTCAAGCTTTCTCATTGACTAATCTATATGGAGATATGTGTAAGGCTATTTTGTATGTTGTACATTAAGCCCATAAAATATCGATCAGTCGAGACGATCAATATTTGCAAGACAGATCAACTGTTTTCTCAAGTACTTGCTTGATTTTCCTATTACCTAGCTCAACTTGTCAATTTGACTGTGGATGGTACAATGTAAAAATCTTGTGCATGATATGATATTTTTCATTAAATTTTTAAAGGCTTTGTTCCGAAATGTGAGCCCCCATCGCTTATTATCACTTTAGGGACTCCAAATCTCGACAATATGTATTCCTTTAAAATTTTAATAACACTCTGCTGATCATTATTTCTACAAGCTGCAAATTTTATGCATTTAGAGATATAATATCCCGATATTAGGATACAAGCATATCCGTTAGAAATAGGAAATGGTCACATGAAGTCAATACCCCAACAATCGAATATCTCAATTGTAAGTATTGGTGTTAGAGGCGTATCATTCTTCCTGGTTTGTACTCCTAGTTTCTGACAAGACTCATATCTTTTACAAAATTCATATGCATCTCTAAATATGATAGGTCAATAAAAACCATATTCGAGTATTTTGGCTACCATCTTTTTAGAAAAAAGTGAACCCCATCTGCTTCTATATGACAGAAAACAATGATGCTTCGAATCTCATCATCAAGCACACAACGCCTAATGATTTGATCTGAGCAATATTTAAATAAGAAAGCATTGTCGAAAAATAAATGGCCTACCTCGTATAAAAATCTTCGTTTGTCTTGTACACTCCAATGATTTGGAAATTTCTCCTACAATAAGAAAATTAATAATGTTAGCATAATAAGGAGTTATTGTGATAGAAAATAGCTGCTCATCAAGAAATGAGTCCCTAATTGGTATCTTATCGTTTTCAAAAGTTAGTCTAGAGAAGTGATCTACAACCATGTTCTCTACTCCCTTTTTGTCTTTGATTTCAAGATCAAATTCTTGGAGCAATAAGGTCCATCGAATCAGCTCTGGCTTTTCATTTTTCTTTGATAAAAGATATTTGAATGTCAAATGATCTATAAAAATAACTACATGTGAGTCCAAATTATATGAATAAAATTTATCAAGAGCAAAAACTACAGTTAGGAACTCCTTCTCTTTGGTAGTTTAATTTGTCCAAGCATTATTGAGAGTCTTACTAGTATGGTAGACCATGTGGGGCTTTTTATCTCTTCGCTGTCCTAGGACAACTCCAATTGCATAATCGTTTACATTGCACATGATTTTAAATGGAAGTGTCAAATCTAGAGGTTGCACTATTAGCGCGGTGATGAACATTTCCTTAAGGGTTTTGAAAGTTGTCTGGTATGCCTGCATCCATTCAAACTACATATCTTGCACAAGAAAGTAAGAAAGAGGTCTAGCAATAGTATTAAAATCCTTTATAGACCTAATATAGAAACCTGCATGTCCTAGGAATGAACATATGCATTTGACGTTTTTAGATATTGGTATTTTGGAAATAGACTCAATGTTAGCCTTATTGATGTGATAATTTAACTGCAAGCGTACAGTATCAGTTGTAGCACTTTACAGATCGTCCCATAGAGATCTCAAGTGTTTTGTGATTCTTACTAATTCTATAGTCTAACGAACTAATAAAGAATTCTAAGTTGGATTTGATAGTTATTCTCATTAGCCTAGAATTTAGAATTCACTAGTTTCAAACCATGTATTTACTTATATTATCTTCTTCTATCATAAAAAAGTAATTTTTTAGTTTAATCTTTACTTCAAGTGTTCTAAGCATATGTTATCAAGTGGTATGCAAGCATAACGCATCAAAAATACAACTTTTCATAAAAGCTAACTAAATCATTAGATAATTCTATAAAGAAAATAAAAACCAACAACTCCAAACCCTAATTATGTATAGGCTATCCAGAAACTCAACTCAAGTATAACCTATCCAAGTATTAATCTACGAATTCTTATATTTTAATCTTTTCATTGAAAAATCTTATCTTTAATTATTTTAATTAGGATGAAAATGCTATAGAGCAATTACATGGTGGATTCTAGCTTCATCTACATCCTAGAGCTAACCTAAATTAGCTACTCATAATTCTAGTAAGCAAAATCGTATTTTTATTCATGAAAGCGAATAAATCTAATCTAGAAAGTAAATAAATCTAAACTAGAAAGCAATTAAAATAAATTGACTAATGAAAAATTGAAGAATAAAGAGAATTATCTCTGGAGTCCAGTATTGTGGTCGTCACCCCTTCAGCAAAATCCTACTTTTATTAAATTAAAAATGTGTACAAACTATATCGTAATTCTATATATATTAACTACTGCATAAAAAACCTTAGAATACAAGGATACAGCCAATATATAGATTTGAAAATCAAAATTTAATTCTAATACAAATTAACAACTAAACAATTACATCTAATCCTTCAAAGAAAATTCAGCATGTGGGTCATTTTTTGTGCCGCCAAATGATGGCAAAATGCCGCCAAATAGCGGCACTAATAAGGAGTTTCCTTCTGGTTTTTCTCCTGCACGAGTATTGTGTCTTGTTCTTTTGATTATCATGACTGCATTGCACTTTGACTCTCTAAATTATTTTAATCTTGTAATTTGCTCTCTTTGAACTCTTATAAGATTTGTTTCCTAATCCGGCTCTAATTTCATGTCATCTCTTTGTACGAATCGAATTACCTAAAAAAAATATTAAAAATACCCAAGTAGCATTTATTTATATATAAAAATAGATAAAATATGGGAGGAAAAATACAATATATAATCTAATCACACCCCCACACCTATCTTTTGCTAGTTTTCGAGCTAAACCTAAACCTAAAAAAAAATCTAACTCACTTTCATAGGAATCTCTATTGTACTTAGCATGTGCAACAAGCCTTTAAACCCCTAAGTTATCCTAATGGACGAGTTGTGTCTCGTGAGGGTTTGCAGTGAATGTACCCATAAAATTCGTGAAGAAAATAGATTAAGGAATAAAGTAAAAAAAAATAAGGATAACGAAAAATCAATAAAAATTAAAATTTTACACAACAAGAAGAAATTTGTTTTTAATATTTTCATCAATTAATCTCACTAATACAAAAAGGCATTTAGATTATCAATTTTCAAATCAAGCGCTCTATCAGATACACTTATCATTTTAATCAAAAATTTAAACCATATTTTCTATACCCACTAACACATAATCCATTGGCTCATATATATCTACGTGCACATGTGTTAGTGCAATTCAGCCTTGGACTCCAACTCTAACTCATGTTCATCTTCTTTTTCAAAACAATTTTTTTCTTTTTTTTCTTTTTTTAAAGAATATTTCATCTTTCATGCGAATATTCACACTTGCTAGGCCCAAAGTACCCGATTACTCGGATCATACTCTTTTTTCTCACTCTTGAGGCTATTGCCTTAATATCAGGTGTACCCCATTATTTTATCACTCTCGAAACTATTGCCTTAATACTAGGCGCACCCCATTTTTTTATTCTCACTTTTTTTTAACTTTCTTTTTCTTTTTTTTTTGTTTAGAGAGAGAAGATTTACTCAATCATCATTTTTATCCTTAACCTAATAAACTATTGTGAAGTAAAAAATAGATGTATACTTGTTTCAAAACTACTCTTAGCGGTATTTATTTTTTAAATTTTAATCTTTTTCATAAAATTCTGAGTGTATCATCTAATCTACTCTCCTATCCAATTTTAAATCTGAATTTATTCTTTTATCTATAATTAGATTGATCTATTGATAAAAATATATAATTTGTTTTCAGTTTTAATTATTTTTTTAATTTTTTTTAGTTAGTTATCCAAAAAACTACCCGAAGTGTAAAATAAAGAAATCCAAAAAATCTAAAAATAAAATAAAATTCTCAAAAAACTAAAAATCCTAGAAAAATATGTAGAAAAGACCCTAACCTACTCCCCCCAACGCTAAACTCGTGTATGCCCTCATACACAAACTAAGTATGGTAAAATATATAAAACTATTATACAAATACTATATAAATAATGAGAGTCATAAAAGGTTACGATCTTAATATCATCACCCTATTAACGTATGGAAAGCGATTACAACCTCTCGATCGCATCTCACTTTCATAGTGTGTGTGTTTTAAATGCTAAGTGGGTGTATTATTATATCTCATCATCCTCCTATAAGTCACGGAATTACATGTCTGCTTCTTATGCCGTCCTTACTTTTTCTTTGTCCACATGTAAGTATTAATAATTGGGTTAAATAATTCTTCATTATAAACCTGCCAACTATCGTTAGTAACAAACATATATGTAGAAATATCGTGAGGTGAGAAGAGTGTAATATGATCAAGTGAATGTAGTGGTGGCCCTTCTAACTCACGAAGTAATGCGAGCTCCTCTGCAAATCCTCAAAAGTTTTCTCATAAATTAATAACACACTTGCATAAGTATCATCATATATAGAATCAGTATGTGTCAATTCATATAATAATATGAGCTCATCTTTGAAAATTTGCTCAAATGAGAGTTCACCATCAGTACACGAGGTCGAATAAGAGTGCAAATTGTGAATCATATTGAGCTCAATAAGGGAGCTCGTTGTGTGCTCATTCATATTGAATATGTTTAGTGCCACAGAGATATTCTCAAATGATAGCTTCATGAGGCCACTTCTGCAATCAATTAATGCATTTGATGTTGCAAGGAATGGTCTATCTAAGATAACAGGAATTTGATTCCGTAGATTGGAGATCGGCTCAGTTTCTAAGATAATGAAGTTTACAGAAAAGATAAGCTCGCCGACCTTAATGAGCACAACTTCAACAATACCAAGTGGTCTCTTGATCGAACGATCAGCTAACTGTAATGTGACCTTAGTAGGTTGAAGCTTTCCTAACCCCAGTTGCTGATAAACAGTGTGAGGAAGCAAGTTGACGCTTGCCCCTAATCAAGCAACGCCCTATCAAATGTAGTGTTCCCAATGATGCATGAGATTGTTGGGGAAGCTGGATCTTTTTACTTGATAGGTAAGGAGTTAGAGAAGATATGTGATATATTTGCAGTAAGAAAAACTTTTTCAAGAACATTTCTTACTCGTTTTTTAGTACACAAATCCTTAAGGAACTTGGCATAAGTAGAAACATGTTGTATAATATCAAGGAGTGGAATATTAACCTTCACCTGCTGAAATATTTCAAGAATCTTTTTTGCTTGCGGTAAAGGCTTCCTAAGCTGATTTGGATATGGTGTTTTCGGCTCAAGAACAGGTTCTTCCAAATGATTATGTGATGGTGATTGAGGCGATGGAGATGGTTGTGGAGAAAGGGGTGGAAGAGATGGTGTAGCTTGCGAGATAGTAGGAGTGAGATCAGGGGGCATGACTATATTATTATCCACTTGCTTGCCAGATTTAAGCTTGTGAATGGCATTACATTGGTGGACATGCGACTGATTGGAGTTTGAGGAACTGACAATAGGGTTCGTTATGGGTTGACTTGGAAAAGTACCATGGCCACGCTCACTCATCTGACTCGCTAATTGTCCAACATGCTGCTCTATATTCTTAATAGATTGAGAGTTCACGAACAGTTGCTGACCTGTATTTTGAATAAAATTATTGACACTTTCATAAGATTTTGTGGACGTATGAGTGTCAAGGTCGGACATATGCGTGTCAAACCTTGATAGAGATTTGAGAAGATTTTCAACGTTCTTCTCAAGTGACTGCAGTCGTTTTTCTTGATCATTATTAGATCCTTGTTGTGGATGTGAGTGGCTTTGTGCAGGTGACCTATTCTAGTTGTTTCCATATTTTGAAGTGTTTGGGTATTGATAAACACCCACATTTGGTCTTCGAAACTGACCATTGGCTGGAGGCTGCATGTTAGGGTTAGGGCCCTCTGATATTGCCCCTAACCCCATGAGAGATTTGGATGGTTTCTCCAGCCAGGATTGTATGTAGTAGCGTAAGGATTGTTCATGGGTTATTCATACAAGGCATTAGCCTACTCAAGTGTGGGACCCAAGTAATTCATTAATAATGGGCACTCCTTCATAATATGATACGGAGTTCCTAAAGCATGTAGGAACTTGAATTTGATTTACCTGACCCACTTGTGGAGCACTACAAGTCTCCAATGTCTCAATTCTTCTCATAAGGGCTGTAATCTTAGATTCGGCAGCTATATAGCTGTCGACGCTATGGATTCCACCCTTATGCGTAGAAGTTGATGCACTGAGTTTCTCAGCGGGACTCTCCCACTGCATAGTTTTCTATGATAGGTCCTCAAAAAAGTCCCATGCTTCATCCTCGTTCTTTCTCATGAACTCCCTTGACACATAGACTTAAGAAGAGTTTTGGATGTGTAATATAGTTCTTCATACACGATTTGACACAACCGCCAATTTTCTATCGCATGGTGGGGATACTGAGCTAACAGATTCTTGAACCGTTCTAAGTATTTCAAGAAGGGTTCTCTCGGAACTTGATAGAATTGATTGATTTGATTTCGAATTCTTCCCGTCTTATGCGTGGGATAATATTTCTTTAGAAACACTGCAATGAATTCATACCAAGTAGTGATTGAATTAGTAGGTATACTGTACAACCACTTCTTGGCATTTTCCTTGAGTGCAAAGGATGAAGAGGAGTTTAATTGCATCCTCCGATAAGTGTTGCAGTTTTATCGTCACGCATACTTCCTGAAATTCATTGATAAAGAGATATGCATCCTCTGAATCAAAACCAGTGAATTTAGGAAGCATGTTAATGTACTGTGGCTTTAATTAATAGTAATTACCTACTGCAGGTGGAAGTTTGATGCATGATCGTAATAATGTGTTGCAACTGATAATATCGATCCTGAAGGATCGGGATCGGTTGGTCCATCTTGTAATCCATCAACAAATCTGATCTCACTAGTAAACCAAATTGATCACGGGTCCAATGTGGTATCAACCAGCGATCATGAGTGTATGCGTGAATTTCCTAAACTAATACAAGAAGTGGGGTGTGGTGGAGAGATAAAACGGTGGAATAGATATGATCAAATAAAAATGTGATTCCTACTGTTTATATTTATTTATTTATTGTATTTTTTTTACAGAACCAAGGACAAAAAATACAGAACTGGAGAAAAATTTGGATCAGTAAATACATGTGCCACCACTAAATAGCGGTTCTTACCGCTAAATAGTGGCAGAACCAAAGAGCTTGACTCTCTGGTTTCTGTTGCACAGTCCTTGGGCTTCTCTAAACCCTCTTGTTTTCCTATATCTATAATTTCTATTCCCTGCACACTCAACACACACTATTAACCTATAAAACATTAGAAAAAGTAAGAAAAATACCGTCAATCTCCGGTAATGGTGCCAAAAACTTGATGTGATAATTTAACTGCAAGCATACAGTGTCGGTTGTAGCGCTTAACAGGTCGTCCCATAGAAATCTCAGGTGTTTTACAATTCTTACTAATTCTATAGTCTAATGGACTAACAAAGGATTCTAAGTTGGATTTGATAGTTTTTTTAATTAGCCTTGGATCTAGAATCTACTAGTTTCCAACCATGTATTTACTTCTATTATCTTCTTCTATCATAAAAAAGTGATATTTTAGTTTAATCTTTACTTCAAGTATCCAAGCATGTGTTATCAAGTGGTATGCAAGTATAACGCATCAAAGATACAACTTTTCATAAAAACTAACTAAATCATTAGATAATTCTATGAAGAAGATGAAAACCAACAACTCCAAACCCTAACTAAGTATAGGTTATTAAGAAACTTAACTCAAGTATAACCTATCAAAATATTTATCAACGAGTTCTTGTATTTTAATCTTTTTATTAAAAAATCTTATCTTTGTTTATTTTAATTAGGAAGAAAAAACTAGAGAGCAATTACATGGTGGATCCTAACTTCATCTACATCCTAGAGCTAAACTAAATTAGTTACTTATAATTCTAGTAAGCAAAATCCTATTTTTATTCATGAAAGCAAATAAATCTAATTTAGAAAGCAAATAAATCTAAATTAGAAAGCAATTAAAATAAATTAACTAAGGAAAAATTAAAGAACAAAGAGAATTACCTCTGGAGTCCAGTATTGTGGTCGTCACCCCTTTAGCAAAATACTATTTTTATTAAATTAAAAAGCTATATCCTAATTTTATATTAACTACTGCATAAAAAACCTCAGAACACAAGGATACGACCAATATATAGGTTTCAAAAATAAAAATCTAATTCTAATACAACTGAAAAACTAAAAAATTGCATCTAAGTCCTCGAAGAAAATTCAGCATGTGGGCCCACTTTTGTACCGCCAAAGGGACAGGTAAAAGTTGTCTTTTTCTGGTCCTCTAAAGCAATTTCAATCTAATAATAACTAGAATAACCATCAAGAAAATAATAAAATTCATGTTGATCAACTCTTTCAAGTACTTGGTCAAGAAATAGTAATGGAAAGTAATTTTTACATGTTACTTGGTTTAACTTTTGATAATCGATACACATACGCCAACTCATAGTAGTACGAGTGAGTATTATCTCACCATCCTCGTTTTTAATCACTATTACCCTACTCTTTTTCGGAACAACTTGGTATTAGACTTACCCACTTACTATCAGTGAATGGCTAGATGATGCCAGCATCAAGTAATTTCAATACTTCGGTTTTAACCACTTTCTTCATGGCAGGGTTAAGTCTTCATTGCATTTGCCTAATAGACTTGGCTCCATTTTCCAAATTAATGCGGTGCGTGCAAATAAGAGGGTCCATACTTTTAATGCTCACCATCTCTATCCAAGAGCTCTTTTATACTTTTGCAATGTCGATAGTAGTTGCTCTTCTCGATTCTTGTCTAGATGTGCTGAGATGACCACTAGAAAAATTTCCTTAGGTCCCAAAAACACATACATGTGATCCTCAGATAGCGATTTTAGCTCAAGTATCAGTGCTTGGATATTAGATGGTATCAATTTTTTCGTGATTTGAGATAACTCTTCTTACACTTCCTTTATTAAAATCCACCCATGATATTCGAACATTGAGCATCAGTTAGATATTTAATGATTTCATTGATATTTTTAGATTTGAGATTTTCAAGGAAGTCATCATTTTGTTAGTACCATCTCTAGAGGATCAGACATGCACAATAATAAGATACCTTCTTCATAATGGATTTTTTCAATGTAATTAATGTCCTGTAATTTATCATTATTTGTGCTTGGTAGTTTGCAAATGTTAAAAACTTTAAGTTCAAGTGTTATATTTCCAAATAAAAAATTACCATACGATTCCTACAATTTATAACTGTATTAGCCATAGCTAAAAATAGACGTCCGAGGATAACTTGAATATGAAGACATGAATTCTTTATAGGTGCTAACTATAGATCCTAGGGGAAATAAAAGTTTTCGATTTGCACTAGAATGCCTTCCACAACGCCTTTTAGGAAGCCTTTTTGACCTGGCAGGTAGTTGTAGTGTGATGGGTGTAGATTAAAATTCTCCTACACCTAGGTGCTTGTAAACAAAAAATGGTAAAAAATTTATACTAGCCCCTAAATCTAGTAAAACTTTCTCTGTATTGTGTTGCCCTATCACACAAGAAATAGTGAGACATCCAGGATCCTTATATTTGAGAAGTATTTCAAAATGAAATAATATACTTATCTGCTCTGTGAGAAATGTCTTTTTCTGTATGCTGTGACGTCTTTTTATAGTGCATAAGTCCTTTAAGAATTTTGCATACGACGGGACTTGCTTTATTGCATCCAGCAAAGATATATTGATCTGTACCTATTTGAAAATCTTTAAAATATTAGCATAACATTAATATACTTAGATTTTAATCTTTGAAGAAATGGTATTGGTGATTTATAATCATTTGAAGTGGGTTCTTCATAATTATTTTGCTTTGATTATTGTATTGAATCATTGCCCTGGTTCTCCTTAGTATTTTCTTTTGGAATGGGCTCATCAAGCACTTTACCACTTCTCAAATTTATTACAGCAGTTATCTCAGATACATCATTATTAATGGAAGAAGCAATAACATTTATACCTTTTACTTTACCTGAAGAGCTTCCCTTTGTTGAGATGGTAGTTTACCTTTTTCCTTCGTTTGCAATATGGAGTTGAGGTGGCTTATCTGTGAACAATATCATTGAAGGTCGTCGCATTCTGACTATTGATCATTTGTTGTGACTAAAGAAACTGATATTGTACTTGGATCATTTGATCCATTCTTTACTGCATCTGCAAAAAATTATCTTCAAAATTTCTCTTCGGTGATGGTTGGTACACTGAAAGTTGATTAGTAGGTTGGACATATTGTTAAGATGGATTAGTGATGGTTTGTTTTAATTATTTAATTATTGTCGATTTTGCTTCTATTGAAGATTTGTGTATTCCTTCAACCAGGATTATATATTTATGAATATAGATTATTTGATAGTTTAGGAGTAATTTTAAAGACATTAGCTTATCATTTAATACTTCTTTAAAAACAGGAAGTGTTAGACATTTCCAAGCTATGTGTCCATGCAATTCACAGATGTCACAAACTTTCGAAACTTTTTTATTGCCTTAACTGTTTATGTTTTCTTTGCAAGCAAATCTTTAAATTTCTTAATGATGATAATTAATCGTGTAGGTATATCTTCGGTTTCTCCCAATTTAAGAAGTCCGCCTCTACTCTGTGGTTTATCTTTCAATTGGTGTCTATTCGAAATATCCTCAATTTTCCAGACTTGTGAATTTTTGGCAAGTGAATCAAAATAATCCCATACTTCCTCATCATCCTTAGTTAAGAATTCATCATTGTACATAGTCTCTACGAATTGTCTGGTTATAGTGTTTAACCCTTAGTAGAAGGTACCTACAGTTCTCCGTATTTTAAAATCGTGATGTAGACATGAGAGAAGCAAATTATTAAATCTATCCTAACACTCGAATAATGGTTCATCTTCATTTAGTCAAAAGCTAGAATTTGCTTTCGCATAAAATTTGTTCAATGTGAATGAGAGAATTTCTTTAAGAATTCTCTTTGCATCTCATCCTATTTTCCTAATGAATTGGGACATAAAACATTTAGCCATGTCTTTGCTTTATCCTTTAGGGAGAATGGAAAGATTTTAAATTAAAGTTGCTTAGCAGTAATGTTTTGAGGATTAATGGTAGAGCAAACTTCTTCGAATTCTCAAAGTTGCAAATATGGGCTCTCTAAACTCATCCAATGGAATTTAGGCAAAAACTGGACTAATCCCAATTTAATGTCGAAGTTGCCCATATTCAATGGTGATGTAATGCATGAAGGTTAGGTTGTCCTATCGGGTTGCACATAATCTCGAAAAATTCTCCCATGGCCTCCATAATGGCTATGATTATCATTTGTATCTCCAAATCCGTCATCATCATTATTATTATTTTTCATGTTGTAATCATTATTATTATTAGTACTCATGTCGTTAAGTGTTTGATGGGCTAGAAGTGGATATAGATCTGAGTACGACCGAATTAGTCTACTGTGAAGTTTTCCTCCAACTAGCCATGCAAACTCTGAATCGCAAAAAATAAATGGCGTAGGAACCGTAAGTTATTCTAAAGTGTAACACAATAGTATGATCTCAGGCAACAGTGCCAAAAACTTGACTACGATCTAAATCTCCAAAGTGTAAGTGATAGAGAAGTAATACAAGAGTAGTAACCCAAGATCGTTATCTCGAGAATTGTTTGTTAATTGTGTGATACTAGAGTAAATTTTGGAATAAAAAATGAAGGTAAAGATTGGTTTTTTATTAACTAAACTAAAATAAAAAAATAAAAAATTTAATTATTAAAATTATTGGTTAAATAGATGTAGCTCCCTTATAGGATAATTTACTGGATATATTCATATATTTTTTTTTTATCTCAGTTACATAGATCATGTGGTCTTCCCACAACCGAAAATAATTCAATTAAGCACAAAATATTTAAAGTTGTGAACTTTGATACTTTTACTAATTTCTCCCAGTTAATTCTATATGAATTTTGTATTTACTTAAGTATGCGATATGAATAACAAAAATAAATATCCAAAATCTAAGCATACACCGTGCCTAAAGATTTTACAGTATATTGAAAACTAAACAATGAATATATCGTCCAACTATAAAATATTAAAGACTAATAATTATATTTAATTCTTTCATAGATAGCAGAGACTCAAAGATATCAATTCCATATAAAACAATTAAAATCTGTAAGCATATAAGAATATATACCAATAAATCACCTAGAGTTTGATATTCTATCTGATTCAGTGCAAGAATTTAGCCACTCATACTCATCATAGCCATGAATAAAGAAAAAAAAATTCTTTTATTGATTCCTATGAACAAGTACAAAAACTAAATCTTGAATCTAAAACTTGATATTATTCTCTCTCAAACGTTGTTAAGCATTATAAAATTTGAGATTTACTAGTTATTTATAACCGTATAAAACCCTAATAAGAGTTCTATTTACAAGAAAGCTCTTAATTCTTCTCAAAAATCTCTAGAAATTAAGTTTGTGGCTTCTCCCTTTTATGGACCTATCGACGACTACTCTCGGGTATGACTTTCAGTGGACGGTAGGCTTCTGGCTGTTGATAGTCATGCATTAGAATGCATATTGCTGAGATGATATTTGAGATACGCTTCGATACTTCGATTTCCTTTCGCCTGCAAAAACATTAGAAAACACTAGAAAAATATTATAGTGAAGAATTTGACTAATAAAATAATTTTTCATTAATTCCTTGTATTAATCAGCAAAATTGTATTATGCTTTCACAAAATAAACTAACAATGTTATGCTTTTCAAGCATAATCACTTACCTGCTTTGTGAAAAATGCTTTCTTTTGTATGTTGTGGCATTTTTTGATAGTGCACAAGTCCTTCAAGAATTTTGCATATGAGAGAATTTGTTTAATTGCTTCCAGGAAAGATATATTGATCTATACCTGTTTGAAAATTTTCAAAATATTAGCATATGATGCATTAATATTTTTAAACTTTAATCTTGGAGAGAACGGTACAAGTGTTTTATAATTTGCAGGAATGGGTTCTTTAAAATTATCATCTTCAGATTATTGTGTTGAATGCCCTATTTCTCCTTAGCATTTCTTTTTGAAATGGGCTCATCAAGCACTTTACCAGTTCTCAAATTTATTACAGCTGTTATCTTAAGTTTATGATCGCTCTCTAGAGAATCGTTTTGTAATTGTGTGACACTAAAAATAAATTACAGAGTTAAAAAAGAATAAATTTTTATATACTAAAAACTAAAACTAAAGATGAAACTTTAATTAAAATTGTTAGTCACATGGATATAACCTCTCCATAAAATAATTTACTGGATATATTTATATTTTTTTATTTCAGTTACATAGATTACGTGGTCTTTCTACAATCGGAAAATAAATCAATGAAGTACAAAACATTTAATGTTGCAAACTTGATATTTTGAATAATTTTTCCAAGTTAATCATATATAAATTTTGAGTTTATCTAAGCAAGCAATATGAATAACAAAAATAAACGCTCAAAGTTTAAGCATACACGTGTCTAAAAAGTCTACGGTATATCGAAAACTAAGCAGCGAATATATCATCAAAAAATAAAACATCAACAATTTAAAATTATGTCTAAATCACTTCAAAGATAACGGAGAATCAAAAATATCAATTTCACATAAAAAAATTACAACTAATAAGTATAGAAAAATATATACCAGTAAATCACCTAGGGTTTGTTATTCCATCTGATCTAGCTCAAAAATTTAGCCACTCATACTCATCATAATCATGAATAAAGAGAAAAAAAAATTCTTTTATTGATTTCTATGAACGAGTACAAAACTAAATTTTAATCTAACAACACTTTAATGATCAAAAGATATTCATAAATGTTACAAAACATGGATTAATTAGCTATTTATATAGTCTTACAAAATCTAATAGGGATTTTCTTTATAAGGAAACTCTAAATTCTTCTTAAAAATCCCTAGAAAAAGAGATTGCGGTCTCTCCTTTCGACAGGTCTATTGACAACAACCCTCAGGTTCTCTTTACCGTCAACTGCTGTCAACAGCTGGTCCTATTTTTGTACTGATTTGGACTGATATTTGATATACGCTTCAATATTTTGATTTCCTTGCATATATAACCCTGCAAAAGTACTAAAAAATACTATAAAAAATCACAGTGAGGAATTTGATTAATAAAAATATTTTTTTATTAATTTTTTTGTATTAATAAATAAAATTCGATTACGCTTAAAATAAACTAAAATAATTTCACTTTTCAAGCGTAATCAATTTATCGTGCTCCTATCATGAGTGCTCCATGTACCGTTTCTCAGTCCATATTTTTTCTGAGTATGTTGCATGTCAAATTGTTATCTTTTGAAAGCAACCTCCACCACTACCTTAACAAGAGAGCTATCTTCATTGCGTCTATTTCTAATATCCCCAACCCTCCATCTTTCTAATATAGGCATGTTGTTTCCCAATTGACTACCGACCAAAGGATTTATCTCTAACATTATCCATCTTTTTTTCTAATCCATGTAGGTGCTCTAAAAATTGAAATAAGGCATGGTAGGGCTGCTGAGAGCACCGCATTTATTAGTGTTATTCCTCCTTCAAATAATAAGAATTTGCCTTACCATCCTTCCAATATTTTATTCATTCTGTCAGTGTTTCTCAGTCTTGTCACTTAAATGTGCATAATAGTATGGGCATTCCGATAGTAGACAAATAATTCTCCTCTTAAGCAGCCAATGATTGCTTCAATGATCATTGTAGTCATATTCTCCTCTCCAACAAATATGCTCATGCTCTTATTAAAATTAACTCGCAGCCCTGACCAAATTTAGAATGTTCATAGTATCCAGTTGAACATGATAGCCTGTTGAATTATATTTTGACCAAACATAGTCCTGTCACATATATTGAAGGCTATTTAGGGTTGTAGATTTAGATGTTGGAAGCCCCTTGATGAGCCCTTTCACCTCTGCTTTATTAATAATTTCTTTGAGCCCATCGCTACCAGTTTAAGTAGTAGAAGTGCCATTGGATCACCTGCCTCAACCCAAGTCGGCACCTAACCTCTCTCTCCTGAGATCCATTGTGTAGTATACTTGTTTTTATGAGGTCAGCCAACTCCGAATCTATCTCCTCCACTTTATGCCAAATCCTCTGTTTAATTTTCAGAGTTTCCATAAGGCAATCCCAGTTTACCATATCATATGCTTTCTCAAAATCCAATTTCAAGACAAAAATTTGTCACCATCTTTGGCAACAACTCCTTGAAATGTTTATCCAAATTTTCTCTGAATTGACAATTATCTTGACACATCATATCTCCGATTATAATTGAGGTCCAGTTGTTACTCCTCTTCCTATGGCTTGCTATCTTGTGAAAGAAAGACATACTTTCGTCCCCTTCTTTAAACCAAGTTGTTCTTGCTCTTCATTGCCACATAATTTCTTCTTTTATGTAAGTCTCATCTAATTCTTTCCAACATCTATTCGACTCACTATATTCCTCTTCGTTCAAATTTATTTCTTCCTCTTTCAACTAGCTCCAAAATGTATTCATTCAGTTCCCTCTTCATGACTTTCATGCTTACTTATCAAGTTATTAAGATGCACTAATGTGTATATTTGTATTTAAGTCTGATTATAAACTTTATGTTAAACCTGAAGTGTAGATTTAACATTTTTTTTTTGTTTTATTTTGTTTTGCTACCACATAATAATTAGTGGTCCTCTATTACTTTATTCTCTCTTTTTATTAATCACATGAAATTTTAACTAGTGCACTTTTCAAAAATAAATAAAGAATGATAGCTCTATTGAATTATATTTTTGAAATTTTAATGAAAAATTTGTAGTCTAACTATTTAACAAATGCACTAATGCTCTATGGTTCCAGATTTGATTCTTAATAGCATTGAGTGGAAGATTTAATTTGGAATGACCTGATTATAGAAGAACAAATGCAAAGTTATCAAACAAGTAATGTTCTATAGATTGTATTAGTTACATTTGTTTGATATTAGTTTGGTGCGGAAGGAGTGACGTATTACATCACGCCATCACGATGATCAAATCCTTTACACCCTCGTCCACTACGTTATGTTGATAAATATTTCTGACTGTATACCTACTCCAATGCATCCTAATCCTTATTCTAATTATGGTTTGACATGTTGAGCCTTCTCTAAATAAGGAGATCAGTCATCTTGTCGATTACTGAGAAAATGTAAACATCAAATATCTTTCCCACTCTCCCAACATTTTGTTGTTGGGAAACACTCTAGACGGGAAGACAGAGACAGACAATAGTTTACACCTCCAAAGTAAAATATAGAGGACGGGACATAAGAGCAAAATTTATTGACAAAATAAGAAGAGTTTTCCCTGTTTCGGCCTAGAATCAAGGAGGCCCTATTGAATAAGATCTAAGCATCAACCTAAAGCAAAATCAATCCCATGTCTAATAATGTCTGACACCTGCCAGCTCCTTATCGTTTAAAATGGTTTAGTACATTACTAATTCAGGCTCACTCCCCTAAGCACTACCACTGTTTATATAACATATGATGTTTTCGAAAATACCATCATTATATATACCCATTCAACTACTTTAATTTGTATATGGATTTAGTTTAGTTAGAATTTTTCTCAGTTGCCCTTAGCTCAAGTGACTTGGTCACTTCCGAAATTATTATTTGTGGATAGGAAAGGGTTCAATGATCACTATCCACAATTAATTTGGAATTTTTTTTTTTTTTTTTTTGATAATTTATAAGTCATACTAGAAGGCTACATATGATAGTTGAATGTAGAAGTTACCACATTTGTTTGGATTTTCAATCCTACATATGTGGAAAATCATGCCAAAACTCTTGAAGATCCAATCCAAATACTTGAGTATAAACCAAACTCAAAATTGATAAATACTAGCATGACGAATATGCTGAATTAACAAAGTAACAGTAAGAGTTTTAGGAAGGTGTCACTACAAACATACGGATTTCTTTCCTTTTTTTTTTGTTCGATAAAATTGAAATTGAAGTGAAGGGAGGAAGAAATGGCATTATAGAACCGACTTGTCTTTCGCCTTCAGATCTACCTCACCTGTCAATTATAGAATTCAACCAACTAGTTGGAGATGCCAGCTTCGAGCCCCACCATCAGATATCCAATCGAGTTCCTACCAAAGTTATAAACAACATTCATAAAAATATTATGATCAGCTAAAACATAATTCAGACATAAAAGGTATGATTGATAAAATTTAAGGGAAAAATAGTAGCAAGAATTGATGAATATTGTGCAGTAACATGTTCAAGTCAAGTTTTCAAGGTGATGTGGTTAGAATTAAACAAATGCATAGACAAAGCTATAGAACTTCGAGTCTTTATTTCAAATTGTGTTTGAATCACTCAATTTGGGCTTTGGGACCAAAATTTCTATCTATTTTACATAAATGAGACTCCCAAAGGGCTATTGATGGCACCTTCGATAGTCTCACTAAAATACCACAGTGTACAGCTATTATGGGGCTATTCAAGTGGTTTTGGATAGCAGAGCATAGTAGGTATGTTTATTTGGAGGGTATAAATCATGTTTATATCATCATCTTTAATGAAGTAGGTCTATAAAAAGAGAGAGAAAAAAGAGAGCTTCTCAAGAAGTACAAAAAAGAGATTTTTATTTGCAGTATTATCCTATAATTTGCATGGGAATTATTCTAGTTTCATTCTAAGTGTCCCTTACTAGATTTGTGCAATCTTAAAACTCATATTCCTATATGTCCTCTTTGTTGCCGCGGATAAGCATTTGTGGGCTCTCATAGGAGGCAGTTTTAAGCAACATAGGCCATTAACAACTAGTTGTTCACCGACATCTTAGATAGCTACTGATATATCATGCATATTTGAGAACTTAAGAAAAGATTGTAGTTATTTGGAACATTTTTCAAGAGCAGTAGAAAACAATTTAACGAATATCACAAGTTTCCTAAATACTCTTATTGATATTATAGTTTTTAGATTCAACAAATTAGATAGCTGCGTGAAATATACTATGGAACATAATAAATAATTGATTACTATATTTTCTGAGATAAAAAAAATAAATATAGACATCGAGCGAGAAATGGAAAAATAAATCAATTAAACCTAATAAGAAAAGTAATCGTGAGGCTAGACTGTATAAAGACTAGTGCAAAATAGTAGAAACTAAGTCATCAGATTAATATGATACAAGCCACAAAACCTGCCTAAAGAGCATACTCTAGACAAGAGTACGACTTGATAATTGAATTGTTTAATTGCTGGAAAGAGTTATATGAGGATCCAAAGAGTATTATACAATAGAGAGACCATTTAGTGAATAGAATGTAAGAAATGTACCTTCAGAATGAAGGTTTGTTACACCATTTTAAATTCGATTCTGAAATATATAATTTAGACAATGAGAAAAATAAGGACGAGTATTTTAAGACTGAGAGTATCACGAATTTGGAGAGTAAGGATTGTTGGATGACTATACATGATGAATACGAGAATGAATCTGAAGGAAATATCAAATATGATAATGAGTTAATACAGGTCGGTGAAAATAGCAAAACTTTGTTAGACTTAAACAACTTGCAAATGGGAAAGAACCTAAGGATTGATGATCTAATAATCTAATAAAACGAAGTGTATCTCAAAGTGAAACTTATTTAGATCTACCTAACTTACACTTTAAGGATAAGATAAAAACCATAGATGACTGGACATAGTCTCTAGCAATTGTAATCACAAATCATAAAGAAACATGGGATAAAAAAGATTCGTTAATTGCATCACGAGCACTTTAAAGGAGATATATTGTAATGGATGAAACAGTGGATAAGTTCCGAAGAAGAAAAAAATAAGCGAAGAGAGTGGGTTGAAAATGCCAAATTCATTGGGTTTAACAATATCCTTACCGATTTTATTAATATCATAAAAGAAAATTTATGTGGATTCATAGATGACAAAGCCAAAGAGGAAGAAATCCTTTATGTTTTGTCCAAAAATTGAGCTATGAGAAATATGTGAGTTTGAAGAATACTGCAAAATATTTTCAAAATATTTTTACAAACTAGAGTACGATAAAGCGCAAAATTGGCTTGATCTAACTCCTAAGCCCATGAGATACTAAGACACAAAACGAGGATTAGACTATCTAAAATAAATGGAGAAAAAGGATAATTTAGGGCACTGTATCTATTACACACTTAAAATAATATAGGATAACTATCTTAATATAAAATCTTATAAAAAAAATGAAAAACTCAATTAGTAACCCTTAAATGAAGAAAGTATAATGAAAAAATAATTGGTGAATGTTGGAAGATAGGAAATGAAATACAAAAAAGAAACAAAAGCTAGTGTCTAGAAAAAATTTCCGATGGAAGCCATGGCGGAAGAACAGAGGAATTATCAAAAATAATAAATATGTTAGAAACCATAATGAATCCTCTACTCAAAAAGATAAGAAAGGGTACATGTGTTTTGTATATAACGAGGAAGGGCATTTCGCCAGAGACTATCCTAGAAGAGGTAAAAAGCTCAGAAAATAATAAAATATATGGAAGCCAAAGATTTAGAGGTCTATCTTGGAGAAGGATGTTGAGAGCAATTTGGATTCTAAAATGATCTTTATGATGAACGACGAGTTACATATCCTATCACACCCCCAACTTCATAATTGGACAATATAATATTAGAAGATGTGGTCGGCAAGGAAACAGTCTTCAGCCCAGAAAATATCGAAAAAAAGAGGAAACAACAACAAATTAACAGAGATATATAAAGTCTCACGATTCAATTTCTTTTCTAGAAGAATAATTGAGAATTTTAACGGAAACACAACTACTAATCTATCAACTAGAGGGCGGGTAGATATCCTCATCTTTAGCTAAGAAAAGATATGAAGATGGAAAAAAAAAGTATTCAGAAATTCGATATATCCATATTGGCATAAACCAAATTAAAATCAATGCATTATTTAGAGCTAGCATAGATATCCCTATAATAACATTTGTCATAGATAAATGACTTACAAACTACCATCAAGCCCTGGCAGGTGGTTTTCAATCTAATTTGGTAAATCAGACCATATGGTTCAACACTCAACCCAACTATGGTTCAATACTCGACCCAACTATTTTATTTTTATAATGAACCCAAACATAATAAATATAGTACGACTAAAAATTAAAACTCAGGGTATGAATATAAAGTCTAATTCGCATGATCTGGCTATAGAATGTACAACGATACATAAATTTATCCAAACTACGGAGGCTAGAACAGTCTCAAACAAAAAAGAGATAATTGAGATATTTGAGCAAAAACTATTTGCAAAAATAAAAACGATGCTGATGAATATGAAGGATCTCACGATACCAAGACAATGGTTTCTTGAAGATATAATACAAGCTGAAAAACCAAAGCACTTTGGAGGAGTAGAAATACAGAGCTTCAAAAATAGCCTATATATCAAAAATAATTCAAAGCTGCCACTGTTAATAAGAAGCAATAGTGAAATGAAACCTAAGAAAATAAGAGAACCCGTTCTATCCCGACTATTGGGAGAAGATCTTAGCCCAAGCCCAAAGAAAAATGAAAATGAATAAAAACTTAATATACCACTCATGCATGGATCAACTACTCAACAAGAAGTTATCGAGACCAATTACAAAACATATGTGTGTGTGTTTATATATATTCTTAGAAAAGGAAAAATATTCTATTGAATTACTAGCCAGATAATTTAATAGCATATTAAATTACTGGCCAAGTAATTTAATAACTATTCTTACATGCAACATGGAGAAAGGAAAAGAAATAGCTAAGTTAGAAAAGACAAAAAAGTGAGTAAATGTTCGAGAAGGCTAGATAGGTGCTTCCCGAAGAAATTTTTCTAAATATCAAGACCACGATACTCAATCATTGAGAGACAATACGCAAAATTCTTTCAGAAAACAAAGACGATGCCATCATAACCCGCAACAACTATTCAAAACTTTTCAAGTTCATGAAAGAAGATATGTGGGATATTCATGAAGTTGAATGGGGGCTTATGAGACAACTATGCTTCAGGCTACAAGAGGAATAAGAATGATGTAAACTTCCAGCAATGATAAGCCTTCTCACCCACAAATTAGCTACAAGTATAAACTATAATTTTATATTTATCTTTCAAATATTTAGCACTCTTGGAAGGAGGGAAGAAGTAAAGTTTTTTCAGCCATATCAAACATGGATATTCAGCTATCTCGAGCGTTGTCAGATATTGGACACCAAATATGACATCGAAAAATCAATTACAACTGTTACTGGTACAACAATTTTATCGAATTAGTCAGCAAGGCTCGAAACCTCCTCGAAAATATTGATAGCTACTCCATTACAACAGACGGGAGGAGAATATTTGCCACAAAAAAATATTATATAAAATTCAGTATCCCAAAGGATCGTGACAACGATGCAATAAAGCTACTGAGCAATATAGCTTTCAATCAAACTAATCAAGATATCCCAACGAAGTTTAGATGGATAGCAGAATAATTGAAAACAGGAATGCATGCACGAAGGGCTTAAAAAAAAACTCTGTTGACATCCACGGTCCAAGATTTCCTAATAGTAACAGTAAGATTCCTCAGCAACAGTAAGATTTCCTGCATAATTAAAGTAAAAGTATACCAAAAGTAAGATTTCCTACATGATTAAAGTAAAAGTCCGCCAATAGTATGATTCTCTGTATGATTAAACTAAAAGTGCGCCAACGGTAAAATTCTTATAGCTGGCGAGGTTTCACCTAGAAGGAATCCAAAGTTTCAGCTGGAAGGAATATGTCTATAAATAAGAACTCCCAAGGGCATGAGAGGACATTGGCAAATTCATCGGCACCTCCTCATCTTCAAACTCTGTGTGCTCCACTTCAACTTTCTCACCATCTTTCTCATTCTCTCCTTAGCATTTTTTCAGTCTTGTATCAGTCGATCATACCCACTCTATCTGTAAAAATCACCCTCAACTTATATGTATAATTAGTATGCTTGCTTTCCACATCAGCATGATTGCAGTAGTAGTACCCCGTCTAGTATAAGAGCCCAGTAGTTCCTCGTTGGGCAGAATGAATTTGCAGTCTGTACGTCTTTAGTGTGATGTCTACTATTCCAATACATACTATATGGTTTGAATTATTATAAAATAGATTGTGCTTGGTTTGGTGTGTTGATAATTTTTTGTGAATTTTATTTTATATGATTTTATTCTCAAAAAATTCATAAAATAATCACCAAAAATCACAAAAAATTCGGGCAAAAATCCTCGATAATTGAAAATTGTCACTGTAGTATTACAATAGCAAATTCGAAAAAATCATTAAAAATTAGAAAAAAAAATCAAAACATTTGTTAGAAAATTCAGAAAAAAATCAGAAAAAATTAGGGAAAATCATAAAAAAGGGAAAATTGAAAATAGTTCAGAAAAAAATCGGAAAAAATTAGGGAAAATCATAAAAAAGGGAAATTGAAAATAATTCAGAAAAGCTTTTTTCTGTATCTTTTAGTTTGTATCTGGTGTCAAATTAATAGTAAGATCAACTTCTACTCTCTTATAATTTGTGTGAGTATTATCCTAATTTCATTCTAAATGTCCCTTACTAGATTTGGATAATCTTAAAATCCACATTCCTGTGTGTACTCTTTATTGCTGTGAATAGGCATTTGTGGGCTTCCACAGGAGGTGGTTTTAGACAGCATAGGTTACTCAGAGTTAGTTGCTCACTGACATCTTAAATGGTTTACTGATAACCTTTGCGATTGTTAAATATGTAAAATAGATTATAGTCTATATGGCATCACATATTGTAACTTATATGATATAATGTATACCTTGAGATATTCGAAAAAGAGATTTGATGAGGTAGTCTTTTAAATGGAAAAATAGAAAGAACAATGTAAAAATCCTAATATAATTCCAGAAGATAGAAAAAATCTAATTAGCCAACTTGAAAAAAATTACAAAAAATTTAAAAATATGTTATGTCATTTTGAATATGAATTAAGCATGGAAGAAGTCAAATCAAATCAACAAATAATATAACTAAGGAAAATGAAAAAGCAAATTAAGAAAATTATAATAGTCTTTTACAATCCAAATATAATCCTTCACAAACTAAAATCCCAATAAAAGATAATTACCAAGAGAAGAAATGTGAGACAGAGACAACAAATAAGAAAATTATCCTAAATTACGAAGAACCTTCTGATAAAGAACAAGATAGAGTGTATTCGATACGATATGATGAAATTATCATTGCTCCAAAACAAAAAAGAAGGTTTAATAATGTTAAAGAAACATTCAAATTTGAGAGAAACAGAGAGTATTCACTACATGCAATACTACATACTGGCGCCTAGTTTGTTCTTGCCGAGAAAATGCTATACGATTACAAAAGTGGAAACCAATAAAATATCCAATTAAAATAATGGGGTTTAGTGCATATAAAAACAACTATTCAAAATAAGACCAAAAATATGAAGATTTGGAGTAACGAAATGAAATTTGTTATACCAAAACTCTTATACTTTCCACATATGAATGTAGATATGATTTTAGGAAATAATTTTATTAAAGAATACCTACCAATAATTGTGGAAAAACAGATAGTCTCTCTACACCAATGAGAAGGAGATAACCTCTATAGAATCAACATGGCTCTTTTAGATGGAGCAAGATATAAGTGTTCGGAGAAATTTTTTCTCCCCGAAAAATTAGCTCAAAATTAGGAGATCCATTAAAGAAATGTCAAGAAGCTTTTAAATTAAACCAAACTCACTGGCTTTACAAGACACTCAGTGAGAATTTTAATGAAAATCCATTAAAATTATGGGATCGAAATATGAGATTTTGTAAGATTCAATTAAGGGATGACAACGTAATCATTAGAGTAAAACCCATGCTCTATATCAGACAGGATATAGATAAGTTCGATAATCAAATAAATGAACTCCTAAGTGTAGGCCTAAAAGAGAAAACTATTAGCCCTCACTCTAGTCCAGTATTAATGGTTAGAAATTTTAATGAAATAAAAAGAAAGAAATCCCGACTGGTAATTAATTATAAAAGATTAAATCAAAATCTAAGGTTTAAAAAATATTTTATCCTAAGAAAAGAGGTATTGTTAAATTTAACAAAAAGATCTAAGGTATTTAGTAAGTTTGATTGTAAGTTTGGATTTTGGCAACTTTAGATGATGGAGGAGGCAAAACCGCTAACTGTTTTTAGTACATCACGTAGTCATTATCATTGGAATGTTATTTCATTCGGATTAAACACTGCACCACAAATATTTTAAAGATGGATGACCTCAATTTTTAATGACCTAAAGAATTTTTGTGTTGTATATATTGATGATATTTTAGTTTTTTCTAAAACAAAAGAGAATCATAAGAGAGATCTAAGAATCATTAATAACGTTTTTAAACAATACAGGATAATACACTCCCCAAAAAAGATTGAAACTGAAAAGGAATCTATAGAATTTATTGGAATTATTCTAGATAAGATGGTATCCAATTTCAAAATTTTATCATTTAAAAAATCAAGGAATTTTCCTAAGAGATAAAGGATAAGAGGTATCTGCAGAGTCTACTAGGATTGCTGAATTATGGAAGAATTTTCTTACAAGAATTAACTAAGTAAGAAATACCCCGACTTAAAAAAACTGAATAAAACTCAGGAATTCATCTGGACGGACGAAGATAAAAAGACTCTAAACCAAATAAAATAACTCGTTGTAAATGCACCAGAAGTTTATCTACCTAAATTAGAAGATAAATTAATTCTAGTTACCGATGCATCTGATGCATGTTGGGATGTGCATCAAAAGCGAAAAGCTTGGGATGAAGAGGACCCACCCTTATCTCAGAATGGGATTAAGCTTAGAAAAAGAAATATACCACAGAAATACTAAAATATGAGAAACTTTGTGGATACAATTCTGAAAAATTCAAACCAAACGAAGTAAAATAGATTACATTTGAAAAGGAATTATACATTATAATGCTAGCTTTGCAAAAGTTTCAAATATTTCTTGCACCCGAGGTTTTTATTATCAGAACAGATAATAAAGCTGTAAGAGATTTTCTTGTAAACACAAAAAAGACCTTAATAAAATTGCTCAATATTCCTTTGAGATAGAACATATCAAAGGCAATGACAACTTTATTGTAGACTACCTAAGCCGACCTACCAAAAAATAATAATAATAATTCCTAGATAAGGAAAGGGTTATTAGTCAAGTAATTTATTAATTATTTTTGCAGACAAGAAATATGGCGGATAAGGGTAAGGCTATAGAAGATAGTGCCCCTATCCCAATAGTATTTTTATATTCATGGGATACCAACCAAGTATCTATACAACATGGGTATTCGATCTTAATAGGTCATGCTGTAGACATTACTATTCTTTTAAGGATGCCATTTTAGCATGGAAAATATCGTGGCAGAACCCTTACATAGCTGATGAATATCATATATTGTATTTTTCCTCTCATACTTTATCTATTTTTGTGTATAAATAAATGCTACTCGGGTATTTTCAGTGTCTTTTGCAGGTAATCTGAATTATACAAGGAGGAGACATGAAACAAGAGTTGGACTAGGAAATCAAACGCCGAAAAGTTTCTAAATCGGGCAAGACTACAATATCAAAGTACTTCAGGAATTATAAGTAAAATACAGTTAATAAATTAAAGAGTACAAGATAAGATACTTCTGCAGAAGAAATTTCAGTACAATTACTCAATATTTAGCCGCTAAATAGCGGCTTTTACCGCTAAATAGCGGTGAAACTGTATCTTTCACAGAGGAATTTTCGTCGTGGGCTTAAATGTAATTTTTTAGTGTTTGTCAACTGGTTAGAAATAGGGTTTGGTTTCCGAGACCTATTTAAGAGCCAACCCTTGTATTTTGACGGGATTCTGAATTCTGGATTCTGAATTTTATTTTTGTACGCGATTTTTCTGTTCAATAAATTTGGGGTTTTTGCTGAAGGTCGACGGCACAACACCGTGTCCAGAGGTAACCCATTATTTTTGCAATTTTTATTTTATTTCTGCATAAATTCAATTGCTTTTTATTTTAGGATTTACCGCTTTCTAGATTAGGGTTTATCATTGTAGGAATTTAAAATCTAATCTTCCTTAGCAAAAATCATGAGTAGCTGATTAGATCAGCCCTAGGATGTAGATGAAACTAAGATCCACCATGTAATTATTTTCTAATATTTTTCTTCTTAAATAAAATTAATAAAAGCCATGATTTTTCAAATGAAACATTAAAATACGAGGACCCGAAGTTTAGAACTTTGATAGATTATACTTGAATTAGGATTCTTGATAATCTATGCTTAGTTAGGGATTGGGGTTGCTGGTTTTACTATTTTATTTGAATTATCTACAATATTTAGTTTATTTTTATAAGAAGTAGCATCCTTTGATGAGCTATACTTGCACAACACTTGATAGCTCATACTTAGGGCACTTTAAGTAAAAATTAAACTAAAAAGATCGAATTTTTATGATAGAAGAAAATATTAGAAGTAAGAACATGGTAGGAAATTAGTGGATTCTAAATCCTAGGCTACTTAGATAAATTCGACCTCAACCTAGAACCTTTGGTTAGTCCGTTGAACTATAGAGAAAGTAAGAACGCAGAAACACCCTAGCTCCCTGTGAGACGACCTGTACAGCGCTACAACGATACTGTGCGCTTGCAGTAAATATAACACATCAAGTTTTTGGCGCCGTTGCCGGGGATCGACGGTGTTTTTCTTGCTTTTTCTAGCATTTTACGGGTTAACAGTGTGTGTGAGTGTGCAGGAAATAGGAAGTGCAGATACAGGAAGATTGAAAGAATTGGAAGAGCCTCTGGACCAAGTGGAAAAAAATATCAGAATCCACTTCTTTATTTTAGCCGCTATTTAGCGGGTAGAACCGCCATTTAGCGGCCAAAGAGGTACTTTTGGAACCCCAATTTTCTCTGTTGCTGTATTTTTGTTTCCTAGTTGTGTAGAAAAATTAAAAAAAAAAAAACATAAAAAAAATTAGGAACAGTAGAAACCACATTTTTATTTGCTCATATCATTCCACCGTTTTATCTCTTCATCACACCCCACTTCTTGCATTAGTTTAGGAAGTTCACGCATACACTCACAGTCGCTGGTTCATGCCACATTGGACCCGTGATCAATTTGGTCGACTTGTGAGATCAGATTTGTTCATGGGAGACAAGATGGACCAGCCGATCCTGATCCTTCAGGATCGATGTTACCCGTTGCGTACATCATTACCATCATGCATCAAACTTCCACACGTAGCGGGTAATCACTACGAATTAAAACCGCAGTACATTAGTATGCTTCCCAAATTCACTGGTTCTGATTCAGAAGATGCATATCTCTTTATCAGTGAATTTCAAGAAGTATGCGTAATGATTAAACTGCAAAACTTATCGGAGGACGCAATTAAGCTCCGTTTCATCCCGTTTGCACTTAAGGATAATGCCAAGAAGTGGTTGTACAGTATGCCTACTGATTCAATCACTACTTGGGATGAATTCGTTACAGTATTTCTCAAGAAGTATTATCCTACGCACAAGACGGCACGAATCAGAAATCAAATTAATCAATTCCGTCAAGTGCCAGGAGAACCCTTCTGGAAATACTTAGAACGATTTAAAGATTTATTAGCTCAATGCCCCCACCATGCAATAGAAAAGTGGCGGTTGTGTCAGATCATATACGAAGGACTTGATTACGCATCCAAAACTCTTCTAGAATCCATGTGTCAAGGGGAGTTTATGAGAAAAAACGAGGATGAAGCATGGGACTTTCTTGAGGACTTATCATGGAAGACTATGCAGTGGGAGAGTTCCACTGAGAAGCCCAGTATATCAACTTCTGCTCAAAAGAGTGGGATCCATAGCGTCGACAGCTCTATAGCTGCTGAAGCAAAGATCGCAGCTCTTATGAGAAGAATTGAGGCACTGGAAACTCCTAGTGCTCAGTCTCCACCAGTGGGTCAAGTGAATCAACTCCAAAGTCCCACATGCTTTAATTGCGGAATTCCCAACCACGTTATGGAGGAGTGTCCATTGTTAGTAAATCCTACGGGTCCTACACTTGAGCAAGCTAACGCTATGTATCAAAGACCCGTCAATAATCCATACGCTCCAACATACAATCCTGGCTGGAGGAGCCATCCAAATCTCTCATGGGGTCAAGGGCAATATCAGGGAGCCCCGAACTCTAACATGCAGCCTCCAGCTACTGGTCAGTTCCCAAGACCAAATATGGGTGCTTATCAACACCCAAATACTTCAAATCATGGGAACAACCAGAATAGACCACCTACACAAAATTACTCATATCCACAACAGGGGTCTAATAATGATCAAGAAAAGCGACTTCAATCACTTGAGAAGAATGTTGAAACTCTTCTTAAGTCTCAGTCCAACCTTGACACATACATGCAGAATCTTATGAAAGTGTCAACTGATTTCATTCAAAGAACATATCAGCACCTGCTCGTAAACTCTCAATCCATTAAGAGTGTAGAGCAGCAGGTTGGACAACTAGCAAATCAAATGAGTGAACGTGGCAAGGGCACTTTTCCAAGTCAACCCATAACAAATCCTAATGCCAGTTCCTCAAATTTGAATCAGTCGCATGTCAACCAAATTAATGTCATTCACACACTTAGATCTGGCAAACTGGTTAACAATCATGTAGCCATGCCATCTGATTCCACTCCTATTGTACGGCAAGCTACATTCCCTGATACCACGATTCCATCACCACCTCATGATTCATCATCATCATCATCCCACGATCTACCCACTAGCACGACAGAAGAATCTGATCCTTCTAATTCTAATCCTCCAATTGACCATACTTATAAACCAAAGGCTCCCTATCCAAATCGTTTGAAGAAAAATTCTCCTCAGGTGGAGCACATGCTTGAGTTATTCAAGCAAGTTAAGGTCAATGTTCCTCTTCTTGATGCAATCCAACAAGTACCTGCTTATGCAAAATTCTTAAAGGATTTATGCACAAAGAAGAGAACAACCAATGTTCCAAAGAAAGTCTTCCTAGCTGCTAACATATCTAGCATCATCTCTCAGTCAGCACCTGTAAAGTATAAAGACCCTGGAAGTCCTACTGTCTCCTGCACTATAGGGACTACAGTGATTGAAAGGGCTCTACTAGATCTAGGAGCAAGTGTCAACTTGCTTCCTTATTCGGTGTACCAGCAGTTAGGACTGGGAGAGTTGAGACCTACAAGGATTACGTTGCAGTTAGCTGACAGATCTGTGAAGACACCTATGGGAGAGATTGAGGATGTCTTGATTAAGATTGGGGAGTTTATCTTCCCAGTTGATTTCATAGTCCTCGAGACTCAACCTGTGGTGAATCCACACCATTGTATCCCAGTTATTTTGGGACGTCCATTCTTGGCCACTTCTAATGCTGTTATCAATTGCCGGAGTGGATCGATGAGACTTTCCTTTGGAAATATGACACTTGACTTGAATATATTCAATCTAGGGCGCCAACCGAGTGATCCACATGACGAGCCCCTAGAAGTGAATATGATCCAAGGATTGTCCAGTGAACACCAAGAGGAGAAATTCTTTGACGAGCTGAATGGTTTAGTTGATGAGAGTGTATTCTTAGAGACGCTCGATGAATCATCTAATTATGTGTCTTCCACGCAATGGAAACTTCCACCTGAGCCATTGATGACTGAACCACGAGTTCAGTTACGACCATCTATTGAGTGTCCACCTGAGCTTGAGATGAAGACCCTTCCGAGTCATCTCAAGTACGCTTTTTTGGGTGAACACGACACACTACCAGTCATTATCTCTACAGAATTGACTGACGCTCAGGAGGAAAAACTCATATCAGTGTTGAAAGCACATAAGAAAGCCATAGGCTGGAGTATGGCTGATATCAAGGGGATAAGTCCTTCTATAGTGCAGCATAGAATTTATTTGCTAGACAATGCACGACCAACAAGAGATCCTCAGCGTAGGTTGAATCCGGTAATGAAAGAAGCTGTGAGGAAGGATATTCTTAAGTGTCTTGACAATGGGATTATTTATCCTATCTCTGATAGCGCATGGGTAAGCCCAGTTCAAGTAGTACCTAAGAAATCCGGAATCACTGTAGTCAAGAACGATGCAAATGAACTTATCCCGATGCGTTTGCAGACGGGATGGCGAGTCTGCATTGATTATAGGAAGCTTAATGCTGCAACTAGGAAGGACCATTTCCCCTTACCATTCATTGATCAGATGTTGGAACGGTTGGCCGGACATGAGTTCTATTGTTTTCTAGATGGATACTCTGGCTACAACCAAATTCCCATCGCTCCGGAGGATCAAGAAAAGACCACGTTCACATGTCCATTCGGCACCTTTGCATATAGACGCATGCCTTTTGGGTTATGCAACGCACCTGCCACGTTCCAAAGATGCATGGTAAGTATTTTCTCTGACATGGTTGAACGATTTCTTGAAATTTTCATGGATGATTTTTCTATCTTCGGAGATTCATTCCAAGAGTGTCTGCATCATCTAGAGTTAGTTCTCACACGCTGTAATGAGAAGCATTTGACACTCAATTGGGAAAAATGTCATTTTATGGTCAAAAATGGCATAGTGCTAGGGCATGTCATCTCGAAGAATGGTATCGAGGTTGACAAAGCTAAGGTAGACCTCATCAATAATCTGCCACCTCCGCGATCAGTGAAAGATATACGATCCTTCCTTGGTCATGCTGGTTTTTATAGAAGATTTATCAAAAACTTTAGCACAATTGCTAGGCCTTTGACACATCTACTAGCCAAGGAAATACCATTCAATTTTATACCTGATTGTCTAAGAGCATTTGAGCAGCTCAAGAAGGCGCTGACCACCACTCCTATTATTCATGCGCCAGACTGGAGCTTACCCTTTGAGCTCATGTGTGATGCATCTGATTACGCTATCGGTGCCGTCCTTGGTCAACGTATTAATAAGCAGCCACATGTGATCTACTATGCAAGTAGGACACTTAATGACGCCCAGTTGAACTACTCTACCACAGAGAAAGAGCTTCTGGCAGTCGTCTTTGCACTTGAGAAGTTTCGTTCCTACTTGATTGGATCACGAATTACAGTTTACACCGATCACGCTGCTTTGAAATACTTGTTAACCAAGAAAGATGCAAAAGCAAGACTTATTCGATGGATCCTCTTGCTACAAGAGTTTGATCTTGAAATATTAGACAAGAAAGGTGCGGATAATTCAGTCGCTGATCACTTGTCTCGTCTGCCCAACGCTCCAACTAATTTGTGCCCCATAAATGAATCATTTCCTGACGAGCAACTGTTTGCATTGATGCACGAACCATGGTTTGCTGACATTGTGAACTATCTTGTGACTAAGGAGATTCCGTCCCATTGGTCCAAGCAAGATCGATATAGATTCTTGTCCCAAGTAAAATTCTTTTACTGGGATGAACCATATCTGTTCAAATGTTGTCCAGATCAGATCATACGTCGATGCATACCTAATGATGAGATACAAAGTGTCCTCTCTTTTTGTCATGATCTAGCTTGTGGAGGACACTTTGGTCCCAGGAAAACGGCTGAAAAGGTATTGCAGAGTGGTTTCTATTGGCCAACTATTTTTAAAGATGCCGTGGAATATTGCAAAGCATGCACACGATGCCAATTTGTCGGCAAAATTTCACGGCGCAATATGATGCCTCTGCAACCCATCCTTGAGGTCGAAATCTTTGATGTATGGGGTATAGATTTTATGGGACCGTTACCCAACTCATTTGGAAATCAATACATATTAGTTGCTGTTGATTATGTTTCTAAATGGGTAGAGGCAATAGCCACAAAATCGAATGACAACAAAGTAGTTGTCAAGTTTTTGAAAGAGAATATATTTTCTCGATTTGGCATTCCTCGAGCTATTATTAGCGATAATGGTACCCATTTCATCAACAGGTCATTTGAGGCGCTTATGCGGAAATATTCCATTACCCACAAGTTAGCCACACCATATCATCCACAAACTAGCGGGCAAGTGGAAGTTTCCAATCGCCAAATCAAACTGATTTTGGAGAAAACAGTAAATCATAATAGAAAAGATTGGTCTTGTAAGTTAGCTGATGCATTATGGGCTTACCGTACTGCTTACAAGACTAATCTAGGCATGTCTCCATATCGTTTGATATTTGGAAAAGCGTGTCATTTACCGGTGGAGCTTGAGCATAAAGCTTTATGGGCAATTAAATTTCTAAATTTTGAGCTCGAAAAAGCTGGCGAGCAGTGGAGATTACAAATTAATGAGCTTGATGAGATAAGACGGGACGCATATGAGAGTGCCAAGATTTATAAAGAGAAAACAAAAGTGTTTCATGACAAAGCAATCATTCGCAAGTCATTTGCACCTGGACAAAAAGTTCTCTTATATAATTCGAGGCTACATTTATTCCCAGGAAAATTGAGGTCAAGATGGAGTGGACCGTACATAGTACGGACAGTGCACCATCACGGTGCAGTTGATCTCGAGGATCCTAAAAATGGTAATTTATTCAAAGTAAACGGTCACAGACTAAAACCATTTTTAGAATCTCGAGTGAGCGATAACGTAGAGGTCGTGACACTTCACGATCCAATCTATGCATAAAGGCATGTAGTCATGTGTATAATAGCATGTATATTATGTTACTAACATGATGCAGGGTTTTAAAGCAAAATTAGGGAAAGATGAGGAGCTAATGGTAATTTTCCATCTCTATATACATCCAAGCAGCCCTCATCTTCCCCCAAATCATTTCATCCAAAACCCTAGCTGCCCCCTTTCTTTCCCACTTCCTCCTTTTGGTTTTTGTCTCTCTTTACAGGACAGTGTATAATCTTCAGGATTTGCCCTGATCAGTTGGTTCCACAACATTCATCTCACTATCTTAGAGACTCTACCCGAAGATCCCAGCCAGACGTGACGAATAAACCGCCAAACAGCGGCTTTTACCGCTATTTAGCGGTAAATTTGTGGATTTTCCCCCTGAATCTTCAGGGCAGGTAATATATCTCCTCTATAAGTTTACTCGGTTGATCAGATTGCAAATTAATAGTTACAGTACGATATCATGGGTAGATTTGTTTGTGAGAAGTTTTTTGGAGAAATTTTTGTGGCATTTAGTGTTTATTTTGCCGCTGCAATCGAAACTCTGGGTTGGAATTACCTCATTTATTCATCTAATGCATTCTACATCCCAGAGTTGGTGGAGGAATTTTATGCGAGTTTTGCGAAATCCGACATTTCGGACGATCGCAAAACCATAAACCTCCATTGGCGCGGCCAATTATATGAAATGCACGCAGAGGCCATCTCAACTTCTACGGGTATCCTCCTTCATACCGGGAATCACACTCCTGGTAGGATTGAGGACTATCTTACACAAATGGGCCCAAACTGCAAAATAGCACGTGATAAAGGGATCAGCAGCAAGACACTCTACCGAAATATTCACGCAACTTGCCGCTGGGTCAACACTAATGTTATGGGCATTACACATATGTCATCTTTTTATACGCCCACACTTTATGTTGTTGATTGTATTATGCGTCAAGATACTCACTTCTGTATGTGCACACAACTACTCGACACTATTATTGATACTAAGATGCGGTCGAGGACTAGTTTGCCTCTGCCGTGTTTAATTACACAGTTGTGTCGCAAGTTTATATCTAGTGCCGAATTTGACGCGTACGCACCCTCACGCGTGTTGATCACTACCGAACATATTTCAGTGACATATCATGCTGCTGTTCCAGAAGATTGGAACAGACATGCTGATAACGAGGATATATATGCCACTGACTTGACACAAGAGGAGGAGGATGATGCCTTCTTTGACCAAGACTTGCCAGCTGATCCCACTGAGCAAATCAACGTTGTCTGGCAAGGTCTTGGAAAAATTTGGCACCGGTTGAAACAGATTGATAGGGGTGAGTCTTCTACAGCACAAGCACGTCCTGCACATGGTGAATCTAGTAGAAGGCAAAGAGGACGACACCAATGATTTGTGTATGAGGGCATACACAAGTTTAGGTGTGGGGGAGTGTATTAAAAGATGTTTATTTTATTTTATTTTATTTTTATTTTTATTTTTATTTTTATTAGGATTTTTAGGATTTTTTTTTTATTTTATTTTTTTTTATTTATTTTTTTTTTTTTAGGTTTTTGGGTTTCTTTATTTTACACTTTGGGTAGTTTTTAGGGTGACCAACAAAAAGATTAAAAAAAAAAAAAAATTTATTTTCGTCAATAGATCAAACTAATTATAGATAAAGGAACACAATTTAGATTTAAAATTGGATATGAGAGTAAATTGGACGATACACTTTGAATTTTATGAAAAATATTAAAATTCGAAAAATAAATATCGCTAACAGTAGTTTTGAGGCAATTATACATCTATTTTTCACCTCACAATAGTTTATTAGGTTAAGGATAAAGATAATAACGAATGAGTAAGTCTTCTCTCTCTAAAAAAAAAGTGAGAATAAAATAATGGGGTGAGCCTAAGGCAATAGCCTCGAGAGTGATAAAATAATGGGGTGCGCCTGGTATTAAGGCAATAGCCTCAAGAGTGAAAAAAAGAGTATGATCTAAGTAATCGGGTATTTTGTGCCTAAGCAAGCGTGAATATTCGCATGAAAGGTGAAATATTCTTAAAAAAAAAAAAAAAAAAAAAGAAAAAAAAAAGAAAAAAAAAAAAAAAGAGTATGAACTAAGTAATCGGGTATTTTGCACCTAAGCAAGCGTGAATACTCGCATGAAAGGTGAAATATTCTTAATAAAAAAAAAATTATGAGAGAGGAGATGAATCATGAGTTAGAGTTGGAGTCCAAAAACCAAAGTAGACTATCACACATGCACGTAGATGTATAGAAGCCAATAAATTATCTGTTAGTAGGTATTGAAAGATAAGATTTAAATTTTTGATTAAAATGATAAGTGTATCTGATATGATGCTCGATTTAAAAATTGATAATCTAAATGCGTTCTTAAGTTTGTATATTAGTGAGACCAATTGACGAAAATATAAAAAAAAAGATTTTTTCTTTCTTTTGTATAAAATTTTTATTTTTCTTAATTTTCGGTTATCCTTATTTTTCTCTTCTTTATTCCTTAATCTATTTTCTTCTTGAATTTTGTGGGTATATTCACTGCAAACCCTCACGAGACACAACTCGTCCACTAGGGTAACCTAGGGGTTTAAAGGCTTGTTGCACGTGCTAAGTGCAATCGCGACTCCTGCGAAAGTGAGTTAGGATTTTTATTTTTCTTTTTAGATTTAGGTTATGCTCGAGGACTAGCAAAAGATAGGTGTGGGGGTGTGATGAATATCATATATTATATTTTTCCTCTCATACTTTATCTATTTTTGTGTATAAATAAATGCTACTCGGGTATTTTCAGTGTCTTTTGCAGGTAATCCGAATTATACAAGGAGGAGACATGAAACAAGAGTTGGACTAGGAAATCAAACGCCGAAAAGTTTCTAAATCGGGCAAGACTACAACATCAAAGTACTGCAGGAATTATAAGTAAAATACAGTTAATAAATTAAAGAGTACAAGAGAAGATACTTCTGCAGAAGAAATTTCAGTACAATTACTCAATATTTAGCCGCTAAATAGCGGCTTTTACCGCTAAATACCGGTGAAACTGTATCTTTCACAGAGGAATTTTCGTCGTGGGCTTAAATGTAATTTTGTAGTGTTTGTCAACTGGTTAGAAATAGGGTTTGGTTTCCGAGACCTATTTAAGAGCCAACCCTTGTATTTTGACGGGATTCTGAATTCTGGATTCTGAATTTTATTTTTGTACGCGATTTTTCTGTTCAATAAATTTGGGGTTTTTGCTGAAGGTCGACGGCACAACACCGTGTCCAGAGGTAACCCATTATTTTTGCAATTTTTATTTTATTTCTGCATAAATTCAATTACTTTTTATTTTAGGATTTACCACTTTCTAGATTAGGGTTTATCATTGTAGGAATTTAAAATCTAATCTTCCTTAGCAAAAATCATGAGTAGCTGATTAGATCAGCCCTAGGATGTAGATGAAACTAAGATCCACCATGTAATTATTTTCTAATATTTTTCTTCTTAAATAAAATTAATAAAAGCCATGATTTTTCAAATGAAACATTAAAATACGAGGACCCGAAGTTTAGAACTTTGATAGATTATACTTGAATTAGGATTCTTGATAATCTATGCTTAGTTAGGGATTGGGGTTGCTGGTTTTACTATTTTATTTGAATTATCTACAATATTTAGTTTATTTTTATAAGAAGTAGCATCCTTTGATGAGCTATACTTGCACAATACTTGATAGCTCATACTTAGGGCACTTTAAGTAAAAATTAAACTAAAAAGATCGAATTTTTATGATAGAAGAAAATATTAGAAGTAAGAACATGGTAGGAAATTAGTGGATTCTAAATCCTAGGCTACTTAGATAAATTCGACCTCAACCTAGAACCTTTGGTTAGTCCGTTGAACTATAGAGAAAGTAAGAACGCAGAAACACCCTAGATCCCTGTGAGACGACCTGTACAGCGCTACAACGATACTGTGCACTTGCAGTAAATATAACACATCAATAGCAGAACAAATTTGCGACCTCGCCCATCATATGATCGAACAAAAATAAGTTTTTCTAACTTAGAAATCTCGTTACCATTTTACTCCAAGCTAAATGGAGCCTGAAGGGCACATCAAAAGATAAATCTGGGAATTGGAAAACATCTTACTTTTCGGAATCATATGAGGGACTTAGTAGACCTTATAATGGAGAAAAAATTGAAATTCAAATCATTAAATGAGATTTGCTCAGATTTTATAACAACGCTTAAAGAAAATATTATTAAGATAATATATCCTAAATAATATGATCTCTTAAAAAGTATGAGAGAACTTCTAGAAAGGAAACTGCCCATCTTCGCTGAATCAAACAAGGCAACAGAGAATGACCAGAATCTGGCATTGTAGTTCAGGACCATAACATCAAAAGATTTGTAAGCGTACATCTCTACATAGCAGACCAGAAAAGAAATGGACACTGAAGTTGAGGCAGAAGTAGAAGTCGATATGACCGAAGAAGCCAATAGCAGGGGAATCTTTGTATAAAAACTATTAAAACAACTATATGATTAAGGCAATTTGGCAATTGGCCTACTTAGGGAAGAGTTTGAAAAGTTTGACTATTATGTTCTCTATGGAACATCAAAAGTGAAAAAAATAGTCCCAAACTCAAGACTTGGCCCAAAAGAATCATCAGAAGTAAAAATTTTGCCATGTTCTTTATGTGACACCGAGAGTAAAAAATTGGTCCCAAAGTCAAGATTTCGCCCAAAAGAACCACCAGAAATAAAAATTATGCCAACAAGATAGACGATCCTTAATCTCTAGGCTCAGCAAAAGTTTCAGCCTCTGATAATTTTCACTTCCTATAAAATCTGTCCCCGTCAAAAGAAACATGACTTTGTTCACATCCATGGTCCAAAATTTTTGATAACGATAGTAAAATTCCTGATAGCAACAATAAGTTTCTTGACAACAACAGTAAGATTTTCTGCATGATTAAAGTAAAAGTGCACCAATAATAAGATTCTCTACATGATTAAAGTAAATTTGCACAAACAGTAAGATTCTTACAGCTGGTGAGATTTTACTTAGAAGGAATTCAAAGTTTCAGCTGAAAAGAACCCGTTTATAAATAAAAACTTCCGAGGACATGAAAGGGTATCAATAAATTCATTGGCACCTCGTCATACTCTGTGTGCTCCACTCCAACTTCCTCACCTTTCTTCTCATCCTTTCCCATCCTTTTCATCCTCTCCTAAGTGTTTCTCCAGTCTTGTGCCAGCCGATCAAACTCACTCCACCTGTAAAAACTACTCTCCACTTATATATATAATTAGTGTGCTTGTTTTTTGCGTCAACGTAATTGTATTAGTACCCCCTCTAGTGTTTTTTTATTTGTGGTTTGTGGATATCAAAATTGATTAACATCTCCAACGTATAAATGAGTACTTGAGTTATAGTTGTGTAAATTTCTATTCGTTTGTAAAGTTGATCCGCATCTTGAGTGTAGAAATCTGTATGTGGCTGTCTAGCAAAAGAGTTAGATTTTAGACTATTGGTCAGTCGCGGATGTTTAATGACTGTGATCAAATTGCTATTATTGACATGAAATCATAGTGCAATTCTTTATTGGTTTTATCCTATTTAGATTTTCCACATTAATATCTCTGCAATCTATAGGTTGAATTGAGTTTTATTGTGTGCTTTGATTGAACAATTATTCTTAATAATTAGTGTTTAAATTAATATCCTTCAAATAGCATACACTTTCGCAGTAGTAGATCTATTTTTCAATTAGTATCAAGCAGGTCTACTGTGTTCTTAGTAAGATATGGTTATTCCAATGGAGATATCTAGAGATGGATAATCTACTTATAGGCCACTCTTGTTAGATGGATGCAGTTTTATTACTTTTCAATATTCTTCTAATCTACTTGTGAGAGTGTTTCAGGTGTCTCAAGTGTTCAAGAGAATACTAATGATTTCAATAAAGAGATTGATATCCAAGATAATTGTAGTAATTTTTATTAGGAGATTTTGAAACTAAATAAGAAAAATGTTAAGTTGTCCTTGAAATATATGTCTTTGAAAAAAAGAAGAAGAATTCTCTTCATAATTTAGCTTGGCCTTGAAAAAAGTTGAATAATTGGAAATTAAATAGCAAATTATTGCTAGATATGAACTCTACACTGGAGAGTCTAAAAGAATGTCAAGCTTTCAATGTCAAATTGGAAAGGAAAGTAAATATTTTGAAATCTAATTTAACTAAATCTAATATATCTATTAGAAAATTGGTTAAGGTAAATCAAATTTCGATGAGATTTTGGGAGCTCAAATCATTGGGAAGGATAATTATAGACTTAATTATGCTAACGAAAGAACTAACAATATAAATACTTTAGGACCCTCATCAAACTCCTTTGTAATGAAGGATGTCAGGTGAAAAGTAATTAAGCAGGTTTAGAAGTATCAAGGACTTGGGTTCACCAAACATGTATCAACATCAATGTCAGCTACTAGTACATCAAAACCAGCTCCACAATCATCATTTGTGGAAACTTGTTATATTAATAAGGTAAAAACTTCTCCAAGCATTATGATTGTCAAGGATAAGACTAAAGCTCCACCAAAAATAAATGTATCTCCTAACATTGCAAAGGCAAAATACAATGCAATTACTCCCTCATCACGAAAAGGAAAGCTCAAGAAGGTAAAAGTATTCAATTTAAAGTTTGTGAACGATTCTTCTTTCATGCCAACATGTCACCACTGTAGTAGATTAGGATGCACTTGTCCTAATTATTTTGATATTTATGTCCTCAATCTCCTAAAATTCTGAAAGCAAAACATATATGAATAGAAAAAGTTAAAATTGAATGTTTATTCTTAATCTCCAAAATTTATGAAAAATAAAATCGATTTGGATAGAAAAGTCAAAAGTGCAACCGCTTTAAGTTCAAAGTATCTTAGGAGTACTATGCAGAGTTAAGTATCCATATAGGACCATAAGATCTTGGATATGTAGTTTATGCATATTTTTTCCTATGACTTTAATATAGCATTCTAATTTTTTATTGTCTACTTATGTTGAGGGTGATTCATTGTGTTATGGTCAATTATTGTTAGACTTATTCATATTTATGTCTAGACAACTATGCGAGTTTATATAAAGAGTAAATACCTAAGTTTATTGCATATATTTAATTTCAAATATGATCATGCTTATTACTCCGATGTGGTGAAAAATTGATTTAAAGAAATTCAAGGAGAATATTTGTTACTGGTGGTAGAAAAGGACTATCAATATTATGAGTAACATATTATTAAATTTATAATTATGGTTAATTCGAAGGAAGGGAAAAGTCACCATCATAAAAAGAGGGCGTATAAGCTCATCGAAGATAAGGTGAGGTAGTGAGAAGAAAATTATATGAAGGTATAGGCTCATTGAATATGAGAAGTATTGAAAAAGATAAAAAAAAAAAAAAAATTAATATAACATTGAGGAGAAAGCTATCTAAAAATCATTTATATATTCTGAAACTTGATATATATTGCAATTTCAAGTATGATAGTACTTATTACTCTGGTGTGGTGGAAAAAATGACAAAAAAAAAAAAGAAAATGTTCGTTCCTAGTGGTGGAAAAGGACTATCAATATTGCGAATAGCATATTTTGAAATTCATAATTATGGTTAATTCTCATGAGGATGAAAGTCATTGTCATAACAATAAGGATTATAAGCTCATCAATGGTAAGGTGAGGAACTGAAATAAAAAATATATAAAGGTATAAACTCATTGAAGATGAGAATGGTTGAAAAAGATAAAAAAAATATTAAATATTAAATTTAAGGGGAAAGTTATTTCAAAGTCATTATCATATGCTGAAATTTAATATATATTGCTAACAACTTCATAAAATATGACATATGTCTCTATTATTTGTTTGTCTTATTTTGTTTTAAGAATTTCTATCACATGATATTTGAGCATAATTTAGAGTTTTTTCACTCTTAAAAGTCAAAATATTCATTTAAAGATGATTACTTGATGTTTGATTACTATGTATTAACTATATATGTGACTCTTGTGTATATTCTAATACAAATATCTATATGTTTGTACATCAATTTCTTATAAAAAGAGAGAGTAATATATATTGAGGTATATTGAGTTTCAAGGAGGAACATATATGCAAGGAGAGCGATATTGATTTCACGATGCACTTTATGTTTTTGTTATTTTCGATTTGTTTCATTTCGAGGATATATACAGTAGATCTGGCTTAACTGTTCTTGGTGTGCAAGATATCTAGGGTCATATGCTAAATAGAGAGTTTATGAAATTGCCAAGAGGAGATTAGCATAATTTTTTATTATATATATGCGGAAAATCATGTGAAAACTTATGAAGATCTGGTTCAAGTACTTGAACATAAACCAAACTAAAGGTTGACAAATACTAATACGTCAAGTATGATGGATATGCTTATTTCATAAAGCTATAATAAGAATTTTTGGAAGATATTACTGGAAAACTATAGAGCTTTGAACTACCTTCGTAAAGACACCAGAAACATTTAAAATGGAGTTCTGACTTGAAAGTTATGATTGCTCAAAATTGTAAAGAAGCAGCAGTAAGAATTGATGAAAATTGTATAGTAATATCAACTTCAAACCACGTTTTTAAGGTGATGTTGTCAAAATTGAAAAAAAAAATATGTGTGGGAAGAAGTTCTAGAGGTTTGAGTCTTATTTTCAATAGTGTTAGGATCACCTAAATCGAATTTTGAGATCAAAATTTACAGTCATTTTACTGAAATGCTATCAAACTGCCAAAGAGCTATGGACAATGCCTTCGACAGCCCTCAATGAAACAACCATTGCGTACAGCTGTTGCAGGGGTTGTTTATGTTGTCTTGGATAGCAAAACATAATATACGTATTCTAAGGCACTTTTAGGCGATTTTCTTATAGGATTTAAGTTGATAGTGATTTCTTTTGGATCTTTTAGATTTAATTTTGATGGTTATGATTAAAAGAGAGTATAAGGGTTTATTTGGAAGGTGTAAATCTTATTTATATGTCATCATCTTAAATAATGTAGGTGTGTAGAAAAAGAGACAAAAAAAGAGTTTCTCAAGAAGAATAAAAACAAATTTTTATTTAAAAATGAGCTTTTGTTTGTGATTTAAGGAGATTAATGTCAATCAACATTTCCAACTTAGAGATGATTAGTCGAACTATGGTTATGGTAATTTCTACTCGTTTATAATTTTTTTACAATTTAGTATATTACTAGATCTGCATCTTAAGTCATGAGTCTTTGCTAGATTTAAATGGTTTGCGTAGAGAACTCTGGTAGTGGCTATCTAGCGGTCGAATTAAATCTTAAACTATCATTTTCAGTTGTGGCTATCTAGCGACTAGTGATAAATTGCTTTAATTGACATAAAATCATAGTGCAGTTTTTCATGGTTTTTTACGTTTGGATTTTCCACATCAAAAATTTTCTTATTAATATGTGTGATGATTTGAGACTTATCCTTGCTTTGATTGATGTGTTCTTCATAATTAGTATTTAAATTTATATCCATCGATTAACACATACTTCTAAAGTAACTAACAAGTTTTTTCAATGTTCAACCAATAGACCACAATGCTATAACACTGGAATAGTAACATCATCATAAGTAAGTAACTCTTTTAGTAGATCAAGACTGGGCGAGCATGAGTTTGATGCTAAAGATTTAGTTTTAAGCCATTATTTTATGGACATTAATACTATCAAATCCAATTAATCATATTTGCAGTATTATTAAAATCTACTAATCAGATAACATAGTTAGCTTTATATTTATAATCAAGCATAAAATCGAAAGTGCAAACCAAAAATATTCATGAGCAAATGAAATGAGAATAATTTCAAGGGAAATAGAATTTATCAGATTATATAAACACGTGCCAAAAAACAAACGTCACAAAATCTAAGGTATGCTATCTCATAAGTATCTCTTGGCACTGAATGTATAAGCCTATGGGTAAAAAAGACACAAGAGCATATGGGTGAAGAAAGGACAATTAGCAAATATAGTTAAAACTTGTTCTTGGTTGAATACAAGGAGATTTTTTTTTTATATGAATATGAGGAATAAAAATAGGCGACAAAAAATTTACTTGTGCTTATTTATTTAAGCATCTTGTCTTATAGAAAGAATGAGAATAAATTTTACTGGTGCTTGCTGATGTTGAACACTATCCATGATGTTCTAAAATAATTTACATATCAAACATGTAACTAAGCAAATAATCCTCACGGAGATCATTAGAGAGAACAAATTAGAGAATTAGTAAATGAACTGTATTAAGAGTTTATAAGTTTCAATCGATTGGACCTCTAGGCCATGTCTCCAACTAGAAATTTGTTGTTTGGCGTGCTTTTTAGAAGAAAATGATTACAATCCATCACTAGTACTCTTTTTTATCTCTCGAGGTTACAAGTTTTAATTCACATGATACAATAAAAGCAAATTGTCCTCCTCTCATTTAAGAAGAGATGCATTTATTGTTATAAGTAGATAGTTGAGAATAGGAGGTGCAGCTAATCTTAACCTCCATAATATTCATGTTTGAAAATAAGCTTTCTTGCAGCATATGAATTCAGTTAATTTGGGGATAGACTTCATTATTCTTGGTGGAGTATTTACTCTTAATAATTGGATAGGTACAAAGAGTTTAAATCATATCTCAGTTGTCATGGATGATGAGATCAAGTGGCTATTACTTGATTATGAAGTTGTCATTGAGGTGTTTCTCCCGAGTTAGATATTCCGACTTAGGGATTTGGAGATGGTCGCTTTTGGGCCATTGCCTGGTTGAGTCTTCATGGGCCTATGCGCTGTTTTCTACTCTAAATTATCGACATGCTCCTATGTTGTTTAATTACGTAATAATAGTACTAATAAGAAAATAATCAAACTTGAGACGGAATCAAATATCAAGTAAGGTTCGTAAAAATTAAATTACTTTTTGTCACAATATTTATTTCATTAAAATAAAGAGTTTTTTCAATATCGATCTCTTAATTCTTACATAGTTAGATATAAGTTCATAGTTTTTTTTATACAATTATATTACTTCCTCCAAATCTTTAAGTTGCTACACTTTAATCTCTCCATTAGTTTTCTTTTTATCCACCTGACTTTACTAACCTTAGTTATGGACTTATCAGGAGTAATGAATGGCCAAGCTGTGCTGCCTTAGGTTGTGCTTGGATGTTAAAAACAAAATGCTTTGTAGTGTTTGAAAAGTATGTGTTTTGGAGTGTTTGGTGGTATGTGTTTAGAGTATTTTTGTCATGAATTTTAGGGTGTTCAAATTTGTACTTGAAAATGTAGTTTTCTAATGGGTTTTTGTGGGTTTCAAATATATGTAAAAAACAAATATATCCAATTAGGAAAAGACAGAAAGTATGTGGGAAATGTTGGAACAAGGTAAAGATATGATACTTTTGGATAAATAATTTAGGACACTCCAAAACACTTTGATTTGGAGTGTTCTAAAAACCACCCCAAAACACTTATCAATGTGTTTTGGGATATTCTAAAAACACTTTAAAATACTTGTTCAAAACTCACAAATAAGTGTTTCTATGAACACTTCATAACATATCTCTCTAATACACTCCAAAATACTTTAAAACTAATCTCAAGTGTTCTAAAAACACTTCAAAATACTTATTCAAAAACTCACAAGTAAGTGTTCTTGTGAACACTTCATAACATATCTCTCCAATACACTCCAAAACACTTTAAAACTAATCTCATGCATGGAGAAGGCATATTAAAAAAGGCATATTATTACAATGCTTGGAGAAGCAGCGTAGGTGAGCATGGTATGTTACTATAGGTCATGCTAACATAAATCATGAATAATAACAAGCATGTATCAATAAGGAGTCATGTGCTTCATTTGCTAGTAAATACTAAAAATAAATATCCAGGTCTCAGTCACGTCTCACGTGAGATATTATAACTAAGTTGTGGATAGAATTACATACTATTACTGATACTGTCTAAGCACTATAATTTTTCTCTAGATCTTGCCTACTTGCAATAATGTTGTAGTATTCCACAACACGAAATACTACATTTAACATTGCACTAAATCATATCGCACTATCAAGTACTACACTTGTCCTAGAATTGGACCATATCATACTGTTAAGTACTATACTTGTTATGATATTGGATCATGTTGTATGATATATACTATCACTTGTAATGGTACAAGACCATATCGTACAATATTCACTATCACTTCTAATGGTACAAGACCATTGTCATCAATTTACATTAGTACTGTATAAATGTATATCCTTATGACTCCTTTATTCTATTCATGTCCCTAGCATCAGGTTCATCATATATCATAGGTCTAGTAATCACATAATCATCTTGTTCGTCATTAATATCATGAATGTTTTGTATCTCACACATATATAGAGTTCACATGCTCATGCCTTGTTGTCCATGACCAAGTGTAATGCCCTCGTTTTTAAGTTGCTTCCCAAACTGAGGACGTTATTTAAAATTTACTCTAGACAACCAACAGTCAAAAGATCTTGAAATAACTGTGACTACTGCGACATTTAGACAAAAATAATAACATGTCTGAACCGAAAATATTTTATTTATACAAAGAGTAATTACATAAAAAGGCACACTCCTACGAATATGAACACAAAATAGTCAAAAGAATAAAAGAGAAAAACAATGCTTATACAAAAGAAAATATAAACAAATATATAAGCGATCTTTAGGAAGTACTCCACCTTTTATTGTGAGGATACGATAACAGGCCCTCTAACACAAACAAAAGTGACTGGTGGATAGAGTATATGTCTACCTAACTAATAAGGGAAGGATTGGTAAGCAAAAGAAGGGCACAAGTCTGATAATGGAACTAACGATATCATCTATGGTAGTCATAGATGATCGGGGGCTTCCTGAAATGATGTTGATTTGAGCCTAATCAGGGCCTAATGATGACATAGGTCTGGATCCACCAAGAAATAATGTTTAGGGTAAAAGTGAAAAGAAATGAACTGGATGTCTACTACAAATCGCCTCCACTAACATTTGTATGTCTTAATCAGTTTGATCAGGCTTTACCTCTTTTGGCATATCTGGCTGGGTTATGATACAAATATTATACTGATTAAATGCATGTCCAACCTGACCGCATACCTGACACTGTACCATATATGTCCCACTATTAACCTCTGTACTAAATACTTGAGTTTCCATTTTGTATATGCAATCTAGCATTTGGAACCCGAAAGATTAAACCTAGTAAGTAACACAATGAAAAACAAAAATTGTACAATCACAGTACTCAGAATAGGTGATCGTGAATATGTTATGTTAGTATCGGTCGTGATAGTTTAAATCAAGAATAATATAAATAAATTTGGAATCACAACTAAGTCAAATATTTAGGGATGTGCATATCAAATGATAGTTAGCAGATCTCATTTGGGTTTTATATCAGATGTCATAAACTAAATAGATTAATAATTAATTAGATATTTAAAATTCTTATTGATGGGTAAGATGTGTGTTGTTGCACGTATCATGAGAGTGCCTGTACATACACGGGATCTGGCCCAAACCCATGGCATTTAACCATGACAAACTGCTAGGTATTGCTAGATAAACCACAGGGAAATAGTAACATACATCACCCTTATGGAAAATTAAATATTAAACCATGTTTCAGCACTATATAGTACTGTTGTAGTATAAGTTCTCAGCACATAACTAGAAATAACCAATTTGACCCTCATACGATACGATCCTTATCTATCATGTAGTTTCTCTCAATCTCCATGTTCAACGATACATGATAAACACGGTTTGTAAGAACATCATGACATAACTCTTTTATTCCTATATACATTTCCATTTCTATCATTCATAATATCATTAACAATTCATTATTGGATCATGTACACGCAATATTGTTTTATTCCATTCCCCTATCATGTTCATCACATTTCATTCGTGTTAGTACAATATGTTATTCACAAACAAGTGCCACATTGCATGCTACATGATGGAGATTTAATTAAATGATTTGGGTCACTGACCCTATAAATTCTTATTCAATTTAAAATAAAAACAATTACAATAAAAAGTAATGATAACAACACATTTAAATAAAGTCACATATTTCACTCTTTCTTTCCTGTTAATATTAATGTTTCACAAATCTTCCTTAATTTAATCTGGTTATTGTGTAACATAGATATTAACCTAAATATCAATATCCACAAATTCTACAAATCATTAAAACTATGTTATCCATCACTTGGCTAGATCAAATTATTATTAAATGTCAATGTTTGAAACTTTATTTATTAAATGATGTCATAGATATTAATGTTTACAGTACATGTATCGAAGCTTTTTGTATTACAGTACATATACTGTAACATGATATGAACTGTAGTCACAAAATCTCCCTTAAAACTTTATTTATTAAATAAACTTTTATTTCTCAATGCATAGAATAATTGACACTAGATTATTTATAATTACTCCTTAAGTTGATCAAACTTTAATGTACTATAAACCTCTTTGTGAATGACACCATCATCCTTTAATTGACATCTTATCATGTATGGAAGTGTAATAATCATAGATAACATTACATAGACAAGTAGAAGCTCAATCTCCATTCATATATTTTATTATTTTTAACCATATAAATAAGTTAGAGTACAGCCTTGTATTCATAGAGGAACTTTTTCAAATAGTTTGAAAGCAGTCAATTTTAGTTTATTTATTTATTTATTTAATAATTTTGGTTCCGGACAATATTCTCCAAATGTTACTAAATTAATACAAGACGTAGCAGTTAATGAGAAGAGTACTAAAAAAAACTATCCATTTATTTATTTGAAGTCCAGAATAAAAAAATATAATTTATCGAAATAAATACAACTAACTATTTCTTGTTCTTTTTCTTTTTTGTTTTCTTGTGAATGGAAGAACACATGGAGGGATGAAAGTGATTTGTTTTGAGTGCCCCATGAAATATTTGAGAGAAATGTGATTATATATATCCAAGTGGCATTTTGGTAAATTTCTAACACATGCCTCCATCATTGTTTTCCCAAACGAGCCACCTATCACTCCATTAGCCACACTCTCCTTAGTTATGATACCTCAAACCGACTTAAATCCTAATATGTGCCATTAGATTTTTTTTTTTTTAATGAGGTGTGTAAAAAAATTCAATTTATTTAGTATTTTATTATTTACGCTTCGATACACGTTTTCCAAATACAACTAGATTAATATAAATCGTAGTGCTCAAAAGAGAGAATCTAGAAAATTATTCGTTTAATCATTTCAATGTCCAAAATAAGAGAAATAAAATTTTGAAGTAATTATAATAATAATTTAATATTTTAAAAATAGCAAAATTCAAAAAAAAATTCGGGCTTTTCAAAAAGTTTCTTAAAGTCATAAATATTGGAAAGCCAATAACCATAAAGATCGAATGTCATTTGGAATTATGGATTTAAAATTATACTCACGGAAGTCATTTCAATATCCAAATTGGCTCGCAGTAGCATTCATTTGGTATGATCGGACTCATACCAAATGAAAAGACTTGATTAATAAATTATGTTTTTAATGCATGCATGAAGGTATTAGCACCAAATTTCCTGATTGATCTCTCAATTAGCTACATGACCATAAAATATGCCATATTAATTGTAGTGTTGACACTTCATCATTGACTAGACTGAGAAGATAAAGAAATTGAATTAATTATTTATGGTTTTAATTAATTAAATTAATTAATTATTTACCAATTTCAGTTCCGATCGACACTCTCCAAAAAATACAAAATTAATATTGGATGCAGATATAGCTGTAGAAACACAAATAAATTACATTACTTTTTTTTAAGGTCAAAATTGAAATATAGAAAATATCAAAGAAAACTTCATTATCAATTGATATTCGGTATTTTGGTCAATATGTGGATTTCTTGAAAGAATTTAACAAATTGTCCAAAATAAAAATATTATAAAAATGATAAATTCAAAGATGAAATATCATTTGGAATTATAGAATTCAAGATAGATGTAATGGAAGTTTGATCGATTATCGATCAGACCCTAATGACCTTAATTTGGCATGATTAATATAAGAAAACAAATAAAAGAATATAAAATAGAGCTAATATTTTTTATATCAGACTAACACTAATATCATAGCCGTAGACTGATACGATCATTATAGAATATACTCTCCAAGAGCTGATTAGTTAGGCATGTTATAGCTTTCTACTGCATTTGGCAAATCTGTAGTCATTTTCTCCATATTCCTTTAAAGCCTTCGCACTTTCAAAATTCTATTCAAACACACCCCTATTTCTCCCCAATCAGCCGAACCTTCCTTCAAGACCTCACCTTGATGGTCAAAACTCAAACCCCCAATCTCTGTGGCCTTCTACTGCATCAGCTCATCATGTTAAGAAACTCATTGTGATGGCATCAAGCTCGGGTTCAACCCAAGTAGTTGCAAAAACACTGCCTACATCTTGGCTACAGTGGCTGGTGGTGTTGCTAATGGAGCCCATTGCCGTAGCGGGTTTCGGTCTACCGAAACGGGTCCAAAACCAACCCAAACCCATTATGATATAATATATATATGAGATGTGGTGCTAGGGTTTTGTGTGCCAAAAATTGGAGCCGAAACCAAGTTCTTTTGATACGGCTGCCGTTGATGAAATAATTGTGTGTTCCTGCAATTATTTTGGCCGAAGTTAACTTCTGCTTTGTTGCGAGGCGGTTGCAACAAACAAGGAGGCCAAGACAAATTATTGTGCTGCTTGAATTCGGCGTAGTTGCTGCTGCTAGGTGCTGCTGTTCTTCGTGTGGTGGGTGCGGCCTGAAGCAACCAAATTTTCGGCCAAGGGAAACAAATTAAATTTGTGTGCGGTGGCGATTCTTGGCTGAAAATAAAGGTGGCGGTTTCTTGGGATTTTCGGTGTTGAAACAAAGAGATAAATCACTGCAACAAGAAATTAGGGTTTGATCTCAAAATCTTGTGTGATTTCTTTGTGATTTCTCTTGTGGTTGAGAACTAGAATTTTGTAATCCTCTTTTGATATAGTGAAGTTTTTCGATCGGTCCCCGTGGACGTAGGCATATTGCCGAACTACGTTAAATCTGTGTGTTCTCTATCTCTGTTATTTTTCTCTTCGGTTAACTATTTGATTCCGCTGGTTGTTGCATTAGTATTATTCCGCTATCTTTTGCTAACAATTGGTATCAGAGCCCTGGTTCGGGTCAGATTTCACTCAGATCGATGTTGATTTTGAGTGGGAGTTATGGCGGAAGATAGGAAGAGAGAAATTGAAAAATTTGACGGGACAGATTTCCAATGGTGGAAGTTGCAGATGGAAGATTATTTATATCAAAAGAATTTACATCAACCACTGATTGGAGAAAAGCCAGAAAAGATGACGATGAGGAGTGGGCATTGTTGGACAGGAGGGTTTTGGCGCAGATTCGATTATGCCTGACAAAGCAGGTTGTGTTCAACGTCTCTAAGGAGAAAACCACTTCATGTTTGATGTCAGCGTTGGCTAAATTTTATGAGAAGCCGTCTGCTTCAAATAGACTGTTTCTAATGAAAAAGTTGTTCAACTTGAAGATGCCTTCTGATAGTTCAGTTGTTAATCATTTGAACGAATTTAACACATTATGGGCACAACTTGAATCTTTAGATTTTGTTTTTGCTGATGACATTAAAGCTTTGATGTTTATGTGTTCGTTACCGGATAGTTGGAGTAATGTTGTTATGGCCATCAGCAATTCTTCCAATACTGCTCTTAAATTCAATGATATTGTGAGTACAATCATGAATGATGAATTGATGAAAAAGAGCATGGGTGACAGCACAGTTTCTACAAGTACTGCTCTGTCGGTTGATAATGACAGACGAAAGGAAAGGGGTAGAAGTTCAAGTAGGGAGTCGAAGCAAAGAGGAAGATCAAAATCTAAGGAAAAATTCAAGAAAAAGTTAGTGTGTTGGAAATGTAAGACAGAGAGTCATATGAAGAAGGATTGTCCAAACAAAGACAAGAAAGGAGCGAATGTGGTGAATCCAAGTGAAGAGTATGATGACTTGTGTTTGTCTGCTCATACAGAATCAAGGCCAGATTCGTGGTTTGTAGATTAAGGGGCTTCGTTCCATTGCACTGCTCGTAGAGAATGGTTTGAGAATTATATCCAAGGTGATTTTGGGCATGTGACTGTTGGTAATGGACAGGAATGCAAGATTGTTGGTAAAGGGACAATTCAGTTAAAGTTGCACAATGGTGGAAAGTTGCTTTTACAAGAGGTCAGGCACATACCGGATTTGAAGAAGAATTTGATATCTGTTAGCAAGCTGGATGGCGAAGGTTATCAAATCTCATTTGAGAAGAAACAGTGGAAGATCAGTAAAGGAGCAATGGTAGTGGTCAAGGGTGAGAGAGTGGGAACTCTATATTTACTCTCAAGTTCGGTGGATCACGTTGTTTCTTTGGCCACCGTGAAGAATGAGAAGGCTACCTTATGGCATCAGAGGCTCAGTCACTTGAGCAAAAGCGGCATGAGGGTATTGCAATCCAGAGGTATGTTGACAGATATGAACGATGCTAATTTTGATTTCTTTGAGAACTGTGTGTTTGGAAAGCAGAAAAGAGTTAGGTTTATGAAGGATGGGAAGGAGAAGAAAACTGAGAGATTGGAGTTGGTACATACAGATGTATGGGGGCCTTATTTGGCGAAGTCTCTTGGAGGTAATTCTTATTTTGTCACTTTCATAGATGATGCAAGCAGGAAAATATGGGTATTTGCACTTAAGCAGAAATCCGATGTTTTTAAGATCTTCAAGGTATGGAAAGCTCTTGTTGAGAATAAAACAGGTTTGAAGGTGAAATGTCTGTTGTCAGACAACGGTGCGGAATTTTGCAATAGAGAGTTCGATGACTATTGCTCTACCCATGGGATCAGGAGAGTGAAGACTGTACTGAGGACACCGCAGCAGAATAGCGTGGCTGAGAGGATGAATAGAACCATTTTGGAGCGAGCTCGGAGTATGAGACTACAAGCAGGTTTGCCTTTGCAACTTTGGGGAGCCGCTGTAGATACGGCAGTCTATCTGATCAACAGGAGTCCAGCTAGTGCTTTAGATGGAGGAATTCCAGAGGAGGTGTGGTCTGATAAGACTGTGAATTACTCTTTCTTAAAAGTGTTTGGTTGTATAGCATATGCACATGTGGATCATGAGATGAGAAAGAAGCTTGATTCTAAATCTCAGAAGTGTGCATTCATTGGATACGGTGGCGACAAATATGGTTATCGCTTATGAGATTATGAGCATAACAAGGTAATTCGTAGCAGAGATGTAGTATTCAATGAGGGCTGTATGTATAAAGACCGAACGGAAGTAAGAGTGAGATTGCAGTGGAAAAAGGGCGCTTGGAGCTGGATGAGCCACAGGATGGGATGGATCCCATGGATAAAAGAAATGAAGAAATACCTACATATGAAGGAGAAGAAATGACTACACCTGAGAATACACAAGTTTCAGATGAGACCGAACAGGAAAGAGAGCCATTGACTGAAATAGATGGTTCCAGTACTTCATCAGAGAGTGTTCCCACTTTGAGGAGGAGCACGAGGATAAGGAAGCCAACCCAAAAACTTTGTCTTCCATTATATCATGTTTTGTATACTGATGCAGGTGAACCAGAGAGTTACCAAGAAGCTATGCAGGATAAACTTCATCTTAAGTGGGAGCAAGCCATGCGTAATGAGATGTCTTCTTTGGAGGAGAATCACATATGGAAATTGGTGAAGTGACCGGAAAAGATGAAAGTATTGCATAACAAGTGGGTATACAGGGTAAAACATGAGGCAGGAGGGACACAAAGGTTCAAGGCTAGACTTGTGGTGAAGGGATACGGTCAGAGAAAAGGTATTGACTTCAATGAAATATTTGCACCTGTTGTCAAGATGACTTCTATCAGAGCAATACTAAGTATTGTGGCTGTGAAAGGATTGTATTTAGAGCAGCTTGATGTGAAGACTGCTTTCCTTCATGGTGATTTGGAAGAGGAAATATATATGGAATAGCCGGAGGGATATGAAGTTAAAGGGAAAGAAAATTGGGTATGTCGACTGAAAAGGAGCTTGTATGGGTTGAAACAAGCGCCGAGGCAATGGTACTTGAAGTTCGACAAGTTTATGTTGGATTCGGGTTTTGCCAGAAGCAATTCAGATCATTGTGTATATCTACAAAAGTTTAAGGATGGTAACTTTATTATACTTACTTTGTATGTAGATGATATGCTTGTGGCAGGTACATGCATGAAGAAAATCAATGATCTGAAGAGAAAGTTGGCAGGGAGATTCTCTATGAAGGACATGGGTGAGGCCAAACAACTTCTTGGGATGCAAATTACCCGAGATAAGAAAAACAATAAATTGTGGTTATCTCAGGACGGATACGTCAAGAAGGTGTTGGAGAGATTCAATATGGAGAATGCAAAACCGGTAACTACAGCTCTTGGTGGTCAGTTCAAACTGTCAAAAGAGCAAGGTGCTAAGACAGATGAGGAGAAGAGACACATGGAGAATGTGCCTTATTCATCGGCCGTTGGGAGTCTCATGTATGCAATGGTGAGTACAAGACCAGATATTGCACATGCAGTGGGAGTAGTAAGTAGATTCATGAAGAACCCTGGAAAAGAACATTGGCAAGCGGTGAAGTGGATTTTCAGGTATTTGAAAGGTACTTCAAAGTATTGTTTGTATTTTGGGGGTGATAACATTGATGTGCAAGATTTTGTGGATTCGGACCATGCGGGTGATAGAGACAATGGCAGGAGCACCATAGGTTATGTTTTTACTGTAGGAGAAACAGCGGTAAGCTGGGTTTCAAGACTACAATCAATTGTTGCTTTATCGTCGACAGAAGCTGAGTATGTTGCAGCTGCAGAAGCAAGTAAGGAGTTTATTTGGTTGCAGCGATTGATGAGTGAGTTGGATTTTGATGGAGTAGATTGCAGGTTATTCAGTGACAGTCAAAGTGCAATTCATCTTGCTAAGAACTCGGCGTATCATTCACGGACTAAACATATTCACTTGAGATATCACTTCATTAGATCCTTGTTAGAGGATGGCCAATTGAAGTTGGAGAAAATTGAAGGTAGTAAGAATCCTGCAGATATGCTGACAAAGCCGGTTGATGGGAAAAAGTTGAGCTATTGCTCAACTTTGGTGCATTTGTATTGAATGCTGAAATTGGGACTTTAAACGATCGAGATAAAAACTTTGGACACTGGAATTATCATGTATAGAGATTATATTTTTGCAATAGGTCTCCAAGTGGGAGATTGTTGCTAATGGAGCCCATTGCCGTAGCGGGTTTCGGTCTACCGAAACGGGTCCAAAACTAACCCAAACCCAATATATATAATATATATATGGGGTGTGGTGCTAGGGTTTTGTGTGCCGAAAATTGGCGCCGAAACCAAGTTCTTTTGATACGACTGCCGTTGATGAAATAATTGTGTGTTCCTGCAATTATTTTGGCCGAAGTTAACTTCTGCTTTGTTGCGAGGCGGTTGCAACAAACAAGGAGGCCAAGACAAATTATTGTGCTGCTTGAATTCGGCGTAGTTGCTGCTGCTAGGTCTGCTGTTCTTCGTGTGGTGGGTGCGGCCTGAAGCAACCAAGTTTTCGGCCAAGGGAAACAAATTAAATTTGTGTGCGGCGGCGATTCTTGGCTGAAAATAAAGGTGGCGGTTTCTTGGGATTTTCGGTGTTGAAACAAAGAGGTAAATCACTGCAACAAGAGATTAGGGTTTGATCTCAAAATCTTGTGTGATTTCTTTGTGATTTCTCTTGTGGTTGAGAACTAGAATTTTGTAATCCTCTTTTAATATAGTGGAAGTTTTTCGATCGGTCCCCGTGGACGTAGGCATATTGCCGAATCACGTTAAATCTGTGTGTTCTCTATCTCTGTTATTTTTCTCTTCGGTTAACTATTTGATTCCGCTGGTTGTTGCATTAGTATTATTCCGCTATGTTTTGCTAACAGGTGGCTCCCCCTAGTGGCTGAGCATGAGGAAGACGACGAGGCTCTTAATGAGAGAGGAATTGAAGTCGGTGTCAAACTAGACCCTAGAGGGGTTGTTTGAACATATGTAGGCATGGATCTATACGTGGGAGATGAAAGTATGGACTTGGCAAATGTCATGCGCTATTGGAAGGAACAACAAGGCATCGCAGTGGAGCTACTGATATTTGAATATCGGGTTGGGTATGGACTGGAAGAAGGTGACACTCTGTTGGAGGTTTGAGGCAAAGGTGGTGGATAGGATTTGTGTTAGTTTTGTTGGTGGGCATTGACGGGCTGAGGGAGAGTGTGGTAGTGAGGTTGGAAAGAGCTTGGAGAGGAGGGGAGAGAGAAGGGTTTAGGGTGGAGGTTTAGGAGGGGGATGTAGAGAGAGAGAGGATAAAACAACAATAGAAGAAGAAGATTTTCTTTAGAAGAGGGCTTGCTTTTCCTCTTGATTATTTCATCTATATATATAGGGAGTACAAAAACCAATCCAATCGGATTACTAATTCAAATAACAATAGGATTACTAATTCAAAAACCTAACTGAACTAATCTTCTTATTTTGACTAATTCAAAACATAACTGAACTAGTTTTCTTATCTAAAAACGCTGAGGCAATGCAACAAAATTATCCAACAAGGGACAATAGGATGGGGGAGAAGCGGAGAGTGGTCGAGAGAGAGGTCAAGGGGTTAAAGGGAGAGGACAGAGAGGATTGACATGTCTTCATCATTCACAGGCTTGGTGGATGAGATACAAGTTGAAAGACACTCGACTATTGTAAGGCAGGGAGAGAATGAGACGTGGTTGGGTTCATTTCATGATGAGAAAAAAACTAATGAAGTTGGAGAAATTGAGATAGCTTATTGAATTTAGTTGCTTGGGAGGAGAGGGAGAAAATAATTATTGGGCTGCGGACGGATTAAAAAAATTAAGAAATTAAGAAATAGATATTTAAATATAAAAGAATTAAAGGAGAATTATCCAAAGAATTCCAAAATAAAAATCCATTGAATCCTTTGAATTACTATTATTATGATTTAGATAATGCAATCCAACCGAAACAGCCTGACAACATAATGTATCTTCAAAATCAAAGTGCCTAGGGCCAAAATTTTCTCATTTACCCTTTCTTATTTTCATTTTTACTATCACATCTTCTTTTTCATTCTGCAATTTCTTCTTCTCAAGTCCTAGCAATCGATGGGGAGGATGATGTCACGCCAAGGGAAGCAGTGGTCGGAGACGCTGATGAGGCGGTGCGAGAAGACGAAGATTGTAGAGAGGATTCGAGGAGAGCAGAGGAGAAGAAGGGTTGATCGTAGCAAGTGGGTTGGGAGTGAAGATAAGGAGGAGGAAGAGGAAGAGGAGGAGGAGGAAATTTGGGAGATGGAGACTGAGAGTGAGAATGAGAAGTGATGTGTTATATTTACTGCAAGCGCACAGTATCGTTGTAGCGCTATACAGGTCGTCTCACAAGAATCTAGGGTGTTTCTGCGTTCTTACTTTCTCTATCGTTCAACGGACTAACCAAAGGTTCTAGGTTGAGGTCGGATTAATCTAAGTAGTCTAGGATATAGAATCCACTAATTTCCAGCCATGTTCTTACTTCTCCTATTTTCTTCTATCATAAAAATTCAATCTTTTTAGTTTAATTTTTACTTAAAGTGCCCTAAGTATGAGCTATCAAGTGTTGTGCAAGTATAGCTCATCAAAAGATGCTACTTCATATAAAAATAAACTAATTCTTTTAGATAATTCAAATAAAATGACAAAACCAGCAACCCCAATTCCTAACTAAGTATAGATTATCAAGAATCCTAATTCAAGTATAACCTATCAAAGTTCTAAACTTCGGGTCCTTATATTTTAATCTTTCATTTGAAAAATCATGACTTTTATTAATTTTATTTAAGAAGAAAAATATTAGAAAATAAGAACATGGTGGATCTTAGCTTCATCTACATCCTAGAGCTGATCTAATTAGCTACTCATGATTTTTGCTAAGAAAGATCAAATTTTAATTCATACAATGATAAACCCTAATCTAGAAAGCAGTAAACCATAATCTAGAAAGCAGTAAAATTTATGCAGAACGAAAATAAGAATATCAAGAGCAATGGGTTACCTCTGATCACGGTGTTGTGCCGTCAACCTTCAGTAAAAATCCCAAATTTATTGAACAGAAAAATCGTGTACAAAAATTAATTCCAGAGTCCAGAATCTCCGTCAAAATACAAGGGTTAGCCCCTAAATAGGCATCGGAAATCAAACCCTATTTCTAGTAGAACCAAAAGACCTATCAATTTACAATTAAGCCCACGACAAAAATTACTCTGATTCAGCCATTTACAAGCCGCTATTTAGCGGTTATTACCGCTATTTAGCGGTTAAATTTTGAGTACTTGCTTTGAAATTTCTTCTGAAGAAGTATCTTCTTTTTTACTCTTCACTTTATTAACTGTATTTAACTTCTACTTTATGCAGTACTTTGATGTTGTAGTCTTGCCCACTTTAGAAACTTTTCGGTGTTCGATTTCCTAGTCCAACTCTGGTTTCATGCCTTTTCCTTGTATAATTTGGATTACCTGCAAAAGACACTAAAAATACCCAAGTAGCATTTATTTATATACAAAAATAGATAAAGTATGAGAGGAAAAATACAATATATGATATTCATCAAGAAGCAATCAAAATAGATGCATACAATCTATAAATATTAATTTTCGGTCCATTACAATGATAATTTAACTTATTTTAATGCTAAGAAAATCACAAATCCACTCAATTAAACAAACTAAAGCACATTGATCACAAATCCACTCAAAGTGAAAGTTATTTAATCACATTGATCTCATTTATAAGTTATTTATAACTAATAAGAATGGGTTAAGTGCAAAGGAGGTTCAGATTATTTTTTTTCCAACACAAGATTGTCTATTGTTTCTAACTTGTGCTGTCCGGATTGCCTAGTCTGGACGAACACATTCCGTCTGGACTGTCTAGTCCGGACAAACACATATGTCGTTCAGACTGTCTAGTCCAGACAAAGAATATGCCGTTCGGGATGTTAAATCCGAACATATTTTTTATTATCCAGAATATTAAATCCGAACAGCTGAGAAACCAAAAACCATCCTTCAATCCCATTTCTATGCTACTTAAATATAAAATTAAAATAAATAACATAAAAATTTGAAGAGAATGATAGATTCAATCCCTAAAGACTTTCAATAGAACCAAAACTATGTTCGTATTCTCCATTCTCTTTGTCATTGACCCAACAAAAAAATTGCCCTTCTAAGAGTTTATAGAAAAAAAAATGATGACTTCTATGATAATTTTTCTCAAGGAGAGTAAGAGAGTAAAAGAATTTGAGTTTGATAGATTAAATTTGATTATTTTTTTTCTCCTTTCCTGTTGCAGCTTGGCAGGAAATGAAAGGAAGTAGAGAAGTTGAAGATGAGAGTAATTTTATCCTAAAATTTGAATAACAAAAATATAAATAAATATAAATTTTTAGGTGGGCTCACCAGAAAAAAGAAAAAAAAAAAAAAAGACGAGCCCTTCTAGAAATTCCCTAACTGAAGGTGAGTCTCATCCGATAATTACAATCCATGCATGTGAAATTAAACGGAAAAAAATAAATCAAATAAAGCAAAAAAAAGAAAGAAAAAGAAAAAGAAAAAGCGCAGCGTGAAACCCGAGGCATCACTTCTTCCTTTACTTTTTTCTTGGCCTCGCGTGCCCATGTCCAATGGCAGGCGCCTTCCCCATTAACGGTACCCATTTTTGTCCTCATTATCCAACACCTACACATACTCCGCCCAATTCATTTCCCATTTCTCTCTCTACGAGCGCACAGGTGTAGTACTAATAACACTAATTTGATTTGCTTCAATACCGTGCCGCCCGTGAAGGAATAAAGAAAGCTTGTGCCATTAATTCGTTCTCATTAGTTATATAACTATTTTGTTCTCGCCATTGCTCTTGCCGTTGAGCATCGAGTTGTCAACTTTATTCTTATTAATTTCTACCGACTTTACTAGTTTATTGAACGTTTAGCTATTTACTCCCATATTGGAGATTCATAGTCATCAGTATATATTCCATCATTTGATCCTTAGATCAGTAGATAAACGAGAAACTAATTTGTGTTTTTAGAGAAAACCAATATAAGATGGTGCTTCTGAATGTGTGAGAGTACCATCTTAAACAATATAAGCAACCTACTTTATTTCTTGTTTGTTAGAGGATACCGTTTCCGTTTCTCGTGTGCTCCTGAAACATGTAACACTATTTTAACATAACTATCATACTAAAGCCATTCAATTCAAGTGGACAACTAGTGGTAATTTCTGATACACAAACAAATTGTTATGTAATTTATGCAATCTAGACCAATAAAAAGCCCAATAAGGTGATGACCACAATTTGAAAGAAGCCCAATCCAACATCAAGTGAGAATCACAGAGCTTATCTTATAGACAATCCTCAAGATCCTAATTCTTTATTTCACTCAACCAAATCGTTAAGGATAAGTAAACTAAATCTCTTGAAGGAAATCGAATTTATCCGACACAATGAAACTGATGAGTTCATATCAACCTTGACTTCTGTTCTCCCACAAATTGTCATCTATAAATATCCAATATTTAAAAAAATACTTTAGGTGTCCGCATAAGCGAATGCCGAGTGAAACCACGTAGAAAATCAAAAAATCATTACTATTATGCAGACAAACTTATAAATGGACATGTATGTAGATTACGTGGATTATGCACCGTATAACCCGCATAATACATTGAATCTATTGATGAATTTTCGAATTTCAAAATATAAAAAATCCAATGCCCAATTCTCGTTACCTTTCGAGGCTATGAGAGATGCAATATTCTTTAATTCTCTCTATCACACATGCATTCTCAGCTTCTTATTCTTCTCTCTTCGTTTCTCCAGGATTCATTGATCAGACTCATCTTTTGTTCCCCTCCGATGCATCTCTCTCCTCCAGGCTTGCTCTCATAATAAGATCCTTTCAATGGGTCATCTTTCCTAAAAATATTCTTCCAGTTTTCTCTCTTGTTGACTCTCTTCTCTCTGCCTCTCACTCTCTCCAACTCACTTTTCTCAGTCCTCTCTCTCATCGACTCTCTCCTTATCCTCTTGCACCCTAGAACTCTCTGTCCTAAGTCCTCAGGCTTTCAATCTCATACTCTTTTCTCACTATTGAGACTGCACTATTAATATCAGTTATGTATATGATTTTGATAAGAAATTGAAATTAAGATTGGAGAATTAGAGATCTCAAATGAATTTTGACTTGAGTTGGAGTATGAAATTATTTTATGAAATAATTTATAGGTACTGGACTATCGGAGAATACTTTGATCTTGAGTTATTAGATTGATTCCTTTTAAGATGAGGTAATTATCTATATTTCAATGTTCAAATTGCAGTTAATTAATTATTTTCATAAATATTAAATAATTTAGGGATGGAAATAAGTAAATTCAAATTCTTGTTTATTTGGAAAGTGATAAAAGTTGTTCTTAGTGAATAATTCTTTTATTTGGTGAGTGAAGATTCAAAGTTGCCTTCACAAACTCAATTCTAAGTACTTACCATCCAGATGGCAGAACTTACTCGTTTATTACATGGTGAACCTTCCCATGTAGACATACCGGAAAAGACACTGAAGAACGGAAAGATTGGCCTCATGCATACCACACTTGCGGTACTTAGCAAAAGAGTGGAGATGAGATGAATGCAAGCAAGGCGATAATAGAAACGAAGCATCAACTTCCTACTGGAAGATGCCAAGCCTTCACGAGACAACAAAAACTTTCTGAGTATAGCAAATCTCTTTATGACAATACTACAACCAGATTTCATGTTCAAATTCCTCAATATTGGGCAAGAGGTACAAAAAAAACCACTGATCCATACCATAATATCACCAATTACTAGGTCACTATGAACCTAGAAGAGGCAATTGATGATATCCTGTTTCGGGCCTTCTCTATGACTATAGAGAAAGAAGCAAGGAATGGGTACAATAACCTCCCTTCTTGATGTTTCGAGACTTTCAAACAATTTTTCCAAGAGTTCATGCAACAATTTGCAACAAGTAAAACCACAAAGAAGACTATCACATCGCTTTTAGGAATTGAACAAGGGCATGGCAAACCCCTCTGAGACTTCGCAAAGTGATCCTATTAGGAAAGGCTCAAGAATGAAGAATGCTTCTTTGATATTTATCTTAATTGCCATTGTCAATTGTGTTCATCATGTCCACAAAATCTGATCCTTTAGGAAGCTAAAGTCGACTTCACTGTGGGAGCTCCTTGACTAGATCTATAAATACATTGCCCAGAAAAATCAGAGATGATTTTAGAGATTGTGATTCCAGAAGAACAAAGGATTCAACAGAAAAAGAAGAAAGGAGGGAGAAAGGAAGTGGAGCCTCTAAGACGGCATGGCAATAATTGTCATGGAGAATGCCATGGTAGTAGTCGTCTAGATATGAAGGATGAGTCACACTACTCAGTACTTCTCAGATGCACATTTTAAAAATAAGGATACCTTTTCCAAACTCCTCATCCAATCAAAACACTAGCGAGGAGAAGAGACTCATGAAGAGATTTTGTGAGTGTCAAAAAACCATGGGATATACAATGGAAGAATGAGTCCCACTAAAAAGAGACAAAAATCCTTATCCAGCAAGAACATCTAAAGAGGTTCATCGAGAAGGACTAAAGCTAGGCAGCTAACCCCAAAATGCTATGAGAAGGACCATGATGAGGAAAATACTCTTGATGGAAAAGTCAAAATTGTCATTCTGATCATTTCAAGAGAACCAACAATGGAAAAAAAATTCCTTCTCAATGAGAAAATGATGTGCATAGACGGTTAATACTACATGGCATCCTCTGAAAAACCGAGCATCTAGCTCTATACTTCTTTTGGAGAACTTCTAAAAAGCATGATCCTTAAAATTGAATGTATCGTCATGAATATTAAGTCACCATACAATGTGATGCTCAGAAAACCATCAAAGTATGCTCTTACTGTTGCATTCCACCAACCGATTAAGTTCTTATAGAGAAAAGAGTTGGTTGAACTTTAAGCAATCAAAACACTTGGCACAGCTACCATTTAACTTTTACCAAGAAAGACAAGTCTAAAGTGATGACTATTATAATATTAAAGGATCCTATATAGAGGGATGATTAGGAAGGCAATTGGAACCATCGAAGTCACCAAGTGACAAGTTTGCTGAATTGTGTCTACTCCTATAGAAGAATTGCAGAGCCCCCTATAAGGAAACCCAAATAAGCTTATCTCTTTGAGAGCCAAGACTAATATTTTTCTTAAAGACAATCAAGATATATTTGCGTGATCACCTGAAGATATGCAAAGCATGATCTCGAAGTCATTTTCCACCATTTAAGTGTTGATCCGAGATTTTAGCCAATAAAGCAAAAGAAAATAAATAATATACCTGAGAAAAAAAGTTAGAGGAAGAGGAAGTTGACAAACTGTTATCGGTAGGGAACAAGTTAACAATCTTGAATGGCTGGTGAGTATGATGCTAGTAAAGAAACCCAATGAGAAGTAGTGGAGAATGTGAGTTGACTACACCAATCTCAGTAAAACTTGTCCTAAAATTTGTTCTCCCTTATCTCGAATTGGCCAACTCATATATTCGTCATCGGGGCATTTATTTGATGTCTACCTTCTTAGAATATACTAAATTCGAATGGCGAAGGATGCAATAAAAATATCTTTTACTATTGACTATGGGACTTATTGCTATCGAGTTATGCCTTTCGCCCTCAAGAATGCGGGAGCGAATTAAAAAACTTGTGAACAAAAATTTTAAGCCAAAAATTGGGAGAATTATGGAAGTAAATGTTAAGATGCTGGTCAAATCTCCAAACTTAGTGAACCATATTGTGAACTTGCAAGAAACATCTTACGTGCACCAAAATCATGAATTGAATTTAAATCCGATACATGTATTTCTGAAGTTACGTTGGGCAAGTTCCTTAGCTTTATTTCTTTTTTAGGAAGGTTCCTCAGCTTTATTATAGCATCTTGCAAAATTTAAGCCAACGAGGAGAAATTATTATTTGCATAAATATGAAAGAGCCGAGAACCATACACAATGTACAATCACTCAATGCCAAGATTGTCGTGTTAAGTAGTCTCTTATCTATATCAATGGAAAAATTTCTTCCATTCTACAAAATCATTAGAAACCAAATTAAGAAGGTTGATGTGCCAAACAGTTCGAATGCAAAACAAACATCTGACATTTAATTGATAGAAGAAGGAAAAAAAAGCCTTTAAGGAGCTGAAGGCATATATCTAAACTCATCTCTCCTTATATGAACTGTTCAAAGAAAAAAAACTTTTCTTCTATTTATCCACCACTGGTGAAGCCATCAATTTGGTGCTAATCCCATATGATAGAAGTATCCAAAGACCAAAGTACTACGTTAGCAAAGTGCTCAAAGATGCATAGAAGAATTACTACATGGTTGAGAAAGATGCCTATGCTTCCATAATGACATCAAGAAAACTCCAACCATACTTCCTAGGCCACACGATGAATGTCCTATCCAACATATTCAACTAGTCTGCCTTCACCAAGATGAGATATCAAGATGAATGTAGAATTAAGAGCCAAGTTTACTGAATTCAATGTCAAGTACCTCCCACTCTTCATTATTATGGCCTAAGCCTTAGCTGATTTCTATGGCAGGCAACATAAATGATAGTCTTGACTCGACATTTGAAGAATCTAGTGTTGCGATTGATTATGAACAAGTGGATATGGTAAACACATGGACCATTTATGTTTATGGATCCTCATGTGAATTTTGATGTGAAGCAGTAATAACAGAACTAAAACTTGCAATAAATTTTGGAGCTAAACAAATCATGCTCTTAATCGATCATCGGTTGGTTGTTAACCAAATTAATCGTACTATAAGAAAATGGGGTATTTTGCAATGGTTATTGTACAATAGTTATAAAACCATTGTAATATAATATATTTAGTAATGCTTAAATTAACCGTTACAATAGATCTTTATTTTGCATTGGTTACTATGTAACTCTTCTTAAACTGTTTCGATATATTATATTTTACAATATGTTTAAACAAATGTTGCAAAAGATAGCTTATTTGTCACGTTTATGTTGCAACGCTTATTTAGCTGTTACTAAATAATTATTTTGTAACGGTTTAAACAATTGTTACAAGAAAAGGGGTTTTTGGCAATGGTTTTTTTGCAATAGTTTTAAAACTATTGTAATATAATATATTTAGCAATGCTTAAATTAACCGTTACAATAGATCTTCTTTTTACAATGGTTAATTTGTAACTCTTCTAAAACCATTTCAATATATTATATTTTACAATATTTTAAAAAAATATTGCGAAAGATAGCTTATTTATCACGTTTATGTTGCAACACTTATTTAGTTGTCACTAAATGATTATTTTGTAACGGTTTAAACAAATGTTACAAAGTAACAACTTTTTTGGTGACAATTTTACTGAAACATTTTAAAAATCGTTTCCAAATATTAGATTTTAATGACGGTCAGCATAACTATAACATCATATCAATCATTTGCAGCGTTTTATGTAAAACAGTTAATAAAAATGTACCTAACTAAGATATTTGGAATTGATTTGATTATCCATAAATGCAAATAATTATTTATTAATTAAGCATATATATATATATATATATATATATATATATATATATATATATATATATATATAATTTTTGTACTAGTTAAGTTTAATTTAGAATCATATATATCTAAAATAACATATATTAATGTTTACATTAAGTTTACAGATATGTAGAATTTAGTCATTGTCTAAATCCTAATATCACGGTAGGTAGTGATATCAGCGATTCAAATTTCATTGATATTTCATATGAAGCCAATAAAAACGCTGTTTTTTAGTTCATTATTTCCTAACAAATTTTTATTCGCAAATTTTGCAAGGAATAGTCATTTAACCATATAATTAGAAATAAAAAAAATCAGAATTAAAATATATTTAAAAACATTTATTCCATTATTTGATTTTTTTTTCGATTTATTATTTTTCTTTTGTGTAATTTTTAAAAGAGGAAAAATTGAGATATTGATGTTACATAATTTATCGAAAGTATAAATAAATTATATATGTATATATATATATATATATATATATATATATATATATATATATATATATATATATATATATATAATATACATATAATATTTTATATAAAATAGATCTAGGTTTAAATTCTACAAATATGTTATATATGTTTTAGAAATATATAATATGTAATAGTAATTTTGTTTTTTGATAAATATTTTTAAATAAAAATAAGTTAACTTTCTGTGTAATCTAATTAATTTATATTGAGATATTAGTTTTTAAAAAAATAAAATTTTCTTGTTATTTAAAATAAAAATATTAATTATAAATATCATAGGGTTTATCTCCTAACACGACGTTTCCTCTCCCTACTAATTCTCGTTCTCTCTCTCTAGCGTTCTCAAAAACCGCCTCCGCCTCCACTCCCGATAAAAAAAACCGCATGCCTCCGCCTCCACTTCCGATCAAAAAACAGCCACCGTGAGTCTCCGCCGAACGCCGAGCGTCTGCCTCCGAACATCTCCACCGAGCGCTAGCCTCTGCCTCCGACGAGCGCCTCCGCTGAGCGTCTCCGCCTCCGTCGGTGCAGGCACGTGACCGTGAGTCTCCTCTGCCGCCACCTCTGCACGCAAACGCAAGTAAGTTAACACATTTAATTTCGAAGAAAGAACTATTTTATATTTTAATTTCATGTTCAAATTTTGTAGAGTATAGATAATTTAGTTAATGAATAATGATTTTTTTGGTCAACCTTTTAATCTAAATTTTTGTTAAGGAAAAGGGGATGCCAAGCAAAAAACAAGGATCCATCCGAAAATAGATTTTGGTCGATTTTTTAATCTAAATTTTTATTAAACCTTTCGTAAAACCCTTGCTAGTTGGCTCAGTGTTCAAGAGATTTTTTTTTCTTTTTGTTCTAAATTGCAATACTTCCAAGGGAATGTTAGAATGCTTGCATACAATTGTTTCATGATCATCTTGTTAATTATTCTTGTAGGTTTCCATGCCACTTAGTTAAGATGATGAGAAAGAGTGGGGTTTTGTTGAACTAATTTTAATTTAGCAAAAAATTAAACTAGGTAACTCCTGCAGCGGGGTGTAGACTAGTATGGTTGGAGATGGACGCAGGTAATTAGCACATTATAGCTTGAGCATAAGTAATAGAACATGTATTTTTTCTCACTCTTACAACAGTTTCAGGCATGTATATGTATATATGCTAGTTTTCTACTAGTTTTTTCTTTCCCTAACAATAAGTTGATCATAACAAGAAAGTTAACTTTAGAATGTAATTGTCTCCCATGTCTGTGGCTTCTGAAGAGATGACAATCCAAATTTTAGTTTTCTGCTAATTTTTTTGTTTATAAATCCCTATAATGCATATTCTAAAGAAAATTATAGGCCAAGTTTAATGCTACTTCCTTTAATAGGTTCAAGATTATTAAAAATAAGTAGTTCTATGATCAATTATAATACTTGATATTTTAGAAATGTTAGTTTACTTCTAGTTTTTTTACTAAATAATTAAGTATTTTTACATCATAATGTAATAAGTTTTTTTTTTAATTTATCACTTTGTCCTACTTAATATAATCACTAACATATTTTTAATTTTTATTATTTTTAATTTACAGATAAAAGTCTAACAAGAAATGGACAAAAATTTGATGCATTGTGATAGAACCACCCAAAAATATATTGATGGAGTTTTAAGTTCCTGAATTTTGCTCTTACTAATACAACTCAAGAAGGATACATTTTATGTCTATGTAAAGAGTGCAACAATTGTGCATGGCAAAGTGGATAGGATGTGTATAGTCATTTAATAATTAAAAGTATTGATCCAACATATAAGAATTTTCAGATTTCTATGGAGAGGGTATAAGATCTTATAATACTGAATTTTCAGATGGTAGAGAAGATCATACGAAAAATAGATCCCTCTTGGATAATAATATTGAGGAGATGTTATATGATGCATATCCTTGCATCTAGGAACATCTTGAGAGAGGCGAAGATGGAAATAATTCTGATGGCATTGATCATGAGTTGGATACTGATTTGGAGAAGCTTCAGAGCCTGCTAAAAGATTGTGAACAGAAATTATATCCTGGAGCTCCAGTAACAAAACTTACCTTCATTGTTAGAATGTTCCGTATAAAGTGTCTTCATGGATAGTCCAATGTGTCCTTCACTGCAATGCTGGAGCTTCTAAATGAGGTATTTCCAAATGTAAAAACAATTCCAAAAAGTTTTAATCAAACTCGTAGTATAATGCGAGGATTGGGGCTAGATTCGAAAAAAATTGATGCTTGCAAAAACGATTGCATGTTATTTGGAAGGAACATGTAGACTCAAATTTCTGTCATATATGTGGTGAATGTCGATGGATTACTGATGAAGATAACAACATAAAGAAAGACAATGCACACGAAGATATTTCACTACCAAAAGGTAAGAAAATTGCAAAAAAGAAATTGCATCATTTTCCCATTAAAAAAAGGCTCCAACGGCTATTCATGTGTTCAAAAACTGCTGAGTTAATGAGTTGGCATGATGAGGAGTGCATAAAGAATGGTAAATTAAGACATCCGGCTGATGCTGAGGCTTGGCAAGTGTTAAACAGCTTCAATTACGAGTTTGCATCTGAATCTCTCCATGTACGCCTTGGTTTAGCAAGTGATGGATTTAACCCATTCAGAACAATGAGTGTTCAATATAGTATGTGGCCTGTAATCTTGATGCCGTATAATTTACCACCATCATTGTGCATGAAACCTTCCAACTTCATAATGGCCCTTCTAATACCTGGGAAAGAATCACCCGGAAATAATATTGATATCTATTTGCAACCATTGATAGATGAGTTGAAAGATTTATGGACTGTTGGTATTAAAACTTATGACTCATCGAAGCGTGAGTACTTTGTCATGCGTGCTGCACTTTTATGGACAATAAATGACTTTCCTGCATATGCTATGCTTTCTGGATGGAGCACAAAAGGGAAATTAGCTTGTCATGTGTGTTGTTACAACACAAAATTAATATATTTGAATAGCAGTAGAAAATTTTGCTACCATGGAAGTCGAAGTTTTCTAGATGCTGATCATGAGTGGCGCCATGATGAGGAGTCATTTTTGAGGGGATAGAATTAGATGATCCACCACCTTTGATATCGGGTTCAGATATTTTAAAATATTCAGCCAGTCTACAGAATATTTTTGGAAAGACTCAAAAGAAAAAAGATACAGGGAAGAATCCATTAAAGAAAAGAAGCATTTTTTTTTAGCTCCCTTATTGGGAGTTTAATGCATTACGCCATAATCTTGATGTCATGCACATTGAAAAAAATGTAGTTGATAACATAATTGGAACACTCTTAAATATGGCAGGTAAGACAAAAGATCATTTGAAAGGACGTCGTGATTTGGAAGAGATTGGTATTAGACATGAATTACATCCACAGGAGGGACAATCTAGTAAAAATATTTACCACCTGCTACATTCTCTATGGATCAAAGTGATAAAAATATTTTTTGTAAAGTACTAAAAGTAGTGAGAGTTCCATATGGATATGCTTCCAACATATCTCGTTATGTGCAAACCAAGGGCCATAAAATTACTAGACTAAAAAGTCATGATTGTCACTTTTTATTGCATCATTTACTCTAGCTCGTCGTACGTAGAGCATTACCTATCAATGTTGTAGAGCCATTAATTAGACTTGGCGATTTCTTCAAAAATCTTTGTTCTAAAGTTATTACTTATGAAGAACTTGATAAATTGGAGGGTGGGTGACATTGTGCAGATGCTTTGCAAATTCGAAATGATTTTTCCTCCATCTTTTTTCGATATAATGATACATCTACCCCTTCATTTAGCACATGAAGTGAGACTTGGAGGACCTGTTCATTTTCGATGGATGTATCCTATTGAAAGGTAATAGTCTAATTTATTACTTAGTAAACATATATATATATATATATATATATATATATATATATATATATATATATATATATATCTAAGTAATTAATTGATAAATTATTTTTCTATGATAGATATTTAGGAGTCCTTAAATCTTATGTTCGGAATAGAAGTCGACCGGAGGGCTCTATTACTGAAGGCTATATTGCTGAGGAATTTTGACATTTTGTTCAAGATATTTAGATGATGATGTTGATACAAGGTTTACTAGAATATCAAGGAATTTTGATATTATTGATAGTGTACTACAAAATTCAGACGCTCAATCCATCATTGGTTAGCCACTAGGAACTTGTGAGATGTTTACCTTAAATGAGATTACTTGGAGACAAGGTCATCGCTATGTTTTGTTCAACTGTGATATAATCAGCTCATATCTTGAGTAAGAACTTGTATAACACCAAGATCATTTAACTTATTATTGCACTTAGGACTTCAGATAACTAATAAATACAAATCTCTTTATGCAGAGAACATCGGGAGATTATGGAAAATCAAATAAATCGTGGTAGATCAAAGTCATGGTCTAGAGCACATGGATACAGTCAAGAATTCGTGGAGTGGTTTCAAGATCGTGTTAGAAATGAACAAGTTTCTGATGAGATCAAATGGTTATCCTGTGGACCAAATTTCGTGGCTAAAAAGTATAACGGTTATGTCATTAATGGTTATAAATTTCGAGTTTATAATCATGATGTTGGAAAGGCAACCCAAAATTGTGGGGTTGGTATCACAGCATCTACTCCTAGCTTTGCAAGTACCAGGGATAAAAACTCCATTATTGGTGACGTCACATATTATGGAGTAGTAAAAGAAATCATTGAGTTGGACTACTATGGCTTCCATAAGGTCATTCTTTTTAACTGTGATTGGTTTCAATGGAGGAGAGATGAATTTAACCTTCCATTAGTTAACATCACAAAATTAATTTATGAAAATGATCTCTTTGTCTTAGCTTCTCAAGTGCATCAAGTTTTTTACGTGTAAGATCCAATTGAGGAAGATTGGTATAGTATAATTACGACAATACCAAGAGACATCAAGGGAATGTATGACGAGCCTGTGCAAATTGACATGGATATGGATCTATCACATTAATATGTTAGATGACAATTAATTCTACTTTGTAATGTGGCTTATATATTCCTAATATTTAATTAAACATGATATTAGACAAGCAGTTGTAAATTTGAAGTATGTTTATATAAATATGTGTTATTTGTTAACTGTCTTTAATTTAGTACATTATCGATATATTGGAATGTTGGTAGTTTTTCTATCTGTTATGTTTCTGCTGTGGGTTCTTTTTTTTAATTTAGAGATTAAGTTGTTCTTTAACTCCTTTATTTTAGTAACTATATTCTGTATTGCATCATTATCATTATTATTTGCAGTTGTGCAGTGGTAGTTTTGAGCTTAATATGTGAAGTTATCGTCAATACAGCAACTAGAAGTTTATTGAAATCAGATATCTTTGAGCACTATGTCCTTGCTTTTTTATATTAATTATATGTTGTTTATTCTTTGAATGGAAAAATATAGAATATCTTTTTCCTGAAGTTTATCTCTGATAGCTGACAATTATCAAGTACTAGAAGTAAACACATAGAGCATTTATTAGTATTTCACTTATATGTGTTCTACTTTTAATGTACAAAAATGAGTTAAGGTGCTAATGATTATATAATTAGCTTTATATTGTTTTATTTACAGGAGATTTTTATGGCGAGCAAAGGTAAACAAAAAATATTAGAACATGCAAGTGAACGAAAATGTACAATTCCAATTTGGTCTCGACAGAGTACAAATTCTCATATTACTAGTGGTGCGGTATCAGATTCTGACTATAGCACTGATTTCTCAAGTTCTAGTGATCATGATGATGAGAATGCAGAGAACAATGAAAAGTCTGACGGTGAGGAGTCAAATGAAGAAGAAAATGAAGTTCAATCTTCTAACCCAAATATCCAAGATGATGCATATCCATCTACATCCGGAGATATCAACACATTCAACAACGGTAAAGACTAGTAATTTAGTAGTACTTGAGATTGTAATCTTTTGAAATTTGTATAATTTTTTTAACTAGTATTCTAACTTTTAGATTTGTATTGTGAAATAAATTCTTTCAGAGAGGATTGTCAGGAAAGAAACTAGATGCTTGAATATAGTAGAGAGAAATGAGAGTGCTCGACCAGTCATTATTTTAAATGATAAGAACCAGCCAATTGGTCCAAGTAAGGATGTTGCAAATTTAAGTTCGTACTTGGGAATATTAGCTCGGAATGCAATGTTACTCCCTCTTGACATTGAGACCTTGCATGCAGTCTCCAAGGAAACAAAAACTGAATTGTGGAAAATGGTTAATGTAATATTTTGCTACAAAACTATGATATTTATCTACATGTCCATTATAAGTTGATAATTATAAATTATTATGTTGCAGGAAAAGTTTATTATTGACGAAGCTGCAAAAAAATGGGTATTAATTACAATTGAAGCAGCATGGCAGTGTTGGAAAAGTCGATTGAAAAAGAAACACTTTAACCCTCACACACGGAGATCAGCTGCAATCAATGATCGACCCATTTCAGTACCAATGCAACAATGAAAGCACATGGTAAAGTATTGGAGTTCAGAGAAATAATATTTCCATTTCCTGTGATAATACTCCAATTAATATTATGGTTATCATAGGGTGTATTGTGTTGTGTTGCTATTGCAAATTATATGAAATAATAGGATATTCCATAATCAAATGAGACTGGTACATGTACATAATGGATTAGAATTGTATCTATCACTATACCGTATGAGTTCTCTACTTGCTCTGTTGTTAGATTGTACGCTTATCCATTACCACGTTTTGCTGCTTTGTTCTTTTGGGTCGGTTCAAATATCTTTTTCTTAGGGGGGAGTGCTGGTCTAGCCCATTAGTAGTCTGGTTCTTCCATTGCTACTGTTATTGCACTGAGATATAGAGTGACAAGGTGGTATCCAGTAAGCTTCTTTTGCGAGCAATCTCAGATCATGTGCTTGCTTGATCATATGCTAAGCATAAGCAGCTAGCATACCTATACTCCTTTATTATTTGGCTTCCGACAAAATTAACAAATGGTGCTGCAAGGAGACAAAACGCTTTTCAACTTTTAGAACTAGTTCTCCTGACATTTGGCTAGAAGTCCTATTTGGCGTAGATACTTGAACCCTCTTCTCCTTGTTTATAACTTGCTTCACATCCTGTGCCACGTCAATTACTTTGGTATAGGTCTCTAGTTTGGAAGTCTATTAGACACTATTATTGTATATTTTATACCTAATTTGTACCTCTTTCATCAAGTTTATATGCTAAATCATATGTTATAATAACATCAAGTTTATATGCTAAATCATATGTTATAATAAGTAAATTTGAATTTAATTAGATTATTTGTGTACTAAGTTAAAATTGTAAATAATACATGATTATATATATATATATTTTTTTGTGAATGCTTATGATCTTCTAGTTAGGGTTAGGTAGTCAATCATATCAAGTGAAGGTGAAAGAAAGAATTAGATATACAGCTTTCAGAACTCAATATGGACATTAATAATTCTTAGTGACGCCATTCGAAATAAAAATTGCATCGATCATCTTCATGATGATGAACCAAGTTTTTGCTCCATACTTGGATGAATTGGTGTAACATCCCAAATTTCAAGCTACCTGTATTGCTCTCTTGAGACCAGTGGTACCGAATAAGTCCACCGAAATCAATTTTGGACACAGGAATAACTTTCGCTTAACGTAACTTTAAATCCACAAACCCAAATGATATTCGATCTTCGCGATTATTAGTTTTGTAATATTTAGGATTTTTGGAGATTTTTCTAACGAGGCCGAAAAATACTCCCAAAATTACTAATTTAATAATATTAAAATTATCTTTCTAATTACTCGAAATTTCGGTTCATTTATTCCGGACATCGAAACAACAAACGGATAATTTTGTAGTGTTCCTCTCGTCGAGCACTACGTCCTACTTAAATTTGGTAGTATTTGGAGAACGTTACACGGAACCGAAATTATTAAATTATTAAATAAATAAATTTTTGTTAACCCAATATCTTTCCCACCTCATTCTTTGCTGTCAAGAGAAGCGGGAGTTGCGGTGGTGTGCTGTCGAGTGAAGAAAAGGGTGGCATTGAAATAAACTTTCCACCCTTTTATAAAAATCACACCCTCCCACACCCTCTTTGTATCACTCTCTTCTTCTTCTAACTTTCGGCCAAGCCAACCAGCAGAGAAAGGAAAAATAAAAAAGAGAGAGAAGGGAAAAAAAAAAGGAGAAAGAAAAGGAAAAATCAAACCGAACCGAGGATTCAAACCAAATATTCGAGATCAAGCCGAGACAAGTAATACTGCTATATTTTCGTTTATTTTTTTATTAATTTGTATGTTTCTTTATTTAATTTGTATTTAATTTATATGTGTATACGCGATTTATTTTGCAAAAATATTTGGTTCATATTTTGATTTATTGAATAATATTGAAAACTGAACCAGATTAGTGTGTTAATTTTGATATATATAAATATTATGATATTTATTTATTTATTTATTATTGGGAAAAATAATTTCGGTTGCATGCAAAAACCACTTTGCATGCAACCCATGCAAAAAAAAGGAAAGAAAAAGAAAATAAAGAAAAAAAAATATATATATATATATAGAGAGAGAGAGAGAGAGGGAGATCATGGGCAGAAGAGATAAGGAAAATAAATAAATAAATAAATAAAGAGAGAAAGAGATCATGGGCCGAAGAGATAGGAAAAGAGAAAAAAAAATAAAGAAATATATATATATATAGAGAGAGAGAGAGAGAGAAAGAGAGAGAGATCATGGGCCTGGCCCAGCCTAGGAGAAAAAAAAAGAAAAAGAGAGAGATCATGGGCTTGGGCTGCAGAAAACTAAAATAAAATAAAATAATACTGGGCTTGATGGACTTGGGCTAGGAAAGAAAAAAAATAAAATAAAATAAATAATAATAATAACAGTGGGCCCGGCCCAGTCATGTAAAAGAAAAAAATAAAATAAAAATAAAATAGAAAGAAGAAATGGGTTTGAGCTAGAAAAGAAACAAAACATAAAAATAATAATAATAGTGGGCTTGGGCCTGACAGAAAAGAAAAAAATAAAATAAAAATAAGTGAGAATTTAAGGGGATTGGGCTTGGGCTTAGTTTGGATTAATTGGAAATAATTGATAGATAGAAATTATAATTACATAATTCACTTGATTCCCAAATTGGGTTATTGATTGGTATTAATAATTGAACCAATTGTACACTAACATTTATCATGCTACATGTCATGTGCTTTGATATTACAAGTCATGTGTTTTACATTTCATGTGCTTTGATATTACAAGTCATATGTTTAAATATTACAGATCATGTGTTATGATACTACATGTCATTTACAGTCATGAAAATGCAAGTATGTTATCATGAATTGAAAAATAATAAGTATACAATTAAAGAAGGGTTATAAAATTTTCATGTGCATAATTCATTATGAACACGGGGACGGGAGAAACTATATGATAAATAAGAGCCTTGTCGTATAAAAATTGATTGTATTGTTAGGACCGGGATTCTTTTACTGCAGTGGCCTGGGTGATTACTGGATCACCAATTGATATTTACCCAGAGTGGTATGTTCGTTATTGTAATACAGTACGGAACTTGATTGTAGTGCCTAGCAGCATGTCATGGTTCAACGCCATGAATATTGTAGCCGGGTCTCGGGTATGCACGGACACTTATACGGCAATAGAGAATAGCGTTATCTTATCCATTAATACAGTTTTTATAATTAAATTGGACGATGACTAAGACCAATAGAATATATGATTAAATAGATAGAGTAGTTATTGTCATATTTATTTATTTATGTTTGCCTTCATGTTAATTTATATGTTGTCTTCATGTTAATTTATATGCACACAAACAACACTGACATAAACATGCTCTTACACACTGATATTCCTGTACTATGATAGTACACAATTTGTCATTTTAAATATGTTACTTGCTGGGTTTAATCCCTTGGGTTTTGAACCCAGATTTGGAACGTGAAGAAGAGGATCCAGCTCCACTTGAAGACCCGTACTTCGGTTGACATATCGAGTGACAATAGGCAAGCGAAGTACCCCTAGAGAAATTTTGTATATTTTGTTTATATTTCCTTTTATCTGGGCACTGCTTTTCTCTTTGACTCTTTTATGTTCATATTTAAAGCAGTGTGCCATTTTATGTTATGAACTTTTTGTATAAATAAAATCTTTTCAGTTTTAGAAATGTTATTTATTCATCTGATTGTGGCAGTACTTAAGTTTATTCCAAGATCCTGTGACTGTTGGGTTGTCTAGTGCAAGTAATAAGTAATGTCCTCCGTTTTGGGAAGCAGCTGAAAAACGGGGGCGTTACAGGGTGGTATCAGAGCTTAGGTTTAGGTGGAAGACCATATGACTACTGCCACATAAGAACATGTCTGTGACTTATTCGTAATAATTGTTTCTTATTCTTCGATATCTATCAAATCTAATATCGTGCCTATCCTATCGTTTGCTATTTGTTTAAGATATCTATCTTCAACTCATTTTATTGATTCTATCTGGACCGTTACAGAACAATATCGATCCAATTTTCGACCAATATGTCCCTTAATGATTAATAATGAAGAATTTTATGCCAACTTGCTAACTATTAATAGAAATGGATATGATGTCATTCTAGACATGAAATAGTTAAATACCTTCCACGCGGTAATAGAATGCAGTAAAAGAAGAGTAGTTGAATTTAGAACTTGCCTTTAAGCATTCTAAGAAAAAGAAAAATAATATTATGCTTGTATTTTTCTTGAAAATTGAGGAGACATAAATGTTGATGAATTACAATAATCAATATTTGTAGACTTGATAGAGTAAGTATAGTTGGCGAGATTAACTAGTCAAATAAATTATAAAATAAATAAATAAATAAATAAACAATCTATGGAAGAATATGTGTAAAAAATATATATATAAAAAGATCTTAGAAGGCTTATAATTTTGTAGAATTAGTCAAGTAGAAGGTAGAGGATAAGAAATTAATAATGAACTATAAATTTTTTTTTTATCAAAACAGAATATGACATTATATCTTGTTACTCAAATTAAGTTTATCTTTCCAAATGATTATCCTATTCCATTACTTTTTGTTGATAATTCCCATTTGACGTTTTGTATCTTATATCTTAATATTATCATAATACGATTCATGTCTTGAGCCTTTATACATCACAAGTCTTATGGAGTCGGCGAGGCAATTGTAGGGAGATATTCTCTGGCGCCAGCAATTGCAGTCGCTTAATAAGATCGTTGTATGTGATTGAATTTTGTAATTAGTCATGAATTCATTTCTTATCTTGTGTCCCTACCATTCATAGTCTTGTTATATCGATATTATAATAGTTCATATTCATTTTTATTTCTAGAGTCGATTACAACATGTAATAAGACCTTGGAAATAAACTTTACAAAAATATTTATCACATGTATCATACACATTACTTAATCAGGATGGCGTGGCACTTCAAATTAGTAGCAGCTATTCCTAATTAAATTTTATCTTGTTTTTATGTTTCTTCACCCAAATAAACCTTCAAGAATAAATTGAAAATCCTGACTATCTATTATCATTCCTATAAAAAAACGGAAATCGTTCATGATATATATCATAATTGAGAAAGCGCTTAGCTAGAAGTACAAAATAGTGAATCTATCAAAAGTAGACTTGAGATCAGGTTTAAAATATGAGAAGCGATATGTAAGAATCATTAACCGATGGGAGAAGTCTTGAAGGATAAAATAACATTATTAGTTCTTATTTTATGGGATATACAATCACCAAGAGATTTAGCTTGGGAGTTTGAGAAGGACATCAGAATAAAATACCTATACTTTTTCTCATGATCAAATACACCAATTAAATTTCGAAGACAAAGTTTTTTTATTAGGTGGGTAGGATGTAATACCCCAAATTTCAAGCTACCTGTATTGCTCTCTTGAGGACAGTAGTGCCGAATAAGTCCACCGAAATCAATTTTGGACACCGAAATAACTTTCGGTTAACGTAACTTTAAATCCACAAACCCAAATGACATTGGTCATCGTGATTATTAGTTTTGTAATATTTAGGATTTTTGGACATTTTTCTTACGAGGCCGAAAAATACTTCCAAAATTGCTAATTTAATAATATTAAAATTATCTTTCTAATTAATTCAAAATTTCGGTTCATTTATTCCGGATATCGAAACAACAAACAGATAATTTTGTAGTGTTCCCCTCGTCGAGCACTACGTCCTACATAAATTTGGTAGTATTTGGACAACGTTACACGGAACCGAAATTATTAAATTATTAAATAAATAAATTTTTATTAACCCAATATCTTCCCCACCTCATTCTTTGCTGTCAAGAGAAGCGGGAGTTGCGGTGGTGTGCTGTCGAGTGGAGAAAAGGGTGGCATTGAAATAAACTTTTCACCCTTTTATAAAAACCACACCCTCCCACACCCTCTCTGTATCACTCTCTTCTTCTTCTAACTTTCGGCCAAACCAACCAGCAGAGAAAGGAAAAATAAAAAAGAGAGAGAAGGGAAAAAAAAAGGAGAAAGAAAAGGAAAAATCAAACCGAACCGAGAATTCGAACCAAATATTCGAGATCAAGCCTAGACAAGTAATACTGCTATATTTTTATTTATTTTTTTATTAATTTGTATGTTTCTTTATTTAATTTGTATTTAATTTAATTTGTATGTTTCTTTATTTAATTTGTATTTAATTTATATGTGCATACACGATTTATTTTGCAAAAAAATTTGGTTAATATTTTGATTTATTGAATGATATTGAAAACTGAACCAGATTAGTATGTTAATTTTGATATATATAAATATTAAATATCATGATATTTATTTTTTTTTTATTTGTAAAAATAATTTCGGTTGCATGCAAAAACCACTTTGCACGCAGCTCATGCAAAAAAAAAAAAAAAGATAGAAAAAGAAAATAAAGAAATATATATATATATATATATATATATATATATAGAGAGAGAGAGAGAGAGAGAGAGAGAGGGAGATCATGGGCCGAAGAGATAAGGAAAAGAAAAATAAATAAATAAATAAATATAAAGAGAAAGAGATCATGGGCCGAAGAGATAGGAAAAAAAAATAGAGAGAAAGAGATAGGAAAAGAGAAAAAGAAAATAAAGGAAAAAAAATTATATATATACATATACATATATATATATATATATATATATATATATATATATATATATATATATATATATATATATATATATATAAAGAGAGAGAGAGAGAGAGGGAGATCATGGGCCTGGCCCAGCCCAGGAGAAAAAAAAAAGAAAAAGAGAGAGATCATGGGCTTGGGCCGCAGAAAAAAAAATAAAATGAAATGAAACTGAGCTTGATGGACTTGGGCTAGGAAAGAAAAAAATAAAATAATAATAATAATAATAATAATAATAACAACAGTGGGCCCGGTCCAGTCTTGTAAAAGAAAAAAATAAAATAAAAATAAAATAGAAGGAAAAAATGGGTTTGGGCCAGGAAAAAAAACATAAAAATAATAATAATAGTGGGCTTGGGCCTGACAGAAAAGAAAAAAAATAAAATAAAAATAAGTGAGAATTTAGGGGAATTGGGCTTAGGTTTAGTTTGGATTGATTGGAAATAATTGATATATAGAAATTATTATTACATGATTCACTTAATTCCCAAATTGGGTTATTGATTGGTATTAATAATTGAACCAATTGTGCACTAACATTTATCATTCTACATGTCATGTGCTTTGATATTACAAGTCATGTGTTTTACATTTCATGTGCTTTGATATTACAAGTCATGTGTTTAAATATTACAGATCATGTGTTATGATACTACATATCATGTACAATCATGGAAATGCGAGTATGTTATCATGAATTGAAAAATAATAAGTAAACAATTAAAGAAGGGTTATAAAATTTTTATGTGCATAATTCATTATAAACTCGAGGACGCGAGAAACTATATGATGGATAAGAGTTTTGCCGTATAAGGATTGATTGTATTGTTAGGGCCGGGATTTTTTTACTGCAGCGGCATGGGTGATTACTGGATCACCTATTGATATTTACCTAGAGTGGTATGTCCGTTACTGTAATACAGTACGGAGCTTGATTATAATGCCTAGCGGCATATCATGGTTCAACGCCATGAATATTGTGCAAGGGTTCCGGGTATGCACGGGCACTTATACGACAATGGAGAATAGCGCTATCTTATCCATTAATACAGTTTCTATAATTAAATTGGACGATGACTGAGACCAATAGAATATATGATTAAATAAATAGAGTAGTTATTGCCATGTTTATTTATTTATGCATTTATTTATACTTGCCTTCATGTTAATTTATGAGTTGCCTTCATGTTAATTTATATGCACACAAACAACACTGACATAAACATGCTTTTGCACACTGATATTCTTGTAGTATGATAGTACACAATTTCTCTTTTTAAATGTGTTAGTTGCTGGGTTTAATCCCCTGCGTTTTGAGCCCAGATTTGGAACGTGAAGAAAAGGATCCAGCTCCAGTTGAAGACCCGTACTTCGTTGGACATATCGAGTGACAATAGGCAAGCGAAGTACCCCTGGAGAACTTTTGTATATTTTGTTTATATTTCCTTTTATCTAGGCACTGCTTTTCTCTGACTCTTTTATATTCATATTTAAAGTAGTGTGCCATTTTATGTAATGGAATTTTTGTATAAATAAAATCTTTTCAGTTTTAGATATGTTATTTATTCTTCTGATTGTGGCAGTAGTTATGCTTATTTCAAGATCATGTGACTGTTGCGTTGTCTAGTGCAAGTAATAAGTAACGTCCTCTGTTTTGTGAAGCAGCTGAAAAACGAGGGCGTTACAATTGGTAGTAACCTACATAACTGATATTTTGGTTTTTCTTCAAGACCGAGGAGAAGCATGCTAAACACTTGAGCATAGTCTAGAAGAATTTGAGGAATAAGATTTTATATGGGTAGTTCAGTAAGTGTAAATTTTGGCTAAAGAGTGTTTCCTTCATGGGACACATGGATTCAACTGATGGATACTTAGTAGATCCTAGTATAGTCACAACAATGAGGGATTGGCTATTCTGAAATCGGTAACGGATGTGAGGAGTTTCCTCAGGCTAGTTGGTTGTTATCAAAGGTTCATACAAGATTTCACCAAAATTGCAAGACCTTTAACAAAACTTATTAGGAAAGAAGAGAAGTATGACTGGACTGAGATTGCGAGGAAACTTTCGAAGAGTTAAAGTGGAGGCTTACTATAACACCAGTTTAGACATACCACATAGGAGTGGAGGGACGATTTGTATATAGTGATGCATTCAGCAGAGAACTAGGTTGTGTGCTGATGCATCATGGTCGGGTGATATCTTATGCTTCTTGATAGTTGAAATAACACGAAAAAACTATTGCACATGATTTATAGTTACCTACAGTGGTCCTCGTCTTGAAGATTTGGAGGCACAATTTTTTGGGTAGCAGAATGACCACAAGAGTTTGAATTATGTATCTAAGTAGAAGGAACTCAATTTCAGAGAGAGAATGTGGCTTGAGTTGATAGCAAATTATGATATTGATCTACAATACTATCATATAAGATCAATATGGTTTCTAATGTCTTGAACAGGAAGCTTACGACAATATTTCTAACTCAACAAAAAGAGATATTTGAGGAGATTAGATAACTTGATTTGGATATTATTTTACCACATGTTGAGACACCGGTGATGGCTACGCAATTTTAACCTATATTGGTTAAGTGGATTAAAGAAGCTCAAAGAATAATCCTAAGTTGCAAAGGTTCAGAAGATAGTTAGAGATTGGATAGAGGGTGGACTTTGCAGATAGATCTCTTCGATTTGGTAATAGGATTTGCATGCCCAAAGGAAATATTCGGCAAGAAATGCTTTCAGAGAGTCATAATTCAATCTATTCCATTCATCTCAATGAAATAGAGATGTATCGAGGCTTGAGGCAAATTTTTGATGGCGTGGCATGAAAAGAGAGTTGCAAAGTTTATATCCAAATGTTTAGTGTGTCAGTATGTAAAGACAGACAACTAGAGTGTACCGAGACTATTCCAATCATAACCCTTACTGAATGGAAATGGAAGAAAGTTATCATAGATTCTATCACTATATTACCATGTAATCTCAGTAACAATGCTACATGGGTAATTATGGACCGTCTCACTAAGATGAAGACATTTCATTCTATTTTGTTTAGGTCAATCTACAGAAGATTTGGAGAGAAATATATGCATGTAGTGGTGAGGTTATGCAGTATTCTAGTTAGTACTTTATTGGACCGAGATACTCGATTTAAATTACAATTTTGGAAGAAGTTTTAGTACAACGTGGCATCAAAATTAGAGTTTAGCACTACAGTCTAAAAATAAATGGCCAGTCAAAGAGGACAATTTAGATGTTGGAATACATGTTTGGGGCTTATATGCTTATTTTGATCGTGGAAAGTTCACCTACATCTAGTAGAATTTGCCTACAACAATAGTTACGAAGTAAATATCAAGATGGAACTTTTCGATGCTCTTTCTAGGAGAAAGCATAGATCACTGGTCTATTAGTACGATATTAGAAGAAAAAAAAGTAATTGGGTGTAAGATGATTACTCATATGGTGGACAAGATTAATTTGATACGACAGCACATGAAGGTAGTTTAGGCCCGGCAAAAGAAGTGGGCACATAAGTGACGTTGATTCATGAAATTTTAAGTGGGAGAATTAGTCTTTGTGAAGATTTCTCCAACACGAAAAATTATATGTTTCGGCAACCACAGAAATTTGAGCCCATGGCTCATTGGACTACTTCAGATTTTGGAGCAACTAGGTAAAATCTCTTATCACCATCCTTAGAGGGGTGTATAATGTTTTTCATGTCTCACAGTTGAATGATATGTGCAAGACGAAACTCATATCATCTACCATTCAGAGCTCGAGAACGGACCAGACCTCTCCTGTCTAGAATAGCTAGTAACAATTATCGAACACATAGAGAAGGCATATAAGAAGCAATTCCACTAATTTTGATTTCTTGAAACAATCATTCAGCACAAAAAGTTGGGAACAAGAAAAGGACACTTTGGAATAGTTTTCACATCTCATTGAAGAATCTTTCTTTAGTAATTTTGAGCTGTGTTAAATTTGGAGGGCAAAATTTTATTTAAGGAGGGTAGGATGTAACGCCACTCCATTTAGTGAGTTTCTTATTTATAAAAAAAATATTCCAATTTAAAAGAATTTTGAAATAAAAGGGTGCAAAAGATTTAATTGATTGCTGATTTAGATAATCTATATATTTTATTAATCTCAACGCTTACCCGGCCTATTAAAATTTTTTATGTCTACATAATTGGGAGCAAAATGGGGGAGTCCTACGCAGTAGAACGAAAGCACATCAATGGAAAAGACAGAAGAGAAATTGTAGACATAATTTCAAAGTGAGCTAGTAAACTCTAAAGCATCCCATGGGGACGAGCAAATTCGATGATGAGGCGAAGCACAAATAATGGAAGAATTTGGAGGGCAAGGGATTTTATTGAGAAGGGTTTTTACCTAACCCGATAGTGGTGGACGAGAAGGTCTCTTGCATCATTTCAACAAACTCATTTTGAATAGATTTGTACGATCTCCTTGGCCTTTGCTGAAATTTATGACCTAACCTATCCTAATTTACATTTCCCACATCCTCCTCTACAAAATGTTCCTGGTCGATGTCTTCATCCTGAGGTTAGGAGCAAGACTCTTATCATCCTCTTTAAAAAAATGTTCCATTGGAGAATTAAGATTGGAATAAAGAGAGATCCAAGAACATGAACTAAATTATGAACCATAAAGAAAAGACTTGAACACCGGAAATACCCTGAAATTGTGTGGCGTAAAAGAACAAGAGAAGTTAAAACAAAACTGAGAGTACTTGGAATTAAAATGAGAAGGAGATCGAACTGACCTTTTGAATGAAAGAAAAAGTACTCAAACAGGAGCTCTCAAATGCTTGAAAGTCTGATTGCATTAAGATTTTTTTTAAGCAGGCTAGGGTATACATTGTTTCCATCATTTACAACGTCAAAATTGAAATTTGCCATTGAGAACAGAAAACACACAAAATTTAAGATTTTGTATTGTAACACTCGAGATTTACTTTCTTTACAAACAAAACAAGGTTACAATTTTTGACTTCTTTGATTTTAGGGAGTATGACGATAAAAGAATGATTAGAGTGACCCTTCTTTACTTCCATTGATGCTCTAAAAAGAACTTGAAGCACTTGAATTCTCTTTTTTTTTTTTTTTTTTTCTCTGTGAGCTTTTCGATGCCCTTCTTTGGAAGCTTGGCGTCATTTTTATAGTTGGCGGGTGCCAAATTTGTGAAGATCGTGATAATTACTTGCTCACAATCACATGTACTCGAATCCCCTTTAGCATGGACAGTCGATAAGGTTGGTTGGTTGTTTCTAGCGAGATTAACTTTTTTTTTCGGCGGAGCTAGCCTGGCTTGGCAAATTTAATTTTCTTATAGGTTCTAGCGAGCTAACTTGATTTGGCAGAGTTAATTCTCTTTTAACTTCCAGTGAAACTAGCTAACTTGGTCAGGTGGAGTTGGTCATATTTTAGCTTCCAGCAGAGCTAACTCATTAGTAAGGTGAACGTAGCTTCTGGCGGAGCCAATTTGTTGGTGAGGCTAATCCTGTTTTGGTGAGACCGACTTGCTTCTAGTAGGCTATTGTCTCAGTGGGACGAATCAGTTATTTTGTTAGCTCTTAGCCTTTGGATTTTAACGAACTTTACCAAATACAATTTTGATAGCATAAAAGACCCCCTTCAAAGTTTTCGAGATAAATTGTACTTAAATCTTGAAACACTTTGAATTTCTTTTTCTTTTCTTGTGACCATCAAATATTTTGCATGTCATATCTGTTTTGACCAAATGTTCTGACAGAATCGGTATGACCTTGCCTAATCCTAGTTATTCGGTATGCTTCCAGTGAGGCTAATATGTGGTTGGTCCTGTAGAACTAAGTGTCTCGTCACAATGCTTCAAGCACCACGTAGCTAATGATGCCTTCTTTAAATGCTTCAGATAAGAACAAAAATTGTTTCACGTAAAGGCAAAAAACTGTTTCACCTATCTTTTCATCCTAGCTTTGTTTTAAATATCTAGACTCTTGTTCCTTCTTCAGAAATCTCTCTTTCAAATTATTTCTCTTTTCTCAGGGATTTTTAGATCTATGGCACCCAAACGGATGACACAATCGGCAGATGCACAGGCAGCGGGTGTGAGCGACCCTTCTTCGGCAACAACTTGTCCGCCTACGGCTGGTAAGCTTTCCTTTTGCCGGCATCAATGAATGTTTCAATTTATTTTCTTGCCTGTTATAATGTCATTTGACAGCAGGGGAATGGATCTTCGTATCCTTTTGTCTTTTATGCTTTCTAAGGGCAAAGGAGAATCAGATTTTTGCACCTGTTCTTCTTCAGGGTTTATCCCAAAATCACCTTTTTGATGTCTTTTGATGATGAAAATGTGTCTTCAAACCCCTGATAGTTGTAATCACGAAGCTACCATGTGACGAGGGAACCTTGATCGGGCGACAACGTTGAGATTCACTCCGGTAAGATAGGAAAATCGTTTGGAATTTTGCCTAACAGGGCTAATTTGAACTCTTTTTCGGTGGAGTTAATTTCAACCCTATCCGGAGGAGTTATCTTTGCTTCTTGTCTTGCGAACCTAACTTTACCTTTCATCAGGTGGAGTTAATTTGGCTCGTAGTGGAAATGCATTTTCTTTCTTTATTTAGTACTAATGGCAATTTTCTTTGCAGTGATCCATCTCTTTTGTTATCTCTTTACAGTTTTCTATACCAGTTCTCCCATCACCGCTCATCATATGGCTGGTTCTATTGTGGGCATTAGGGGTTATGCAAGCTTTCATTGTCCACATCTTCCTTTTTTATATTGTTATGATGATGAAGAGAGGACTAGTTTAATTCGTAATGGCAGTGCCCAGACTGTAAAGGAGTTAGTCATTAATGCTTCTTTCTAGGGTGGGGATAGAATTGGGCTCCCCAAACCACATTTCATATGGGGACACTATAGATACTAAAGATTCCTTACTTCTTCCTTCCTACCTTCTGATTTATTGATTGGAGGGGACTTACTTTATGCTTCCATACATAGAGAGATACTACCCTTTGAGTTATCTTTGGCCATGTATTGAGGAGCGACAAATGGAATGGCGTCTCACTCCCACTCAAGACTCCCTTACAATGGCGAAATTTGTTAAATATGGATTTATCCAAGATGGACCTCCCACTCATGTGACCGGTCTTCTTTCGGACTGTTTCGGGATATTCTGGTAGGTGAGAACTTCAGCGTGGCAAGGACTTTCTGGAAAGAGTTCGTGAGAAACAAGGGTGAATATCCAGCTAAAAATTTCAGGGCTTTAGGTTAGATCTACGCAGGAAGTAAGGACTGGTGGACCTTATTAACAGGATTTATACTGGCCAAGTTTGAAAAGGATTTGTCGGACATCGGGTTGTTTAAGGCGGCAAGGGCCATTCAATATGGCATTTCTATCAATCCAGCCCAACTATTTGCAATTTTAGAATTGTACAACCTTGCAACTAGTACTTTGTTTATCCCCGACAGAGAAATGGGGTTTGCTTTCCATGAGATGTGACAAATTTTAGGACTTCCAATTGGAGATATTCTCTATGAGGAGTATTTCTTTAGAACTGAAGAACTTGAGATTTTAGTCTCTCAAAATAGTGCTTTGCACCATACTTAATGCGATTTAACTTTTCATTTCCACATCTATTCGGACTTGATTGACGCGAAGGGGAGTGCAATATGGCACAAGAAGTGGGCTGATTATTTCTTCACCAACTTAGATGGGAAGGAAGCTGTTGGTTTTCAACAACCTCCAGTGTAAATGATATCATTTCAAAGATATCTAAGTTTATGGTCAGTGATTGCATTCTGAACAAGCCTAAAGATGACTTTTCTGCTAGGACAATACTCCTTAGTTCCCACAGCTAGGCGGCCTATGAGTTATCTTATACCACAGCGCTTGCAACTTATCTCGTCCTTTGGCTCAAAGAGTGTGTTATCCTTTCATTGCCACGGGAGTATGTTTCTATTAGGATTTTTATTCTGCGGTTCAATTAGTGTATGGGCATCCACTGGATCTTCTCCCAGCTATGATCTGCCATATACAACAGGGTTTGTGGCTACTTTTCGAAGCCTTTATAAAGGAACCCAATCTAAATCCTCGTATTGATTTACTCTACGCTTATTTAATGGCTTGGTTTGCATCTCATTGCAAGGCTTAATTCCTGCTGATCCAGCCACCCCAGACAGCGAGATGCTTTCCAATTTATGCAGATATAAAAATATAAGGTGGATTTAAAAGTATTTGGTAATATCTGGCGACTTGTTAGCTACCATTCTTCATATTCTTTTTGGATCAACTTCCTAGAGATAGAAGAAGATTCTTTCAAAGACTTGTTTGAAGATGTTGGGGAGTCACACTCTAATCTCTTAAGAAGAGTATTCTCTTAGTTGTTTTGTATTCATACCTCTCATCTTTTGTACAGAAGTGGAAACTCATACGAGGTAGAACCGTATGTTCCAAGTCGTTTCACTAGACAACTTGGTTATGACAAGCTGTATGTAGGAAATCTCACTACTACTTTGGTTTTCAATGAAAGTATAGTTGATGGGGCCCGAGCTTGGCAACACTTCGTCATTGGGTGTACCGGCGCTTCTTTATGCTTACTGGTAAAGTACTCGATGTTGCAGATGACAATGGCCTTTTATCGCTGGTATACAGTGATGAATACTACAATCTCTACATATAACTCGAATTCATCATGCTTGGATCTAATTGTTGAGAGATACGAAAAACTGATTAGGAAGATAGCTATAGCAAGTCGTTGACCTCCCCGTGCAGCTGGAATCACTGAATATGCACAAGGTGGGAGAGTACACCAATGAGCTTCATCATCAAATTTAGTGATCAAGGAGACGATCAAGGAGAAGAAACTCGACAGAAGAGGAAGACAGGCTCTTTATCTATTCCGTTGTCTCCTACGCTATATTGCCTTCAGCAGATATCCCTCCAGCTTCACCAGTGGTCAAGAGATGAAAGCGCCTGATTAAGCTTTCTAACATATCAACTTCCTCTGATGATGCGGTTAACAGCTATTTGACGTCTTCTTAGTCTTCATTGGCAACTATTGCTACTTTGTCATTAATAATATCGGTTGTTAGTGGTTCTCTTCCAACTTAGCCTTCTTTTGCTTTGACAGTGCCTGTGGCTAGAACTATACCCCTGTCATTTGATAAGATGATGGATTATCAACTGGACAAAGTGAATCGGGAAAGGGTATCCGCTTTCATCACCATTTCTTCAATATTAAGACTATACACGTCGGTCCTCTCCCAGATCTAGGAGCATCATTTTTGCAATTTGAAGCGGCATCTAGTGGTGACTTGTTGCCTCTGCTAGTCTGGACCCGCCGACAGTTACCATTAAACAACAGCAAGTATTGCCTGCGGGTGATGAGGTGAACGTGGCGGATAAAAAAACATCAGTTGATTACATGCTTCAGAATCAAGCAGCAAATGTTCCCGTTAGTCAGTCAGAAGACTTGGTTGATGATAGTGAAACTAGGGCAGTGAATGATGAGCCATTAAGTGATAATATACCTCAGGATCCTCACCATCACTTATTTTTCCTCCTTCATTCTTCCTCTCTTCCATACACTCATATTACATTTGGATTGTTTAAAGAAAAGATAAACTTTCCAAGCGCACTCAACCTCCAAACTTCAATATCATCACTCATTTCTAACATCTAATTCAAGAATACACTATAAAGAAAGTAGAATAATATCCACTCTTATGATTTTCTTTTGTAACTAAAATATTTTATAGTAAATTTAGAATCTTGATTTGTTTAAATTTAAAAAGTTGACATCTTTACACAAAATTATCTATGATTATTCTAAACATAAAAATATGATTTTTACACTTTACTTTATTTTTATTTATCAAATTTATAATTTTATTTATGGCCTCTCATACTTAAACTACAAGTTTCAAATTTAAACTATATGCTCTATTTTTAAATTACAAAGAAGCTATATTTATGAATGTTCATCATATTTAGATATATATTTAAAATTTTCCATATATGTTCTTCGTATTTAATGCAATGATTTTAAATTATTTTCCACTTGCCATTAGAAAATTTCTATATAATATATATATATATATATATATATATATATATATATATATATATATATATATATATATATATATATATATATTGATTCATAATCATATTTTAAAGAGAGGGTTTCACATAAGTTTTTACTTTAAATTTGCTAAAATATTTCTTTCGTACAGGCTATTACTTAAGTCATAACCCTCTTCATGCTAATCTATGTTTACATGATACACACACACACACACTTGTAAGGTTTAATAAATTTATTTTATTCTATACTATGAAATCATGCTAGAATTTGAAAAATTTACATATTGTTAAAGTAATAACTATAATAGTGTTGAGCCTATTTAATTCTCATCTTTAAACCTTAGTACCCACTTATCTAATATGTGTTTATATACATAATTGTATATATTCGTGGTTTAAATATATGATCATTATTTTCATAACACTCATACTAATATTCTATGACTCTATCATACTTGTCTTAATATACACACACTAATTACTTGTACAAGAAATATAAAAATATGCCAAATTTTCCTTATTAGTACATACACACGTCTTGATAATGTCATGTATCCTAACTTGTCTGTTAACTTGATTTTAGCATTAACCATTCTTGCTTGTTACTCGGATATTGATTAGATGATAGACATGTATATATATTAATTTTGAAATGATTGGTTCATCATATTTCGGATTGATTTGCATGTACTATAACTTAAAACATTGGGTCATGGGAGAACTAAAGAGTGAAAACATATTATATCGTGAAAGTTTTATGATAGGTTGCGCAATTGAAATGGGGACCCATTTGTAGGGCACCAGGATGGTACTGGCCATGATCTCTTGTTTAGTTTATGTTGATAGGATGACTGATTACTCAGTATCAGTATCTGCTTGAGTGCTTAGCGACACGGCTAGTTCAGCGCCAACATCTTAGTCGAGTTCCGGATATGCATGGATACTTTCATGATACGAGTCTATTTCTTCACTATTTAGTTCAAATATAAACTAAAATAAGATATTAATTTAGACTTGATATGCATGTGTATTCCTGCTTAGTATTGTTACTTGATCATTAATGTTTTCCACATATGCACATACTTTTATATCCATATTCTTATTTTACTTATTAGTTTATATTGCATACTCGCTACCTTTTATTATTTTACTTGTCGGGTTTAACTCTGAACTCCCCCACATGCTCAGGTATTGAAAACATTAGCGAGAATCTGCCATTACATGACCCATGTTTTTTGGAGCATAACAAACAATAGTAGATTTCTAGATCTCAACTTTTATATTTCTGAATTTGATATGTATCACTCGTTCGGGGCTTAACTCTCGACTTTTGTATCAGTATTATATTTGTTACTTTCTATTTTAGACATATTGTATATCTTGTATTATATAGCAGTAGATTAACGTCCAAGATCCTGGTAGATAACTAGTGTTTAATTCCATTCGTTTTTCCTTTTACATACTTATAGGCCTCGTGCACGTTGATTTACACGTGCCCGCCGGTTACGCACTCCATTCCGTGTTTAGTAAGGAGCGGTGCATTACAGTCTTCCACCTAACCTTAGCTTTGATACCACTCTGTAACGCCTCCTTTTTTCAGTTGTTTCTCAAAACGGAGGATGCTACTTAATATTTATACTAGACAACCTAACAGTCACGAGATTTTAGAATAATCATAACTACTGTTACATTCAGATTGATAAATAACACGTCTAAAACTGAAAAGATATTATTTATATAATGTGTTCATTACATATGATTGTGCACTGCTCTGTATATTAACACAAAAGATTCAAAAGAACAAATGAGTAAAACAGTGTCCAAACAAAAAGAAATATGAACAAAATATACGAAACTTCTCCCAAAAGTATTTTGTTGATTATTGTCGCTCGATATATTTAATAAAGTACGAGCTTTCAGTTGGGGTTAGTTCACCTTCTTCGTCTTCCAAACATGGGTTCAAAATTTAGAGGATTAAACCCAGTAAGTAACAATTTAAAAAGAGAAAATGTATATTATTATAATACAGGAGTATTAGTATGCGTGGGTATGCTTATATCAGTGTTGTTCGTGAAAATATAAATTAAACATGTAAACAAGTATAAATAAATGCATAAATAAATAAATAAACAAACATGACAACAATTACTCTATGTATTTTAATCATATATTATATTAGTCTCAGTTATCATCCAAATTAATTGTAGACATTGTACAGAAAGATAAGATAGCGCTATTCACCATTGTCATATAAGTGTTCGTACATACCCAGGTCCCGGCTTCAATCGCATGGCGCTGAACCATATTCCATTATTAGGCATTATCAATCACTTTCCGTACTGTATTACAATAACGGACATACCACACTGGGTATTAATTATCAATCGGTGATTCAGAATCATCCAGATCGATATAGTAAAAGATTCTCAGCCTTAACATTACATGACTCTTATCTATCATATACCTTCTCCCCATCCCACGTTCATGATGTGTGATATACTTGATTTATAAAAATATTGTAACATGAATTTTTCACCAAGGGAAATTGTCTTAAATGTACAGAGACCAAAAGATTATTTAAAACTAAATGTTAAGGTGAATAAATGTATAATTTATTTTTAATTTATAATTCACATTATAATGGTTTTCTGCATAATATTAAGGCATATAACTAGCCAGTGCCTTAATATTATCTTGAACCTAATATTTATATTAATCAACAAATTATCTGAACGGTAATTGAACTGAAATATTACCAATGAACTAAATGAAAATAAATGGTTTAGTTTGTTATATATACTATTACAATATTAAAACACAAACAGACCTACTCCAAAAAATAAATTAGCAAACTTTAATGAACAACTATATTACCTCTTCATTAGCAAATTGTAATGAGTGGTAATATAGATTTTTGCTTCATTAAAACTTAGTATAATGACAACTAATATAATTTAATTATCTTGGCATAATATTTATATATATCAAGATTGACCATATAATCTAGTTCAGTTCTCAATACCAATCAATAATCCAAATTATAATCCCAGTATTTTCATAAAATAATAATCTAAATTGTGTGCTAAGAATATTTGCCAAATAAATTACGTACACAAATATAAACTAAATAAATTTTTTAAGAAACGAACAAAGAATAGCAGTGTTACTTATCTCTTCTTGATCTCGATTCCTCGATTTGAATTTTTTCCTTTCCCTCATAATCCTTTTCTTCTCGATTCCTCGATTTGAATTTTTTCCTTTCCCTCATAATCCTTTTCTTTATAATTGTCTAGTTCTAGCATGAGAGTGAGAAGAGAGGGAGAAGGAATGGTGAATGTTTTGTTTTGTTTTTTTTGGCTTTTATCATCTCAACCCCCAGAACCTCTTGCTAATTGGCCCTCTAAAGAGGCCACCGCCTCAATTATCAAGCGATGGATGAGATAAACAGTGAAGGGTTTAAAGAAATTATTTTATTTATTTATTTAATAATTTAATAATTTCGATTATATGTAACGTTCTCTAAATGCTACCAAATTAATTATGACATAATACTCAACTAGATAAATACTACAAAATTGCTCGTTTATCATTTCGATATCCGGAATAAAAAAACTAAAATTTTAAAATAAATAGAAGAATAATTTAATAATATTAAATTAACAAATTTGGGAATATTTGTTAGGTTTGCAATGAAAATTTCTAAAAATCCTAAATATTAGAAATCTAATAACCGCGAAAACTGAATGTCTTTTGGAGTTACGGATTTAAAATTACATCTATCGAAAGTTATTTTGATATACAAAATTGAGTTCGGTAGCCTTATTCAGTACGATCAGACTCAAAAGAAAGATACAAGTAACACGAATTTTGGGATATTACATGGGTTCAAATTGGTCATGACTTCTATACTTGCACAAATTCTCAATTATAAATTTCCCTTTCTTAAGAGGAAGTGGGGGCAATTCTTTTCGCAATTCAAGTGAATTAAAAGTTGAAATTTTGAGACTCATTTGAGATTGTACTTTTTTCAATAAAAAACTCGTTGTAAGGCAACTTTTCTCCAAGGACATAGATTCAAGATCTATGTCGGTCAAACCTTATTAAATCTTGAATATTAATTTATTTATATTCTTTTTGTGATGAACTCTCCTTGGTTTTAATCGCTCAACAACTCACTTTGTACTTGATTTGTCTTGGCTAAGCTAGTCAGACAGATTTTCACATAAATATAGAAAGATAAAGTGTTTTGTTCATTATGAATATAATAATTTAGTTGATAACATCTAATTTTGAAAGTTATAATACTTTTTTCAATCACAAGATAGATTATTTAGAGAATTTATACGTTCTATCATAAAGCATGTGATATAGTAGCCAAATATATTCAATTTTGAGTTCTTTACTATAAATAAAATAAGAAAGATTTAATGAAATATTTGCCTTATATAATATGACCCGTCGAGTCAAGAAATCTGAAAATTAATTTCTTTGAGAGGGAATCACTATTCATGAGAGCGAGGAGAACATATTGTGAGGAGAACATATTGTGATTGATTTGCGCTTATCTGGTTCTTGGTAGGAGCAGAAGTTTTGGGAACATACATTGTTTTTATATATAATAAAAATCTAGATAGGTTTATCATCATTTGGGAAAAATTATATCAGTATTAAACACTGCCAATAAATTTTTGACGTATATACATATGAAGCCAGAATATATATATATATATATATATATATATATATATATATATATATATATATATATATATATATATATATCCTGTTAAATGGAATATGATAGTTCGGAGGTTGAATTCAAAAATTTCAGACTCTGTGGAGAGCGGTCCTAAACCTATTCGCCCAAGGACAAGCTTCGAAAGATGAACCACTTTAAACATCCTAAACGTCTTGGAAGCGTATACAGCTGCATGCCTACGAAAACACAACCGCCCCTAGAAACATAAAATATCGGACCACCTAGACTCCTCTTTTACTTCTGTCCATTGGGGAATCAGGATGGAGAAGGGAGGTAATCACACCCTCAACTCTCACCTCAGGGTAATCATACCAACAATCCCAGCTATCTAGCTCATCATCGGCATCAAACTTAAAAAGCAGCTTGCTTGCTTTTAACCAAAATATACCAATCTCCTTCTAAACTCCCAAAAATTAGCCAAATTAATTAATTAATTAACTAACCTCCACCAGCTAATCAGTAAATAAATTAACCTCTCTCAAAATTCCCTCTCTCTCTCTCTCTCTCTCTCTCTCTCTCTCTCTCTCTATATATATATATATAGAGAGAGAGCGAGAGAGAGAGGAAACGGGGAATTCACCCGACGGTAAAGAGACTTCCTTCACCGTCGGTGAGGTGGACCAATGAAATTGTTCCACGTGGCAGAGCTAAACATAAGTAGAATTTTACAAGAAAAAAAACCCAAACCTGAAAAAGAAAAAAAAGAGATCAAATCTTATTCCTCTACCCAAAACAACTCTTCGGAAAACAACAAGTAGTTTCTCTCTCTCCCATCTCCGTCCAAAAGAAGATGCACCTCTCTCTCTCTCTCCTCTCTCTATCATCGATATGTCTCCTTCCTCTGTCCTGAATCAAGGCCAACGTCCTCTCTCTAATCGGACGCAACTTCATCGGACTCAAAGCCAACGTGCTCGAACAAAGATCACTCTCCTCCGTCAATTGCTCCTTCGCCTTTTCAGTTTGGGCTTGCAACCTCATCAACATCAATGGCCTCCCCTAATCCCTTTAAATCCTAATCCTACCATCACCCGATCAAAACTCAATCGCCCCAGAGAAGATCGCCTCGCCCTAAAATTTCAAGGTCACCCCTTTCTCGACCCTTCAGCTGATTCTAATTTATCGTTTTGGGATAAAAAAAAAAGTGAACTTTCTTGACTCAATTCTTGAAAAGTTTCTGTTTTTATTGTTTTGAGATTGAGATTGGATTGAGAGTTTTGTTCCTTTGGGTAGGTAATTTGATGTTGGGTTCGAAATTTTAATCCTTTTCGAAATAATTAGAACTCCTTCGATCGATCTCGATCAGTATATTATTTGTATGATTAAAGTTCTGATTTTGTTTGCTGATTCAGTTCGTAAATTGATGTTAACTGACTCCTGTATATATTTGTATTGTTCGCAGCAGAAATTTGTTGCCTTCCTTCCATTGAAATAACTTGATTTACAACGAAAATGAATAAAAGAAAAAGAGAACAAACGAGAAGATTTATATGTATATCGCTCTCTTTTGCAATGAATTGTGAGATCTGTGTGGCGATGGGATCTATCAAATAGCTCCTTTGGACGATCTAACGTCGAACTCTTCTCTTAAAAATGGCGGCCGACTTTTGGATCTTTTCTTCTCTGCTCTTCACGAATTCTAGGCTCTATGCGTAACTTGAACTCTCCAAGATGCTCGAAAAATCTGATTCTCCGGAAAAGATCCTCTAAGGCTTCCTCAAGAGGGTATTTATAGACTTTAGTGGTTGTGAGAGTTTCCATAGGAATAGGAATAAAAATTTCCATAGGAATATGAAAAAAAGGTTTTTGTATTCATCAAGGATTCTAATCAAATATCTTAATTTTGATTTAAATATCTTGAGGAATTCTGATTGGACTCAATTTGGGTATTTGGATAAGCCCAAATCTCAATCACAATCAATTTAGAATTCTGATGAAATCTGCTCACGCGGAGTTAACGCGAAGATAAATTTATCAGAGCTCGGAGCTATGGATTAGCTCCGCGTTTTGCTCAAACGCGAGGCTAAAATAGCCAAACGCGGAGCTACGGAGTTAGCTCCGCGTTCTGTGTGGAAAATTCCTTTTTACTTAGAAATTTTCACTGCCAACAGAACCCCCTCCAAAGTTTTCAAAATGGCTTAGAACTTAGCAAATTTTGAAATACTTTGGATCTTCAATTTGGTGATCAGGTTAAGATCAAGAAATTCTGCAGAGGTGCCTAATCGCACATGCTTGAAACTTTGATGGAGGCGGTTCAAGGCTCTCATGCGTAACTTGAACTGCACATGCCAAGATAATCGGGTCATGATCATCGGATTTCGACAGAGGCGCCTAATTGCACATGCCTAGAGTTTGGTAGAGACGGTTCAATTGCACACGCCAAGATAATCGGGTCAGGACCAGATTTCGGCTGAGGCGTCCAATTGCGCATGCCTGGAGTTTGATTGCATGCGGTTCAAGGCTCTCATGCGTAACTTGAACTGCACATACCAAGATGATTGGGTCAGGATCACCAGATTTCGACAGAGGCGTCCAATTGCGCATGCCTGGAGTTTGATTGGAGGCGGTTCAAGACTCTCATGCGTAACTTGAACTGCACATACCAAGATGATCGGGTCAAGATCACCAGATTTCGGCAGAGGCGCCCAATTGCGCATGCCTAGTGTTTGATTGGTGACGGTTCAAGGCTCTCATGCGTAACTTGAACTGCACATACCAAGATGATCGGGTCGGGATCATCAGATTTCGGCAGAGGCGCCTAATTGCGCATGCCTAGAGTTTGATTGGAGGCGGTTCAAGGCTCTCATGCTTAATTTGAACTGCACATACTAAGATGATCGGGTCAGGATCACCAGATTTCGGCAGAGGCGCCCAAGTGTTTGATTGGAGGCGGTTCAAGGCTCTCATGCGTAACTTGAAGTGCACATACCAAGATGATCGGGTCAGGATCACCAGATTTCGACAGAGGCGCCCAATTGCGCATGCCTAGTCCAAGTGCTCATGTGCGTAACTTGAACTGGTGGATTGTTATACTCCTAGGGATCTGAACCAGATATGACAGTTACTCTGTCATCATTCCGGTTTATTTTAGGCATAGTATTTCTTCAGAAATTTGCCATTGATCGGCATCATTATCCTATTGCCATTCTGGTTCATTAAGCGGTTGGCTCCACTAGAGTATACCGTCTCCACAATAAACGGTCATTCCCACTTGGGTTCAAATTTACCCTTAGTCTTGTAGGTTAGAATCATTGGCCTTTTAATAACCAGGACCAAGTCTCCTTATTTAAAGGTCCTTGGTTTAATGTTATTATTGAACGTTCGCGAGATTCGGGCTTGATACAACTCAATTTGTTGTTGAGTCCTGAGACGTTTTTCATTTAACGCATCTAGTTCTTGCAATTTTTGTTGATGACGCTCTTCTGTCGTCATCTTTGTGGCTAAGGCCACTCTTAACGATGGTATCTGGATTTTGAGAGGCAAGATGGCCTCACTTTCATAAACCAAGGAGAACGGGGTAGCTTTTGTTGGGGTGCGAACGGTAGTGCGATAGCCCACAAGCACTCTCCTAGCTTTTCATCCCAGTCTCCTTTGTTGGAAGAGACAAACTTTCGAAGGAGTTTAATGATCGTCTTGTTGAAAGTTTCGGCCAATCCTTTTGCCGCGGGATTATATGGCGTTGAAGCAATATCCTTGATTCTGAACTTATCACAGAATCTTGAGAATCGCTGGCCGATGAATTGCGGTCCATTATCACGAATGATCCTTCAGGGGATGCCAAAACGGTAAATGACATGATGCTTAATGAACTTAATCACATTTGTCGTTTTCACCTCTCTCATGGGCACGGCTTCAGCCCATCTTGAAAAATAATCAGTTATTACAAGAATAAACCGATGTCCTCTGAACGACGGGGGAGTTATTGGCCCCACAATATCCATTCCCCATGCCTCAAATGGCCAACTAGCAACGGTATTGTGCAAGTATTCTGGGGGTTGATGAATAAAATTGGCATGTACTTGGCATGCATGGCACCGTTTAGCGTATGTCATTGCCTCTGTAATCATCTTCGGCCAGTAGTATCCCAGCCTTCTTATGCGGTCTCCGAGTTTTGGACCGGGTTGATGAGCTCCACACACTCCATTATGCGTTTCTTTGAGTACTTCATCTGCTTCTGCTTTTGATATGCAGCGTAGTAGTAGACCATCATTTGACTTCCTGTATAAAATTTGAAGTGTACGATCAAAGTAAAATCTCGGTGTCTTCCTCTTTATCGAGGCGGCTTCCTATGGATCCTCTAGTAGCATCCCATATAAGGCGTAATCTATAAATGGGAATCGCCAATCACGGGGTTTCAGAGTTAAGTCTGTCTGGCACACCTCCTTGGTTTGGAATACCGTATCTGGGTGGAGGAGTTCCCTGCTACCAATAGTGATGCTTTTAGCCTCACCTGGTGGGATCGCCAATGTTGCAGCTAACGTAGCAAGAGCATCTGCATAGACGTTCTCATTCCGAGATATATGATAGATATAAAACTGTTTAAAATATCCTGCTAGCTCAATGGCTAGCTGATGATAGGGGATGAGGGCTTCATGTCTGACTTCATACTCACCCGTCATCTAGTTAACGATGAGCTTAGAGTCTCCATATGCCTCTAGATAGTTCATCCCCAGTTGCATAGCCAATTTTAGGCCGATAATGAATGCGTTGTATTCCGCCACATTATTCGTGCACGGTTCTGTTAATGAGTAACTGTTAGGCAATATATGTTTATGTGGGGATATTAGCATAACTCCCACTCCAGCAGCAGATCATCTGGCAGCACCATCAAAGAACATTTGCCATGGTTGTTCTTTACTAACTGTATTGACCTCTGACGTCTGTTTGGATTTGGACCAGATTAGATGATCTGCTAGGAAATCGGCGATCGCCTGTTCCTTCATGGCTTTTTGAGGGATGAAGTATATATCATATAGCGATAGTAGCAATGCCCATTTTGCTAATCGGCCGTTTAAGGATCCCGATTTTGTCATCAGGATTTTCAAGGGATTGACCCGTGATATGACATGAATTGTTTGCCCTGAAAGATAGTGTCGCATTTTCTGAACGGTGAACACTAGGGCTAAACATTCTTTTTCAATCGAGGTATACCACTGTTCGGCCCCGATCATTGTTCTGCTTAAGTAATAGAGGGCGTGTTCATGGTCATGCTCATTATACTGAGCAAGTAATGCTCCTAAAGCATTATCCATGGCCCTTACATATATAAGGAACGGCTGTCCAGGGACCGGTGCCATAAGAACAGGAGGTTTGGTAAGGTATTCTTTAATATCGTCAAACGCCTGTTGACATGCCTCATCCATACAAAAGAAACCCCCTTTTTCATGAGTCTAGAGAACGGCTGGTATCGTCTTGATAGGTTAAAAATAAAGCGCCGGATATAGGCGAGCTTTCCTTATAACCCCCTTAACTCCTTAAGATTGCGGGGTGGTGGCATTTCGCTGATCGCTTTTACTTTTTCGAGGTCAAGGAAAATTCCTTTTGAGGTTATTATGAACCCAAGGAATTTCCCGCTGGACACCCCTATAAAAGACTTAGTGGGATTCATCTTCAGATGGTGTTTTCGCATAAGATCGAAAACTGTCCTTAAGTCATGCAGATGATCTTTTTTGTTCCTGCTTTTGACCGCTAAGTCATCCACATAGCACTCGACCGTTTTGCGCAGGTGTTCTTTGAATATGACGCTCATCGCACGTTGGTAGGTGGCACCGGCGTTCAACCTGAAAGGCATCACCGTATAACAGTATACCCCTAGCGGCGTTCTGAAAGCCGTGTGCTTTTCATCATCTGGGTGCATTTTAATCTGGTTATAGTCTGAGAAGCCATCCATAAATGACATCCTCTCATAACCGCAAGTATTATCGATCATCACATCGGTGATTGGGAGTGGAAATTCATCCTTAGGGCATGCGGCGTTTAAATCGCGAAAGTCGATGCATATCCGAATCTTGCCGTTCTTTTTACGAACCGGCACTATGTTAGCCACCCAATCAGGATGTTGCTCTTCACGGATGAATCCGGATTTTATAAGTTTGTTGACCTCAGCGACTATCGCCTCCATCAATTCTGGTCGAAAACGCCTTTACTGTTGCTTTACTGGCTTGGCATCTTCTTTGATATTTAGCTGGTGCGTGGCAATTTGAGGGTCAAGCCCGGGCATGTCTTCATAGCTCCATGCGAATACGTCTATATACTCTTTGATAAGAGATATAAGTTCTTCTTTTTCTAAGAGAGTTAGCATGTCGCTTATGAAGATGGGCTTCGGATTTTCGTCCGTTCCCATGTTGACCTGTACTAGCTTATCTTCTGTGGATGGGTCACGCTGTTCAAAGCGAACATCCCAGAGAGTGTCCATATGCTTAGCCCAGGAATCATCTTGAATATCAATTGGTTTCTCGTCGCTTTCTGGTACGGCAGAAACCATATTGGCTGTCAAGGATTGAAACCAAGCGCCAGTAGTTAGATCCGAGTCCTGATCAATCGGGTTTAAATTCTCATCGGACGAAGATCTTTCCTCATATTGGCACGGTGGTGAGAGAGGAGTAGATACATAACCCAACCCCCTGCGAGTCTTTTGATAATAGTCTGGGCTCTTTCCTCTCGGTCTAAATGAGGGTATGAGATTTCGTCGCCCTTTTCCAAAGTTTAACCCCGGTTTCTGAGTAAAATTATAACCTATTTTCTCCATCATTTGCCAGGATTTCTGTTCATATAAGTGAAATTGAGGTGATGTTTGTTCATCACTTTCACTGCTTTGTTTTTGTCGAGGTGACGTAATTACTTTGCCGAACATGATCGGCTTTTGGGACCCCTGTCGAGGAGGCACCTCAAAGAAGTGACCTTGTCCCTTAGTTATTTTTGATTGAGAGAGGAAGGATGACCTGAGTGGCAAATGGTATGCCGCCAGAACTTCAAGTTCGGATAGGCCATCCACTTCGGTGGAAGTACAAGAAGGTTCAGTTTCAGTAGCTACAGCAGGCTCGTAGACTAACTTTATGTTTTCATTGATAATCCACTCACTCTCTACTACATCAGCTACATTATTATCAAAACTCAAATTAAAATCTATGTAAGGATTAATTTCATAATCACCCCCATCATTCTCTTCGGGAGGCTCGTACTCCGTATCTGCCTCGTTGCCGCTCTCATCAAACTTTTGAGGCTTGTTGAGGTTGTTGTCGGAGACTTCATGGGTTAGTTTGTAGAGTAAAGCATCCGTGAAGTAGTTTTCCAGCCCTTTAAATGGTTGCCTATCTACAACTAGTGTCCGAACTTCTCCTTATTCATCACAGTATTTCATACACTGGTGGAGAGTTGACGGACTATCATATAGGCGTGGATCCAAGGCTGTCCCAGTAAGATGTTATAGGAAGTGTCTGCGTCAATGACGTAGCATGTGACTCCGTCCTCAAATCCCCGATTTGACACCAGAGTCGGATCTTTCCAAGGGGACAGCTATCATTGGAATTGAACCCATATATTGTAGTATTGGTTGGCATCAGGCGATGGGGAGAAATTCCCAATAGCTGCATCAACCTTCTGGGAATGACGCTTAGCGCAGATCCTGGATCAATCTGGAGAGAAGATAATTTGTGGACCTGCCTCCTCACTTGATGACAGCGGGGGCAAGAGTCCTGTTCTTCGTCAGCCAGCTTGACAATCTGAGCTAGGAATGACTCAGAGTCTGCCAAGGCCTCTCTCAATGCCTCGCGAGTTGATTTCGATAATCGTAACAACTCGTAAAGCGGGACTCGAGCAGGAATATTTACCAACTGAGCTATTATGTCAAATTTAAAGGTAGCATCCTTAACTTCTTCATCTTTTCCAGGATTTTTCTGGAAACGAAGCCCTTTTTGCTTTGCAGGCTTTGCGAGTTCTCCGTATATACCTTTCGGGTCTACTCTGGTGTAGTCCTTGAGATATGTTTTTCCAGATCGAGTGCCGGAAGGGCCCGCCCCATCTTGATGGGTGGCCATAGTTTCGGGCTCCTCTTCAGAGTCTGTAAATGCCCTTGCAATTATGTATTCATCTTTTATTTTCGCGAAAATAGTATTGCTATTCCGCTTTTTCTTCTGACCTCCTGCGGTAGTCCACTGTTCATCCTGTAGTAAATCAGGGCGGACCCACATGATTTCCCCCTTTTGAGTTGCTATGGGGACAAGTCCTTCTTGAGCCTTATTGTGCGGGTCATGGTTTTTCGTAACGAGCTTCCCCTTTGGAATTGGGGTCACCCCTGCGGGGAACTCATGGGTTCCAACCACTATAGTTGCCATATTGGCAGTGACCTTCTTTTGTTCCTCTTTAAGCGTCAGAACTCCAGCTTCTATTAGTACTTGGATTCTGTTCTTCAGAGGGTAACAATCCCTGGTGGGGTGTCCGACATTCCTGTGGTAGAGACAATAGTTGGGGTCGTTGGTTTTACCAGCGTTCTCCGGTTTTCTATTCTCCGGGAGTTTCAACATTCCCTTCCTCAGGAGCAGGTGGAAGAGTGTAGGCATTTGCTCTGCCTTGAAGGTATAGGTCCTCTCTTGCTGAGGCCTATTTTGTCTCGTGCCCTTCTGATTTTGGGGCTTCGAGTTTGGAGGATTTGTCTTTTGTGGAGCAACTTCTGATATCATCACCGCTTTTCCCTTGTTTTTATTATTATTATTCTGGGTGTACGGCCTATTATTCCCAGTGTTTCTTGACCGACGAGACTTTTCAACTCGACGGATCAAGTCCTCGGCTTGCTCTCCTTGCTTGAGCAAATCCCTCCACATCCTAGACTCTACGGCTCCCATTTTTAGGAGCACGTTAGTCTTAAGATTATGTTGACATGTCTCGACTAGAGTTTCCTGGACCATTCCGTGTTTGCAATGCACGAACTTCTCTCGGAACCTTTCTATGAAGTCTTTTACTGTTTCTTGTTCCCCTTATTTAGTTGCAAGGAGGAAATGAACCGTAATTTCGGTATCATCCTCAAAGAAACGTGAGAGAAATAGTTTCTCAATATCAAACCAGGTATTAATAGCACCAGGGGGCAGCTGCATAAACCAAGTGAAGGCAGGCCCTTGCAAGGTACTTGCGAATACCTTGGTCATTATTGGGTCATTGCCCATCAAATGTCCTGCCTGGGACAAAAAGTAATAAATATGTTGACTGGGAGACCCTTTCCCGTCATACGGCTCCAATTTGAGCGGTTTACATTTCTGAGGGTATGGTACCATGTCCCATTCAGGCGGATATGGCATTGAGACTCCCGATTCTTTCAACTCCTTTTTGTGCATTAGCGCTTCGAGTTGACTTTGCAATTTCTCGATTTTCTCTTCATGTGGGTCATGAAAAGAATATTTGTCCTCGTTCTCATATGTTGAGTGGGCTTTTTCTTCCTTTTCTTCCTCGTTCAGTTTATTGAACGAGATTTCTTTTTACTTCTTAGCGTTACCCTCAACAATCTTCTGAGTATTTTCGACCACTTTCGAGAGCATCATTTTAAGATCTTCAATTGTCTTTTGTTGCTCCCGAATTATCTTTTCTTGGCCTTCAAATCTTTGATCGATGTCGTCGGATTTATCCGCAATAAAAAGGGGTGAGACTGGTATTTAAGCCAATAGCCTCAGAAATGAAAAAAAAATAGTATGATCCGAATAATCGGGTACTTTGCGCCTAAGCAAGCGTGAATATTCGCATGAAAGGTGAAATATTCAAAAAAAAAAGAAAAAAAATAAAAAAAGAAAAAAATTGTTTAGAGAGAAGAGATGAATCGTGAGTTTGAGTTTGAGTCCAAAACCGAAGTAGACTATTACACGTGCATGTAGATGTATATGAACCAATGAATTATTTATTAGTGGGTATTGAAAAGTATGATTTAAATTTTTGATTAAAATGATAAGTGTATTTGATATGACGCTAGACTTGAAAAATGATAATCTAAATACATTCTTGAGTTTGTATATTAGTGAGATTAATTGAATAAAATATTATTGAAAAAAATTTCTTTCTTTTGTATAAAATTTTTATTTTTCTTGATTTTCGATTATCCATATTTTTCTTTTCTTTATTCCTTAATCTAACTTATTTACGAATTTTGTGGGTATATTCGCTGCAAACCCTCATGAGACACAATTTGATCACTAGGGTAACCTAGAGATTTAACGGCTTGTTGCACGTATTAAGTGCAATCGCGATTCCTGCGAAAGTTAGTTAGGAATTTTCTTTTTAGGTTTAGGTGTTGCTCGATAACTAGCAAAACATAGGTGTGGGGCTATGATGAGTGTCATATATTGCATATTTATAACATCCATATTATCTATTTTTGTATTTAAATAATGTTATTCGGGTATTTTTAGTGTGTTTTCAGATAAACTTATTCCTACAAGGAGAAAGTATAAACTCATAACCGGATTAGAAAACCAAGTTCAGAAAAGAGTTAAAATTGAGTAAATCTACAAGACCATGATACTACAGAGAGTCAAAGATCAATAGTGTCAATTCAATCAAAGGAAAAGAACAAAAAATTCATGCAGAAGAAAATTGAAGCCCAAAAGATCAACTTTTGTCGCTATTTGGCGACCTTCGCCGCCAATTGGAGGCTTAATGGGACCCACTCTGGGTGAATTTTCTACAGGGCTTCGATGTAATTTTATAATCTCACTTGTACTCAAATTAGGGTTTGATTCTCCGAAACCTATATATTGGCCGTATTCTTGTAATCTAGGGTTTATGATGTAATTTTGTACTCGAATTTTATTAAATACAATTAGCGTTTGCTGAAAGATGACAGCCTCCAGACCGAGCTCCAGAGATGCCCTTTTCTGCTCATCATTGTTTTTTAGATAATTTTCTTCTAATTGCTTTCTAGATAGATTTATCTTACTTTTTAGTATAAAACTTTAATTGCTTTCTAGGAAAAATATGATCTTTTTAATTAGAAGTATGAACAGCTAATTAGTTTAGTCTTAGGATGTAGATGAAACTAGGGATCAATCTCATATTTTAATCTATTTGTATTCTTTCTAAAATAAAAATTAAAAAAGATAGGATTTTTCTATAAAACAATAAAAATACAAGAACTCGTAGATTAGAACTTTGATAGGTTACTCTTAATTTCAATATTTTGATAGCCTATACTTAGTTAGGGTTTAGAGTTGTTGGTTTTTATTCGTTTTGTTGAATTTATCTAACGATTTAGTTTATCTCTATAAAAAGTAACTTCTTTGATGGATTATACTTGCACACCACTTGATAGTACATACTTAGGATACTTTAAGTCGGAATTAAACTAAAAAAATCAGATTTTTATTAAAGAAGAAAGACGAATAGATAATATTTGGTTGTGAACTAGTAGATTCCATATCCTAGGCTAATTAGAATTGCAAATCTCATCAATCTAGACTTATAGTTAGCTCGTCAAGATAATAGACTTAGTAAGATTGCAAAACACTCTAGATTACTGTGGGAATGACCTATTAGCACTACAACTGATACTATGCACTTGTAGTAAATTTAACACATCAGTAACCCATGTTAATAATAAGCTATCTCAATTATAAAAAAATATCTCGATCTTCGCATGGCTTTAATTACTAAATATTGTTTGAAATAACTCTTTGTCTCAGTCAAAATTGTTATATCACTCTCAATTAGTAAAATATCATCTACATATACAGAAAGAAGGACAATACCAAAAGTAGTATGTCGGACAAAGACAGAATAATTAGATAGAATGATTATAGTAACAATATTCATATCTAATACCAGCAATTACATTGGGAAACTTCACAAACCAACCTAGGTGATCTTGTTTAAATCTATAAATTGCTTTTTTGAGTTTGCAGAGTACATTCTCCTCTTCAACAACATATCTTGGATATTGTTCCATATAAACCTCCTCTTGTAGATCATCATATAAGAAAGTATTTTTAACATCCAATTGGACAATGGCCAATCGAGATTCACCATAAGAGAAAATAGGATATGAATAGAGTTGAGACGGATCACAAGAGAAAAAAAATCTCAAAGTAATCAATAGCATAGGTTTGGAAAAAATCTTTTGCAATAAGCCGAGCTTTATAATGGTCAATCGATCCATCTGGCTTGTATTTGATAGCATATATCTAGCGACAAACAATAATATATGCATCAGGCGGAGAAGTAACCAAATTCCAGGTTTTATAAGAGAAAAGAGTCTACATCTCCTCATCCATCATCATTTGCTAGACAAAAACTAACACTGCTTACTCAAATGACATAGGTATAGAAATAGAAGAAAGAGAAAGTGCAAACTAGCGAAACAATAGTTTAAATTTATTATAGGAAACAAATCGAAAAATAATATGAACAGTAGTAAAGTGTTTACCCTTACAAAGACAAATGATAATATTAGAAAAGGGAGCAGAAAAAGGTTATGGATGTTGAGGACTCGCAATTGAAGAAGTCAGAGCAACATATAGTAAGCTTGGAGGATGCACCTTCTAATGATGAGAGAATATCAACAGTGGTCTCTTAGAAAGTGTCTTTTCAACCTCTGAACCAATCTAATCAAATTTAATTCCAAAACTTAAGCTGATAGGTAGAGATCCTAATTTTGTATTTAATCTCATGAATTTTTCTTGTTTTATCTGATATTTAACTATACTCACATATGTACTCCAAGTAATCTTCCCCTTTATAGTGAATATACCGCAATCATCTACAGGAACCATGAGCCCTTAGACACCAACCATGCATAGGCAATCTCAACTTTGGTCTCACCTAAATTCACACCTTAGACCACTTTGAATTTCACACAAGCTCACTCTCCCTTGCGCTACAATGTGGAACCTAATACTAATTGTTGAGAGATAGCATTATCTAATATGTGTAACAAGTTGGGTATAATTGATATTTATACTCCAATTTGATACCGAGTGTTAGTTTAGAAAATTATCTTATATTTGCACTTAGTTTTGGTTTAATCGCTCATTGCCTGTTGCATTGTTTGTATGATATTGAGACACCTATAAATATATATACTCTTGACTTATAATAAATAGATCGGTTGATTATGATTATTTCTATAATAGATACAAAATTAACAATTTTCATTGAATACAACAATTTGTATCCACATGATGAAGTAGTAAATAAACTTCAAAATTTATAAAAATTGATCCTTAAAAAGTTATTGAGGTGAAAATCGTAATCCTAAATTTTTTTTGATATAAGATAATGAAATCATTATGCTAACTCACGTAATTAATATATATATATATATATATATATATATATATATATATATATATATATATATATATATATATATGGAAATAGGGTACCTAAGGTGTCTCCAGAGTGGAGTTGCCTATGGAGAAGCCTAAATCTCAACATAGATAGTATATATGAACAATTAGAACCATTGATTATAATTTTAATGCTCTAAATAGGTAGTATATAAAAAATCAAGTGGTTTGGATACTTTTTTTTTTATCATCGATCAAAAGGTTTTATTTGTTCAATTGTTGAAAAACCATTCATTTTGTACATATCCAATATACGACCAAAATGTATTTAAAATGCATTATTTATTATATACCATCAATTTTGAACATAGAGATCACAATTAACAGTTTGAATCATTCACACATACTATCTATAATGAGATTTAGGGTGCCTTCATAGGCAACTTACCTATAGAGGTACCTTAGATACATTATTCTCATATATATATATATATATATATATATATATATAATAATAATAATAATAATAATAATGTAAATGAACCATCGTCTCACATAATTAATCTGAGTTGCAGTTTATTTCCATAATTTTTTAATTTTTTTCATATATATATATATATCGACGTCATAGCGGAGTTACCTATGAAAGCGCCTTAAATCTCAACATAGAGAGCATATGTGAACGATTCGAACCATTTATTGTAATTTTCATTCAATAAATAGATGGCATATACAAAATTATATAATTTAGACACTTTTTTAACATCGATGAAAAGCCTTTATTGTTATGTCATTCATTTTGTACATATCCAATATATTATCAAAATATATCTAAAACATATGATTTGTTGATATGGAAATCATAATTAATGGTTTGAATCTTCTTATATTGAGATTTAGGATGCTTTTATAGACAACCCCTTATAGCATCAGTGCATCACCTTGGGTATACTTATGTGCGTGTGTAAACGGTGTACCTAAAGTGCCTCAATAGGAGAGTTTTCTATGAAGTTGCTCTAAATCACAATATAGAGAGTGTATATAAATGATCCAAGCTGTTAATTATAATTTTCATACTCTAAACAAGTGGTATATAAAAAATCATGCAATTTAGACATTTTTTTATCAATCAACAGGTTTTATTTGTTCTATTGTTGAAAAAACATTCATTTTATATGTATTCAATATATGTTCAAAGTATATTTAAAATAAATGATTTTTTTTTATATATATACCATCATTGTTTAATATAAAGATCACAATTAATTTGGATTATCCGCAAAAACTTCCTATGTTGCACCTCTATATATAACTCTTTTTGGAGACACCTTAGATACACTTTATATATATATATATATATATATATATATATATATATATATATATATATATATATAAACGACTCTAGGTTTCCCTCTTCTCGTTCCTGTGTGTGTTTCTTTTGTCAGTCCCCTTCATAAGATGATCGTTCAATATCTCCTCAACCCCAGATTGAGGGTCCAATCCAAAACTAAACTTGGAAATCTTCCCTGCTTTCATCCTTTTGTAATGGAACTGCCCTAACTTGCCTTTCGTTCATGGTCCTATACCTCGATTCAAAGTACAGTAGGTCAGTCACAGATTATGAAAAATATAAACACGTCCAAATCGCAAACAAAGTGTAACATCAAACTGTTGTGTGGGAGTGAATCAACATTAACATTTGACGCACGCCATTATTTTGGCATTCACCCACACTAATGATATTAGCTATCTCAACACATTAGTTACACAAATTTTGAACCATACTGAACTATGCATCCAACTATATCGTCAAATTTCATGGATTCACTCTCGGTGGTAGCTAGAGCCAATCGTAATACTTGCATTGTTTCATAAGAATATCTAAATAGTAAATTTTGATCTTTCAGCAACCACTAAAGATTGAGAAGGATCAAAGTCCACAACTTGCTCTTAATAGCTTCAGCATTGCTGCTCACTAGAATTGACTCGAGCTGTGGTGATGGGAGCCTGCCCCAAGCCTAGTAAATACGATGTGGATAGCAAGTTTTGCTGGCACCTGAACTTCAACGAGTTCAACATTGTTAGTAGACAAGGCTAATTTCTTGAATTTAGGTACAAGGAAAAAAAAAAAGCCCTTTATCTGTGATACCTATGACTATAATTGCCTCGCATGCTCCCATTATAGAAACAAAAACCAACACTTGTTTAGTTTCACGTAAAAAATTTAGATAAAGTAGTATATCCACAGTATGCCAAATGATAATAAGAAAGAAGCTAATATTGACTGTATGGTAGATAATGAAGAGAAAATGAAAAGAAAAAAATAAAATGTTAATGCAAAACCAGGTTCTCTATAAGAGAAAAATCCTCAAGCTAATTTGCATTCCTCTTGAATCACTGCTTTCAGGGCAACCCGTATGCTAAGAACCAAATAACCGCATTAACAATCTGCAATACAATTCCAGTTCTCCTAAGAACAAAGAAGTTGGGAAAGTTCAGCCCCCCATATTGCCACATCGTGCCACAAGAATGACAACTACAAGGCTACAATAAGGCCCCCCTCTCTGGGAAGTTTCTGCATACTTTGTTTCTTCCGTCATTTATTCCCTTCGTTCCAATTCTTTTAATGGTCCATTCACTCCGAACACCTTAATCACAGATTCCACTCTAGTTAGCATATCCGAATCTCCATCAGCATGCCATCAATTTCAATCAGCTCATAGTGAGAAACCTGAAGACGTTGCAAGCCACTGCTTGAATTCTGTATTTTGGTAGCCTAGCATCCCCTCATTTGGTCACACAGCCTGAAATAGAACATAAGCCTCGTGTCTGACCACGCAGATCCCTCTCTTACTAGATTCTCTAGTTGATATCCTCAAGGCTATGGCAAAATTAAAGCTTGTGATAACCAAATTTCGCACATTGATATAAATCTGTACCGTTTTTATCGATACTACTATCAGGACTGTGGTTCAAACATACATGTTTCGATATGAAAATTTTCCTCTTAATGCTGAATTGTACAAAGCCTTTATCTAAAACCCTGGAGATCGGCTAAATGAATCCTCTCTTCCATGCAAGGCTGTTGAGGCCTCGAAAAGCATCTCCTACATTAAATCAACAGTTACCACATCCATTTTACCACATTCATGCTCACTTTGGCCTATTTATTTTTCCATCTGTTCCTTAACCATGATGTTGTCACTCTTTAACTGGTGCACCTATTGATTGAATTGATAACTATCTTAACACTGTATTTTTAAGCAGGCTGTAGTAGGATATGAGGTTGATCCTTTATAATGTTGTAATCACCTACCGCTGAATCTGAAATTTGCCATAATTTGGTCTATCTTCTTACGGTTATTTGGTCTAAGTTTTCTTCATTCAATTATTTCATTGTTCAGCAAAATAGGTTGATAGTTATCCCCGGTGGAAATGTTGTGAACAGAGACTTTAAATTAACTTTTAACAAGAAGTCACTGGTAATCACTGCATATGGTGAACAGGGAAAATGTACTTTGACATTTGAAGGATGAAAGGGATCAATCCACAACAAATCATGAGGCTGCTGCATAAAGGAAGAAGATAAAGAGACTTTAGCGACATGGAGATATTGATACTCTCACGAAAACTATATGAACATTTAACGAACAAAAAACTCCAGAAAAAGAAAAAAACAGTAATCAAATTGAAAATGTGATATCAAACACGAAATCTGACGAAACCAAACCTCAGCTTCTAGAGGTTAAATATTGATTGATACTTCTAAATTTTGCTGATCTAAAAGAACAAACAAATCAAGTAGTATCACATGAATGAAATAGCTGACAGAGTTCCTGCCATTCTAGGTTACGAATTAGATTTCATTGCGACCATGAACATATGTCAATTTCCTCCTCACAGGATGGTCTGATTGATTATCTTTCCTACAAACCCACTCCAAGTAATTGATCTAGTCATTTAGTATGTGAATTGAAAGTTCAACTACTAATATAAAATCGTAATCAATGAAAAGCATTTATGAAAGGGCAGAAAAAGTCATGAGAAGCACAGATAGGGCACAACCTATTAAAGAATTGAGTCATACTAGTAGGGCATAAAGCGACCGTATCAAATCTTGCTAGATCATAAAGGTAAAACAGATAAACGAAAGTAAGAGGACTAAAACTGACAAGACAGGCTATGGAAGAAGACAAATACTTCCACAGAATCTGCTATCTCATGACTCGTCATTTTCGACTTCCCCACTGTCACAAGGGCTCAAAAGACATACAGGATGCTCTCTTCAATTACCTCTTTTTGTTCCCTTCCATATAACCTTGCACAACATAAGGCCTTTCTTAAACCAAGTTACCGACACCCCACCATAATCACCAAAGTCGTTTACCCTCAGGTGCCTAAATCTTGTGCCTCTCATCCATGATTTTGGAAAGCCTACCTCATCTTTGTGATGCGAATTGTTCATGGCCTCATTCTCTTATTGAAGTACAACAGCTCAATACCTACTTGAGCAAATAAATCGGAATCTCCTACTATCACAACAAATAACTAATGTGCTATACTGTTGAAAGAACCCAATAACCACGATAGCTAATACATTTAGGTCTCTGTAGGTTCCAAATCCTACCTACATTAGCATCTAACTTTGTTTTCACACGAACCTCCTGGTGCCTTCGATATGTTCACTCAGGTATTCAGGATTATAGGTACCACATAAAACTAGGCTTTTCTACTGCACTAGCACCAAACAATCGTTATATACTCAGATAAGTACTTTCACCAATGCTAACAGCTAGTGAAACTTCAAAGGTCCTCTAACTTGGTTACCAATTCAAAGCAGCTCTTAATCGGCATCAGGTCCACACAAATGTAGATCAAGATGGCAACTGAACCAGCTCACAATTACTGGTAATCCTGACATTCGATAGAACTTCTTAAAGATCAAAAATGCAACTTGCCAAAAATCTAAGAAATATGGACACATCGCTGAGGATGCCGTGTCTATGACACACAAGAGACATGCCAAAAACCATGTCAGACACATCCTGCGGCGTGTCCATCATAAAGGAAAAATGCTGAGTCATTGCGTGTCCGAGTTTCTTGTATGTCGTGACTGAAAAAAAGGAATTTAATAGTCTAGAAAAAATAAAAATAAGCATTACTAAAGTAGTAACTTCTGTCTATATCTAGTTAGTTTTATGAAGTTATAATTTAATGTTTTCTTATGGACACAAATCTTGTCCGGTTTCCATCTTTGAAGAAGTAATTTTTGTATTTACATTCTATACTGATCTATAACAAGCTACCATCATCTCCTTTTCTTTTATCTCTTTGCCTATAAAGGGTGAAAAAAAAGATAGATGTATGGTTAATGATGAATTTTGTCCTTTATAAATAAATGAAGAGATACGAATCCATACATGATTAGTGCTTTAGTATTAGATATATTTATAAAGTTATTAAGTTGATATTAGAAGAATATATACTTATATTTATATTTTTTCCATGACCTTACCATGTTCGTGTCCTTATTTTTTTTTGCAAATATCGTATCCCGTGTCTGTGTCTGAATCTGTGTTCCTATTCGTGCTTCCTAGACAAAAGAAACTCATTGATGCAGGATCCAACTAAATTCATAATCAAATTAAATCAAATCCAACTAAATAACTAATCTTATTTCTATCAATTCTCTCCCGCTTGGTAACATTCACCATCGGTGAATAGCGGCAAGAAAAAAAATCAAGCATGACGGACGAAGGAGAGCAAACTACTCGATATCTAGTAAACCTTCCCACCAAACTAAATATATGTAAATCAGACAAATCCGGAACCAAATATCAATTGTCTTGTTGTTCCATGGTGGTGGCACTTGTGAATGTGGAGGAAATGGAGCGAGCTGAAAATCTGATTTTGCGAATAACGCCGTGCATAAAGTAAGAGCTCGAAGACCAACTGGATTAGAACACCATGACAGATGAGGACTAATAATATCTGAGTGAATATAAGGGGCTGGTAGAATATCCGACTCTGAAAGAACCATAACAAACTCCCGTAAAAACCTGAAAGTATTGGTACACCAAATGTGAAGAATCTCCATGTTTCCTAAGGGAAATCTCGTAGGTTGAACCCTAATTAGTATGGATCCAGCTGAAAATACCTACACTCTATCATATATATCTGCAATAGACTTGTAGCTAAACATAATTTGCCAACAAATATTCACACGCAAACGATGCAAAAGGGGTGCAAGTGAATCTAAAAGTAGATTAGACTTGTCAACTATAGGGTCGGAGTCTACAAGAAATGTGGACCTAGAGTTGATAGGTTCATAGTTCTTATGCACAAAATGGAGCAATTTATCACTTTATATTAGATTCATTAACCCATTCATTTTATTTTTAGATGGACTATTGGGTGAAGTCAACACAATTTTCTTTCCATTAAACATAAATATATAGATGTTGGACATTTTATAATTCTTAACATCTAGCTCAAATAACCAGAGTCCACCGAGCAAAATATGTGCAATATCCAGGTATAGAACATCACACCATATATGACTATTGTAACTCAAAAATTGAATAGGCACAAAACCATGCTAAATAATAGCATGAAAATTTTTATCAACCCAAATGATATTGTATAGTTGAGGGTGTGATTCAGCTTAGAGACCCATCCTGTCAACAGCCGATTTAGATGATATTCACATAATTACCTCCATCTATTATGACTTTATAACTCTCACCATTGTGTGATATAAATGTGAAATACATTAAAGCTATGCTAATCCTCATTTCTAGATACAATATGCAAGCACCTAACAACGTATAAATGTATATTTATTAGGTCATCCTCAACATTACTAAAATTTCTTTAAGCTTCATAAATTTTTTCTCCAGTCTCACTATCATGTTTATTATGGACCTCATCTATTAACAAATTTCTTATTGGACATTGATAAGCAAAGTAGTCAAAACCATAACATTTGAAGCACTCGGTTTGTTTTGTAGCTGGTTTTGATGACTCATTAATGATGGTTTTATATTTTGTATCCTTAGGAACAGTATTAGTGTCTGTAGCATTAGAATCAGATTGTCACTTAGATACTCCGCAGTTTTGAAAGTGGACTTTTTATTTGAAAATGTGTGCAAATATATCTCATAATTGAGAGCGTATTGAAATGCATTCTCAATAGAATTTAAAGAATGTATAAACACTTCACACTTAAGTTCGGATTTGAGTCTAGTGCGAAATCGTGAAAGGGTTAGACAACTGCCTTCTTGAATATCACATTGCACTAAAAACTCATCGAATTTATGCATATATTCAGTCACACTCATGTTTCCCCATCATAGATTAGCAGTTAGTCAAGAAGGCGATACTTAAAAGTTGGAGGAAGATATTTCTTTCTAAATTCTTTCATTTCAAACCATGTTTTAATTATTTTTTGTCGCTCTCTTGCTAACCACCTCTCAACAGACATCCAGTACATTTTAGCTAACCATTGTAACTTTAATTTAGCGAAACGAACTATTTGGGCTTCTAAGATCTCATACCATTCAAAAAAATAATCCATATTTGCTAACCAATCACAAAAATATTGGGAGTCATAAGTGCCATAGAAAACGGAACATCTACTTTGACTTTACATGTGATATCATCGTGTGCATGTTCATCCTCAAAATTATTATTTCCTCCAGTATTATAATCCCTTTCTTGTCTACTCTCATTCCTTTAATTATTTTTAGTTGGTTTTTGTTCATCGACTCATATTTCTAAATTATCTAGACGTGTGTGGATTACATCTAGATCAGTTTGAAGTTTTTTATTAATGTCTGCAATTTCTTTTAATTATTTAAGATTTCAGTGAGATCCATAACTTCTCTAAAATTTTTACAACTACGAAGTATGCAATAATTATCTATATGCAGTTGCAATAAAGCACACAAATTAATATGCAAAATCCTAAACACCAAAACTAAATGTGTGACTATATGATCAAAATAAAATACTCGAATGGTTGAAAGTTGCTATATGCATGAAAGTGCAATACCTATTTATGCAAGAAAATGCAACACACAAATAAATTTCGTGGCAAATTACAAGTAACAATACATTTTTTGAGTCTATGCAAATAACAAGAATTGAGTGCAAAATATTACTGACTGAATAAATAGTGCAATTAGAATTAGCTCGATATAGAGTAAATCACACTTAAGCACAAATCCCTTCGAGAAGTGTTGGGAAATTTACACCAACTCTAGAGTAGAAATCCCAAGAAGCACCTCAAGAATTAGCTCAAATTCTGCATGAATCAGACTCGAATTGGGCACGAATCGGGCTCAAAATGGCTTCAAATCACCCAAAAATCCTTAACGAGTTCGTTTATCTACTGTGGACCCAATAAGATGCGGGTCCAATTGATTGAGTAAACCCCAATTTGGTTCTCATATCTAAAGAGTCTACTAGTATGCTGCGTATCCAATAGTGTGGATCGGATTGGACTTTGTGAAGAAGCTCCAAATTGGTTCTCAGATCCAAAGGGTCCAAGATTCCTCAATCGTCACAGAGGAAGATGATGGAGATGATGAGACTATTATTGCTCGAGAATGGAAGACTGGCATTATCGGAGGTTGGGTTGGTACGCGGCTAGCTGTTGAAGGTGAAGTGGGGGCGGCGAGGTCAATAGAACCTCCGGCGAGGTCGGAAAAAGGTGCTGTAGGTGGAAGAAGACACCAATGGTCGACTAGGTCAAAGAATGGATGAGAGTCAACCACGGCCGTGTTGACGCGAATCGAAGTGGTTTTGAGGACAATGATAATGTGGTTGGGTGTTGAGAAGTCATCAATATGGGATACGAGAGGATGTTGAGAGATGGAAGTTGTCAAGATCGATGACCGGAAGTGGTGGTCGGAGCGAGGTCAATAAAGGTGGTTCGATGGTGCTGCGGTGAGGTAGAGTCGGCATGGGAGGAGGCAGCACTGGCGGCTGGATGTGCTGCTGCTACTATCGATGGTGGGAAGGATTGCTATTGAGAGGTGCTTGATGGTGAAGAGGATGTCGTTCGATGTGGTTGTGGTGGGTTTTGATGCAGAGGCGGCGTGAAAGGAGGAAACAGTGATGTTGTGTGGAGGTATTTCCTCTCTTTTTTCTGAAAAAATAAAGAAAAATAGGAAGAAGATGTGAGGAAGAACAAAGAAAAGAGCAATGACTGTGGGGGCTTGGGAAAGAGATGAATTTGATTTTTTTTATTTTTTATCTACTCTACTTCTTTTCTCTATCTTTTCTTTTCTTTTTCCTTCTCTCTTTTTTATTCGTTATTTCCTCCACTGATTTTTTTTCTCTTTTTGTTTCACTGATTTATTCCTAATTTTTTTCACTCCTTTATTTAGAATTTTTTTGTCAAATCTAAAAGAAAAATTTTAAAATAAGATGGAAAGATAAGAAGATAGAGATGGATTTGAGTTCTAATACCAATTTGATGCAGAATGGAAGGTGATTTAGGGTTTATGATGGAAAATTAGGGAAGAAATTAGGTTTTGGAGATAAATTAGGATTTTTGACCTCACATCTAAACAAATCACACGCTCACTTTCTCACGAATCACTTGAGAGAAGGATTTGATAAAATCAAATCACATGCTCTCAGTTTTCATTAATCATCTCTCTCTATCCAAAATCAAAGTTACAAGAAATATTTATAACAAATTACAGGATAGAAATAAATCTCTAAAAATTCAAGATCCAACTAAATTCATAATCAAATCAAATCAAATCTAACTAAATAACTAATATTATCTTTATCACCTATACCTAGCCAGTGTTTTAAATACTGGCTGGTATATCAGTGCACCGGCCGATATATCGATTTTCGAACTAAAACGCTATGGTAAGGTCCAGGTTCTCATTTTGGACATATATCAGATGATATATCGGCTACGTAACGATATATCGTCCGGTAAACAAGATAAAAAATATCGGCAAGATTAACATATTACCGATTTTTTCACTTTTTAACAAAATTAGACACATTAACCCAAGCTCTTTAATACTTGAACTCATTTATATGATCGTCGAGTTCCCAATTCCTCATTCTAGTTTAGATTTAATCAATCAACAATTAGATGCCTTGTTTCTTTGTTCTCTCCGCTCCAAGGTTTTAAATATCAGCTATAGTGGATATATACGATTAGAAAATTTTATAACAGTTATTATTATTAGAAAAATATTGGTGATATTTTTCAAATATCAAATGTCAATATCAGAATGTAAATATACATGCATATATCATAAAAATAAATATGAAAAAGGTAATTCATGCATACATCATAAAAAGTTACATAAAGCATTATATTTATACAAATTTATAATATACTTATCTCGACAATTTATATTAAACTATGAACCTATAACCACTAGCCAATTGTAGAATCTTCATAAATGATAATTAAATCATACAAAAATAAAAACAGATCAACAAACATATAAATTTTACGCAAAGAAAGGAGAGAGACTAAATAATTAAATATCACATATTCATATCACATCCATAAGTCCACATTAAAATTATAAACTGATAATCCATACCTACAAGTAAAATTATGAGTTTAGAAGTTTCAAATTAAACTTAACCGATTTTGGTTAATATTGTTATCATTTTGCATCTGATATTATGGCTGCAATATCGGTTTGGACCCGATATTGTGCCTTTATTTTTCTAAAAATGCTAAACACTATGCAACTGCTTATATCGTTGCGTTTTGTATTAAAAAATGCAATATCGGCTGTAATATCGATATTGCGGCCAATATTTCAAACACTGCTCCACTCTCTCTCACTTGATCAAACAATTGCATTGAATCGGCCGCACTAGAGCTTCGCACATGTCTCTCCATTCCTATCTATGATTACCAAGAGCCCCGACCCTAAAGCCCTATCAACAACTCTGACAACCTATGAGTCGATTGACAATTCGATACATTGCTTCTTCCTCTTCTCTCCACTAACTTGACAATCATATAGAACAGACCATATCAAAGAGCCTCATCTCTTTCTTCACTCTTAGCACCGACTACTGAGAATCCCGATCCTGATAACCTGAGTCCCAATGGTAGAACTCTCACTCTCGCAGATAGTTTAGCTCTTAATCCCTCTCTCGATAATAGCTTTCTGTTTTGAAAGTTGAACTTAAATACTTGGTTGATTTATGTATTAAGTCTCTTGATGTGTTTTTAAAATGGTTAGTTATTTATAAATTCAATGCAGATTAGCCAAAAGTAAATATCTCCCAGGACCCTAAACTTGTTTTAAGTAGTTTAATATGTTTCATGTATATAATGATATTCTTTAATCGGTATCACTGATATGATACCCAGTATTTAGTGCCATATCACAATATATCACCCGGTATCCAGTATAAAATTTTGTCGACCTATATATCACCGATATCTGATATTTAAAACATTGTACCTAGCTCACCTATAAGTAGGCAACACTACATTTATCTGATAGAGTTGACAGCACACGAAAAATTAGCCAATAAAGAGTTGGTGAAAATTGCAATCCAATCAATAGGAGTCATAATGACTAGCAGAAAGAAGAAAATTTTAGGCAATCATTGAACAGAAACCAAGCCCACAAAGCCAAATAGGCAAGACAATATCTGCTGAATCCTAACCTTCTAAAAACAAAGATATAATTTATATATATATATATATATATATATATATATATATATATATATATATATATATATATATATATATAGTGTCGTTGTCGGTTGCATCTTCATAGACATCGCTCACAATGAACATTTAATGGAAGGGCCATGAAAATATTAATCGAGCCCTAGTTCTACCTCTTCCTCATACATATAGGTCATCAAATCTATAAGCTAACCAGTAGAGCTAGGCTTTTTTGCATAACAGAAAGAAGATCCAATATTACTGGTTACTAGGTGATATTTAGAGGTCGAGATATCTCACCTTCAAGCCGATATATTGATCCATTTCAATCAAAAACAAGAAACAGTACAAAATACACAAATCTTATCGATTAGGAGCAGAAGCCGGATATTGGCCAATATTTGAAATACCAACTTGGTTGTCAATCTCGAAACTTGACTCAGTACCATGTTCGAGTAAACTACCTAGCTACCATTGTATACCCATCTTCCTTTGTAACAACAAACTGTTCAGCGCCTTTACTACCACCACCATCCCCACCATGGATGCACCGGACAAAGGCACTTGAGCAGCTCACGTTCAATTTACTTGATGTCTACAATTGCCACTATTCACTATTCATTAAAGGGAATGTCACTAAGTCAAGGAGAATTGATCGGGATCCTTCTTAGGAGATCTATTTAGTTCGTAATTTCGCTACTTATGGATATTTTGGTATTTATTTATTTTTAGTCATTTGCACATGTACTGCACATAATTTTTATTATAAATAATGTTGTGTAAGACTTGTCGTTCATTAAATGATTAGAGACAAGTTGTGCTCCAGTAAATCTTTCATGTGATTTAAAAGTTAGTGAATGAGTCACCAGGATGTGAGGCCCACTTCTGTTATGTTACTCACTTTGAAATCCTATAGTTTATTCTTCCCCAAATCCACCACAAACCTATATTTCCTTTTCCGTTCTGCATCATCATATTAAATGGTCATAAGTTTCTATAACATTAGTCAAGACAACAACTATTTCCTTTTCTTATGCATTCACTTACAAATCTCTAGGTAGTTTAAAGGAAAAGGAAGTAACTTTCATCCATCAAAACTCTAAAATTGAAGTGTCTATGCAATGTTGGCTAGGAAAACTAGGAAAGTGTTTGCCAAAATGAAATCACCATGTAGACTAAAAGATCTGATGACAGGTCATCTTCTTTGCCAAATATATCCAATTACTAAGATACATGCCGAATAGACCAACAATACTCATACTAGGAAATATCTACTTGTCCTCCCCTCTTGACACTTTTTCTGAATATGTGTTGAATTTCTGACAAAAAAAAATTGTGAGATGAGGATTTGATCTAAAACTAACAAAACTGCAGAAGGCAATATGGATGATGGATCTGTCATAGACCAAACAACCACATTCCAAACCTCATATCAGCAGCTTCTATGATTCTATCCTACCCATCATAGAGGTAGGTGATGTATATCATATTTAGTTATTTACTACAGCTTAAACATATAGCAATTCTATTTTATCAATAATGTGATAATTCTTTGTTTTGCTTCACCAATTCAAGATCTCTCAATCCTGCTTAAGTTTTAACTAGTTGATACTTCCAAATTAACAAAAAAGTATCCACAATTAATTCGTTTATATTATATCTTTCATCTATTATTTACTTTAAATTTAAACAATCCCACTTATGGCTATTTATTCTGTTGGAACAAGTAAGCTCCACACACTTTGTTATATGCAAGATTAAAACCTAGCATAACTTGAAGAATCAGATGATACCCTATCTGATTCTAAGCAAAGCTGATGCCATCTAAAACTCCAGATAACTCCGACCTGAAAAAGCCGAAACTCCCCGGTACCCATAACAATAAAGGCAAACAGAGATTTTAAACCTTGAAGCTGATATCTAAATCTAAAGCTAAGTCTTATTGGACAAAAATTGCATATTATGCAAATGTTGTTCCATTTTAAAATGTGTCCACGGATAGCATGCTAGCACTAAGAATGAAAAAAAAAATTTCACATACCTCCAATATCCAAGGAGAGAACTCACAAATGAAAACAAAATATAGATTAATTATCAAACCTTAAAGTGCCTTCCCACAATGAGTATATCATTCGGCTTTAAAGACTACTTGATAAGTGCTTCCATATTAAATAAGAACTATGAATATCTCTTGACCATAAAAGGTAGCCAACCAAACTCTAGGTTAGAGATTAGACATATACCATTTAAAGTCACTACTGATGAGCAAACTATGGCATGTCTGGAATCGGTTTAGGCTCCATCTGGCTGGAGAAATGGATTTGCTATCTCATCTGTCCCATCAGTTGGTGATACAAGCATTACAGCAGTTCCCCTACATACCTACAATTAAGAAGTGAGTATTGTATCAGCTCCGCAAAGGAAAGAATTCAAATTAAAAAAAAAAAAAAAAAAAGTCATGAATCTGTACTAGTAAAGACTTGGTATCAAAACGCAAGCGATTGCTGGGCAGTAAAACCACAGTAAGTAAAATAGTGTCTTACAAAAATAATTCTTTACATTCTAAAACTTATGAAAAATAACTACAATTTATGTCTCTCAAATTGAATTTAACAATTAAAAGTCATTCACATAAGGGGAAAAAAAGAAAAAATGAAGATTAAAGGAGAACATACAATTAGGCCAAGGCGCCTGGTCTGATCAGTTGTCTTCAGAGGATCGTAGGAGTCTGCAGAAATTGGAACAAAGTTAGTACAGATGAAATCAACAGACTGGATAAATTTTACAATTATCTTGCAAATAAGCATTTTTGGAAGTAATAAATTTACTAAAACAAGAATTGATATGATGATTCTTGACAAGAAAAGAGAAGATTCAACTCAAGCGACTGAGAGCTCTCTCCAACATTCCAAGCAGAAATAATGAGTATATTGGGTTATCAAAAACCATTCTTGTTTAACATGTACTACTAATAGATGCGGTTAGCTCAATTTCCTCAAGAAAATTTGGACCAAACTCCCTAACAAGCATCGACCACCCATATCGCTTCAGTATGTACACATTTGTAGTGAACAATTGTCCAAAAAAATCATAACCAATCATTATCCACATTTCACAAGTCCACAAAAAAATATACAACAAGATCAGTGTCAATGATTGAAACAGAGTTCCTTTAAAAAAAAATACAGATAATTCTCACCTCCATTGCATATAAAATCAAACTAAAAAAGTCAACTGATCATATCAGTTAGAATTTGTTCATAGGAGATCAATAAATGGACAGAGGGTAAAGGAGATGAATGGATGTGGAAACATATGGTGACAAGAGAAGCCAGCAGTGAATGACAAACAGGAAGAGAATGGATAAGGAGGTAGCAGAAAATTGAGGCAGCAGTGCATGTACAGGATCTGATACTGCTCAGCTACATGCAGGCAGTGGGTCGAGCTGACTTGCACCTGGTTTGTCTTCAAAAAGAAACTTTCAGTTTCTCCTCACTTGTTGAAGCCACTCTAATTGTAGCCTACCTCTGCTTCATCTTCCATTACAGTTTTCACCTCTGACGTCAATATGGATTTGTTGGAAAAGATAATGCCTTTTTTTGTTTCCATTCTTATTGATTGTTCATTGTGTTTTCCATTAGTGATAGAAATGCAAAAGTTATTACTCCATGAGAAATGATTCAAGCCTCATTTTAGATTCAAATGTTAAAACTTTGCATCAACTTCAAGACATAGTGCAAGCAGATATTTTATTCTTTAAATAAAATCTACAGTTGTCACTATAACATAAATGAAGCGACATGAAGTGATATCTAAGCAAGTCAGACCACAAGGTGCTTCACAAGAGTACATGGAGATATTTATTTGTAATTAATCAAATAGGACGTGATAACTAAAACAAGTACAGGATTTTACACCTTTGGCAATTGGCAAAGCATAATAGTTCAACCATGCTTTTCACTTTTGGCATAAAGTTTGTAAAGAACTCCTGAATGCCCCCATAAAGGCAATTCTTGCATGTAAGGGATTATTTCCTACAGCAGACATCAACTTTGAGGGTATTTTAGGAACTCTAAAAATAGTATGCCAAAAGAAGAAAACTGTAAAAAAAACTAAACTATGTCAACAGTGTAAAAGGGACTGATTGATATGTGTAAATGTAATATGCCAAAACAAATATATTTCTACTTCACAGCCTACATGTTTGTTAACCAAATACCTCTTAGGAATTCTATTGCTTCATCAAGTACCAGGTTAAGCAGCTGATCGTACCCCTTCAAAGTACCCGTCACTGCCAGTAAATAATTAAAAAATGTCAGATAGCATACAATATTTGGCCCATTACATTGAAGGCTTGAATGCATATTTCCAAATTAATATTTGTAGAGTCAAAAATATTAGATGACATATAATGATAATGCATTATAAAATGATGAACTCCGCCAGTGTTGTGCTTAAAAATTATCCTTTTACTGTTTGTCCCAAACTAGGATAAAGGAGAAGGGTTGTGCTAGGCCGGTGACAGCCAACGTAAAACATTGTTACATATTATGACATAAGTCAAAATATGAATTTCGTTGGGGCGTTCTTTACCGAGCGATGCACTACATCGAAGTCCGAGTATAGTGAAAAATGTGTGAGGGTTGTTAGTTTGTCGTCCAGAAGCGATGCGCCACGTCGGCGCCCGGATGTGGTATCAAATGTACGAGAATTCGCACATCTTAATGAGCGGGTGGGAGTAAAAAAGTTAGCTCATAAACATAGGATTCGGTTGGCATCGTGAAATATAGGTTGCCTTACAGGTAAAATAGCAAACTTAGTTGATACTATGATTAGAAAGAGAATTAATATTTTGTGCATATAGGAGACTAAGTGGGTAGGTGAAAAAGCTAAAATCATAAAGTTTTGAGATTATAAAATTTGGTATACAGATAGAGATAAAAATCGTAATGGGGTAGGTGTGATCATAAATAAATAATTTCTTGGAAATGTAATAGAGGTTAGGAGGAAGAATGGTAAAATTTTATTAGTTAAATTTATTTTAGATAGAGAAATTTTAACATTATTACTGTCTATACACCACAAGTAGGACATGATGAATCCGGTAAACATCAATTTTGGGAGGATCTAGACGAGATAGTATATGAAACACCCGCTAGAGAAAAACTATTTATTAGTTGTGATCTTAATGGACATGTAGGAACTGGTTATAATGGATTTGATAGTGTACATAGAGGATTTGGTTTTGAAAAAAGAAATAAAACAGATAACTCAATTCTAAATTTTGCTTTGTGTAATGATTTGATTTTAGTGAATATTTTGTTTAAAAAGAGAGTTTCTCACTTGATTACTTTTAAAAGTAGATCGAGTGCGAACCAAATAGATTTTTTTTTTAACTAGGAGGGTAGATAGAGTTACTTGCGTCGATTGTAAGGTAGTACTAGGTGAGAGTGTAGTTACCCAACGTAGACTCTTAGTTCTATATATTCAAATTAGAAAGAGACTTAGAAAAATTAAGTATAAGTTAAATCCTAAAATTAAGTGGTAGCGATTAGAAAGTAATCAAAAAAATTTGTAGATAGAGTGGTACAAAAAGGAGATTGGAGGGACCATGATGAAACTAATGTAACATGGAACAAAATGGCTAGCTGAATTAAGAGGGTAGCTAAAAATATATTTGACGAGTCGAAGGACGGTGCTCCACCATATAAGGACACATCATGGTGGACTGAAGAGGTAAAAAATGTTATTAAAATCAAGCGGGACCTTTATAAAAATTTGAAGAATAATAATAATAATAATGAAAAAGGAGGCTAAGAAACTTATTTGGAATGTAAAAATTAAATTATATAAACAAGTATACAAAAAGTTGGATAATAAAGAGGCAGAAAAGGGTATATATAGAATTGCTCGAATAAGAGAGAAAAAGTCTAGAGACTTATGTATTGTAAAGTGTATTAAAAATGAGGATCAGATTGTTCTAGTTCAAGATAAAGAGATTAAAAAAAGATGAAAAAAATATTTTGATAGATTATATATAGTAGTTTTATTCAAAATTTGGGAAATCTTACTATTCAATATGAGGATATGAATCGTAGATTTATACGTAGAATTAAAGAATCTTAAGTAAAGAGGTTTTGAAGAGGATGAAATTAAGAAAAGCTATTGGTCCATATGAGATTCTTATAGAGATATGAAAATACTTAGAACAGATTGGTGTGAAGTGGCTGACAGATCTTTTTAACAAGATTTGGTAAAGTAAGAAAATGTCAAATAAATGGAGGAAGAGTACCCTAGTATTTCTGTATATGAACAAGCGTGATACTCAGAATTGTTCTAACTATCGTGGAATAAAACTCATGTGTCACACTATGAAACTTTGGGAAAGGGTAATTGAATATAGATTGAGGCAAACTGTTAAAATATCAGAGAACCAGTTTGGATTTATACCGGTGCAATCGACGACAGAAACTATTCATTTACTTCAACTTATAGAGCGACTCCGAGAAAAAAAATAGAGATTTGCATATAGTATTTATTGACTTAGAGAAAGCCTATGATAAGATACCACGAGAGATAATTTGGTGGATATTGATGAAGAAAAGAGTCCCCATCAAATATATTGATATAATTAAGGACATGTATAATGAAGTAGTGGCCAATGTCAGAACATGAGCTGGTTTAACAAGTGATTTTTCTGTCACAATTGGATTGCATCAAGAATCTGCATTGAGCCCGTTCTTATTTGCTATAGTGATAGATGAACTTACTAGAGCTATTCAGGATTAGATACTTTGGTGTATACTTTTTGCTGATGATATTGTCTTAGTTGATGAGACTAAAACAGGGGTGAATGCTAAGTTAGAGTTGTGAAGACACACATTAGAATTTAGAGGTTTTAAATTGAGTAGATATAAAACAGAGCATATGGAGTGTAAATTTAATAAACGACAGACCGTAGATTATAATGTTGTAACACTGAATGGACAAGAGATAAAAAAGAGCAGTCAGTTTAGGTATTTGGGTTCTATTATTTAGAATGATGGAAGGATCGATAATGGTGTTAACCATAGGATATAAGTTGGCTGGTTGAAATGGAGGAGTGCAACGGGAGTTTTATGCGACCGTAACATTCTGTTAAGGCTAAAGAAAATTTTTTATAGAACTGCTATTAGGCCAGTTTTATTATATGGCACGGAATGTTGGGCTATAAAGAAACGTCATTCACAGAAGATAAATGTAACAGATATGCGCATGCTCCGCTGGATATGCGGCAATACTAAGAGAGATAAAGTGAGAAATGAAGATATTCATACTAACCTAGATATAGCTCCCATCGATGAGAACATGCGAGAAAATCAATTACGATGGTATGGTCATGTGCAACATAAGCCTACAAATACACCAGTTCAACTAGGGTTCTTTCTCGTTCACCATAAAACCCAGTAAACCAAATAATTTATTTTATATATTTATTTAATAATATATTAATTTTAGTTCTATATAACATTCTCCAAATGCTACCAATTTAATGCAAGGCGTAGTGCTCAAGAAGAGGAGTATTATAAAATTATCCATTTGTCATTTCGATGTCCAGAATAAATGAACCAAAATTTCAAAGTAATTATAAAGATAATTTTAATATTATTAAATTATCAATTTTGGAAGTATTTTTCGGCCACAAAGGGAAGACCAAAGAAAATATGGATAGAGGTGATACGATAAAATATAAATTATAGAGGTTTAAATGAAGAGATATTACTTGATAGAAATGGATGGAGAAGGACTATCAAAGTGATCGATCTGGCGTGATTCTCTTTTTTGGTTCATGTAGCCTACCCCAAATACTTAGGATAAAAAGGCTTAGTTGTTGTTGCATTATAAAATGATGGCTCTACTTTTTGGTTGGATTAAATTCATAACAAGAGAAAACCGATTTATGAAAGGCCGTAAACAATCCAAGTCACTAATAAAGGGTAGATATAGTTGCAATTTTATTATTTGTTCATTGCATTAGCAAAAGATTAAATGAGACGTGTATTCAAGTACATATAATATTCACTCTAAACATGGCATCCAAGTGGGAAAAAAATGGAAATTTTCCCAACTAAATGACCTAAAATAGATTTATTCCAAATTGTAATTATCGTTACTAAAACACTTAAAACATAGGGGGGCAACACTTTTAATTGTATTATCAGTAAGGAGTATTGAAGGAGATCGGATCTAATATGATAAGATTTTATTTGATTTTGTTAAATTTTGAAATTAAATCTGATAGGATTTTATTTGATTTTGATAGGATTATGTTAGAATTTTGTTATTTCCTTTATTGTTGGAGTTTTCCAATAAAAATAATTTGCATGACGTATTTTGAAATGATAATAAGAAGTGAGAATTTGAGAAACCTGCATGGATCTGCATGTTCCAAAAAAATTTCTCCTCGTGAATTCATTGAAAGTGAGCGTAGATTCGCCTGGGTAAAGTCTCGATCCCCTTTTGTTCTTCCCCAAATCTATCAAAATACCATAAATCTTCAAATCCCTAACCCAAATCCACTCCCGTCCTGCGTTAAATTGGTATCAGAGCCCAAAATTTCCAATCCCATCCTTTTCCATCTCCATCTTCTCCCTTCTTCATCTTCTCTTTAACTTTACATTAGTTTTTATTTTTATTTATCTTTTTTTAGAAGAAAAAAGATCAAAAAAATAATATACCAAAAAAACTCGGTGAAGAAAAAAAAAATTTTAAAAAGAGAGTAGAAAAAAGAAGACAAAAAAAACTTGGAAAAAAAGAGAAGGCAAAGAAGTTTCAAACTTGAGAATCTTTTTTTTCAGATCTGAAAAGAGGAAAAAAATTCGCCGAAGCCACCGCTGTTGACAGTGAAAATTTCTAAGTTAAAAGGATTTTCCACAACAGACCGCGGAGCCAACTCAGTAGCTCCGCGTTTGGCTATTTTTGCCTCGCGTTGAGTAAAACGCGGAGATGATCAATAGCTCCGTGTTAGCTCCGCGCACTGGTTATTTAGTTCCGCGTTTTGATGCGATTAAAACTCCGCGTGAGCAGATAACCAGAATCCTAAATTGATTGAGATTATAATTTGGGCTTATCCAAATATCCAAATTGAGTCCAATCAGAATTTCAAATCAAGATATTTAAACCAATATTAAATATTTGATTAAAATCCTTGATGAATACAAAATCCTTATTTCCTATTCCTATGGAAATCATGATTTCTATTCCTATGGAAATCTTTATTCCTATTCCTATGGAAACGCTCATAACCACTAAAATCTATAAATACCCTCTTTGAAGAGACTTTAGAGAATCAATCAATCAATAAGAGAGGATCAATCAATAATAATCAATCAATCAAGAATAGATCAATCAATTCATGATCATCTATCTTCAATCTCTTTGATCCTTTGACAATTCAAGTACGCGAGAGAGCCTTGAAGCCTTTAGTGATCATCTTCTTTTCGCCAATTGAGATCTTTTCCTCTTAGAAAATTCAAGTTACGCGAGAGAGTCTTGAGTTCGGGAAAGATCAGATAAGAAAATCGTCTACAGTCGGCTGATATCTTCAAGAGAGAAGATTTCAACGTACCGATCGTCAAAACGAGCTGCTTGATAGATCCCATCGCCACTGATCCCACACAACATATTGTAAAAGAGAGATTGAATTATAAAATCCTCTCGTTTGTTCTCTTTATATCTTGTTCACTTTCATTGTAATCTAAGTTGTATTCGATGGAAGGAAGCAAAGGAACTTTTGCGGCGAACAAACTAGCGACCACAGTGGGAGCCATCTCTTTCACTGATGAAGAGATTGTGGCGCAATCGAACGTCGACATGATCGGATCCGAAATAGACACGCTGGTCGTTGAAATCGACTAGCAGAAGTACGAGGAGTTCCTCTCCTCTGGATCAGGTGACTTAGAAGAGACACAGCACTATCGTCGCATGTACTCCAATGCCCGAGCGACGGGTAGAAAGGTATCCACCGAGAGACAGGGATCCTTGGAGACTGCGGCTATAGGGCCGGAGTTCACACAAGAAATCCTAGCCGAGGATAAGCTTCCGACTGCCGAAGAAGACCTGGGGACTGGATTGACCAGAACCCAACTCCGAAACAGGAATCGGAGAGCGAGGCGTAAAGCCCTCAAAGCCCGCCTTGGACGCGAAGCTAACACCAGAGGACGCGAGGCTATGGTCCCTCGCAAACTGGCTCGTGCTAATCACGAGACCAGTTATTACCGCATTAAACGCGAAGTTACAACTTGCCTTAAAAGCAAGGAAAAGTCAGCGTGTGATTTTCCACGCGAGGCTATTGCTGAGCTTAGCGAGAAACGCGAAGCCAGTAAAATTTGCGCTAGTCGCACAATATCTGACACTCGCGAGAAACGCGAGTATAAAAATTCTTTAAAACCAGCGTGTGATATTCCGCGCGAGGCTATTGCTGAGCTTAGCGAGAGGTGCGAAGCCAGCAAGATTTGCGCTAGTCGCAAAATGTCTGACACTCGCGAGAGACGCGAGTATAAAAATTCTTTAAAGCCAGCGTGTGATTCTCCACGCAAGGCTGATACTAAGCCAAGCGAGAAACGCGAGGCTACTTGCGAGAAACGCAAGACTTCTGACACTCGCGAGAGACGCGAGTATAAAAATTCTTTAAAATCAGCGTGTGATTCTCCACGCGAGGCTGATACTAAGCAAAGCGAGAAACGCGAGGCTACTTGCGAGAAACGCAAGACTTCTGACACTCGCGAGAGACGCGAGTATAAAAATTCTTTAAAGCCAGCGTGTGATTCTCCACGCGAGGCTGATACTAAGCCAAGCGAGAAACGCGAGGCTACTTGCGAGAAACGCAAGACTTCTGACACTCGCGAGAGACGCGAGTATAAAAATTCTTTAAAGTCAGCGTGTGATTCTCTACGCGAGGCTGATACTAAGCCAAGCGAGAAACGTGAGGCTACTTGCGAGAAACGCAAGACTTTTGACACTCGTGAGAAATGCGAGTATAAAAATTCTCTAAAGCCAGCGTGTGATTTTCCACGCGAGGCCGATACTGAGCCAAGTAAGAAACACGAGGCCAGTAATACTTGCGAGAAACGCAAGATTCATAATACTCACGAGGAACGTGAAGATGATTATCAAATTGTTGTCAGTCGAAGAAATCACGCTAGACGCGAAGTTATGACTTGTGTTAATCACAAGAGTAAGCCAGCGTGTAGGAATTTTCTTCCACGCGGGGCTAAGATTCTAGAAGGTAAACTTCTGAAGAAACGCCAAGCCAGCGTAAAACGCGAGGCCAGCGTACCAAATCGCGAAGCTAACTTCAGGCCAGTGTGTGATGGATTGTCTCCACGCGAGGTTACTGAATTTAGTTATGAAACTGGCCAAAGTGCCAAAACTCGCATAAAATGCGAGGATAAGCTAGCATGTAGTAAAAACTCCCCATGCGAGGCTATTAAACTTGAACAAAAACTTGAGCCAAGCGTTAAGTGCGAAGCCAAGGATTTTTGCGCTAATCGCAAAATAATGCCAGCGTGTGAGGATACTTGTAACGCCCCATTTTCCGGAGGGATACCAAAACGGAGTGCGTTATCGGCGAGCACGTGTAAGTCGACGTGCACGAGGCCTATAAATATGTAAAAGAAGAAATGAATGGAACTGAATACTAATCATCAACCAGGATCTTGGAAGTTAGTCTACTGCCATATAAAGAGAAGATATACATGTCTAAGATAAGCAGCAACAAGTACAATACTGATACAGAAGTTAGAAATAAAGTCCCAAAGGAGTGATACATACCAAACCAAAAATACAAAAGCGGAGGCCTATAAATCTATTGCTGCTCGGTCTGCTCTAGAAAGTACGGATCATGCAGTGGCGGATTCTCGCTCACATCTTCAGTACCTGAGCATGTGGGGGAGCTCAGGGTCAAACCCGGCAAGTAAAATAATAAGAAGTACGGAACGTGTAATATAAACAAATACGTAAGATATGGGTGTGGATATGAAACTATGCGCATGTGTGGAAAATATTAAACGATCAAGTAATGATATCAAGAAAGAATGTACATGCTATCAAGTATGGAGATTAATGGTGAATAAATAGACTTGTATGGTAGGGAGCATGCAATATGTACTAACAAGTAAAATATGAATTGATGTAAAAAGCATATGCACATGCATGGTGAACTAACTGGTGAAGAAATAGACATATATCGTATGTGATCGATATCAAGTACGGAGACTAATACATATCAAGTCTAAGTTAATATCATATTTTAGTTTATATTTGAACTAACTGGTGAAGAAATAAACCTGTATGTGATCAATATCAAGTACGGAGACTAATGCATATCAAGTTTAAATTAATATCTTATTTTAGTAAATGTTTTGAACTGAATGGTGAAAAAAATGACTCGTATCGTGAAAGTACCCGTGCATACCCGGGACCCGGCGAAGATGCTGGCGCTGAACCAGTCGTGCCGCTAAGCACTCAAGCAGATACCGATTACTGAGTAATCGGTCGTCCCATCAACATGGATTAAACAAGAGATGATGGCTCAGTACCACCCGGGCGCCCCCACGGATGGGCCCCTATTTCGGTTGCGCAACCTATCCTAAACCTTTCACGATATAATATTTGTCCACCCTTTAGTTCTCCCATAACCCAAGATTTCAAGTTATTTTACATGCAAATCAATCCGGAATATGATAAACTAATCATATCAAGATTAATACATATACATGTCTAGTAACAACTAATATGTGGTCCATGTCAAAATCAAGTTAACAGGCAAGTTAGGATCCATGGCACCATCAAGACATGTGTATATACTAACAAGGAAAATCCGGAATATTTTCATGTATCTTGTACAAGTAATTAGTATGTATACGTCGAAGTAAATATGATGGAATATCAAAATCAAGTTAACAGACAAGTCAAGATCCATGGTACTATCAAGACGTGTGTACTAATAAGGAAAGTCCGGCATAATTTCGTATATGTTGTACAAGTAACTAGTATGCATGTGTCAATGCAAGTATGATGGAGTATAAAATGTTAGAATGAATGAATTTTCCAAATTCTAGAATGATTTCATGGTATAGAAAGTAGCAAAATTTATTAAACCTTACTAATGTATATATGTTTCAAGTAAACATGAATTAGCATAAAGGAATTATGACCTAATATAATAGTTTGCATAAAAGAAATATTTTAGTAAATTTAATGTAATACTTATATGAAACTCTCCTTTTAAAACATGATAATGAATAAATAAATAAATGTATATATATACATATTTTCTAACGGCAAGTGGAAAATGATTTTAAAATCATTACATTATACATGAAGAACTTATATGGAAAAATTCAAATGTATATCCAATATGATGAACATTCATAAAGGTGGTTTCTTTGTAATTTCAAAATAAAACATAGTTTAAGTTGTAACTTATAGTTTAAGCATAGGAGACCTTAAATAAAATCACAAATTTAATACATAAACATAGAGTAGAGTGTAAGAATCATATTTTTATATTTAAAATAATCATAGAGAATTTTGTATAAAAATATCACATTTCTAAAATTAAACAAATCAAGATTCTAAGTTAACCATAAACAATTAGAATTAGAAATAAAACATGAGAGGGGATGTGATTTTACTTGCCTTAATTGGTTAGGGAAGGTAAGCCTATCTTGAGGTTAAATAATTTCTTCTTCTTTTCTTCTTCTTCTTCTCTTTTCTTCTTCTCTTTTCTTCTCTTGAGTTGAAGTAAAAAAAAAATAAAAGGAAGAGATAAATGAAAAATGAAGGAGAGAAAACAAATGAAAGGAAGGGAAGAAAAAGATATAATAAAGGAGAGATATGGGGTAACGTGATGGTTTGTCATTCTTGACCAAAGGACAAGTATGATGAAGGAGATATGGGTGAATAAAAACAAAATAGAAATATGACAAATGACTAATAATAATAGGTTATTAAAGTTGTTTAAAACTATAATTTCAAATTAAACTAACCCAAATAAAGTCAAACTTCATCTTTACAAGTCAAAAGAAGAGAGACAAGTAAAAATATGTGTAGGACCCACCGGTGATTAAAATAATATTATTTTAAGTTACTATCTTGAAAATTTTAAGAAAATCATAAAAATATAGAAAAATGAGACAAAACAACACATTCATTTTGGGTTAATCTGATATCAAGAATATAAATTATGTTGAAATTAGGTTGTTACAATACTCCTTTACGCGAGGCTAAACAAACAAAAGTTAAACTTCTGAAAAAACGTCCAGTCAGCGAAAAACACGAGACTAGCGTAAAACGCGAGGAAATATCCCAGCCCCGCGTAAATCAGCCATTATACAGAATAAAGGTTGACAAGTATAGCACAGATAACGCCGCCAGTCATGGGGGGTTACAGCAGGCTCCTGGACTCCTCCATCAGCCAAGTGGGTCCCACGTCCAAAATATAACTAAAAATTCTCTATTTTCTAAAATACTTGATCTCAGAGATTATTTGACGAGTAAAAAGAAAACGAGTCAAACTCAGTCACATTCGACATGCCATTGCGAGCAAATAATATCAGCTGTACTGAATAGTTGCTGCTGTGGTAAGAAAAGAATTTCTTTATTCAATGGAATAACTGAGTCTCATACTCCGAAAAGAAGGAAGAATAATCTGAGATATCAAATCAAGGAAAAAGATGTAAAGGCGGTGACTTCAAATATGGTCGGTAAAGGTAAGAAGGCCATGGAAAAAATACACGAGTCAGATGCAGATGATGAATAACCTCGCCATCTTACTAGACTCAAATCAGGAGCCGTCCCGTCTCGAAATTATAAGAGGCTTGCAAGGGGTTCTTACGATGAGGACAGTGATAATTCAGCCATAGCCTCGCCTCGTTCCTCCGCGTCGTCTCGACTACAGAAATCAGCATCGCACATGGCAGATAAATCTGATGATATCAATCAGATATTTGAAGCTCAGAAACAAATGATTCTAAGTCAGCAAAAATCCATTGATGACCTCAAACTAATGGTTCTAAAGGTGGTCGAAAATACCCAGAAGATAGCTGACGATAAGGCTAAAATTTCTTCGGAACCGCCACCTAAGGCAAATGAAGAAACTAAAAAAGAAAAGGCTTATTCGATACATGAGGATGATGACAAATATTCTTTCCATGATCCTCATGGAGAAAAGATCGAGAAATTGCAAAGCCAACTTGATGCCTTGATGCACAAGAAGGAACTGAAGGAATCGGGGGTTTCAAGGCCATATCTGCTTGAGTGGGACTTTGCCCCTTATCCAGAAAAATATAAACCCCTCAAATTGGAGTCATATGATGGGAAGGGGTCCCCAAGTCAGCATATCTATTACTTCTTATCGCAGGCAGGTCATCTAATGGGAAATAATCCCATAATGACCAAAGTATTTGCGAGCACCCTGCGAGGGCCAGCCTTTACATGGTTTATGCAGTTGCCCCCGGAGACCATAAATACTTGGTATGATGTCGAGAAACAGTTCTTGGTACGTTTCTGCTATTCTCAATAGCCATTGGAATGGCTAATGGGGTGCTATAAATAAAATTTTTCGCCCAATGCTGTTAAAGCAGCGGAAAGAGGAGAACCAGTTTCTCGCCAACCCTATCATACTGGGGGTAAAAGAATGAAATCAATTGCCCAATGCTGTTAAAACAGCGGGAAGAGGAGATCAAGTTCCTCGACAACTCACCATGCTGAGGGGAATAGCATGGCTAGCCCAAACGGTGATTGGTAAAGGCTAATCAAATCCGTTGATAGTTGGGGGTTTGCTAAAAATCCCGTGGACCTGTCATGTTAAGCTTTTACCTCTGACAGTATGATTTGGATTATTCCCATCTCCGTTCAAGTTATGCGTAAGAGCCCTTGGACTAGGCATGTGCAATTTGTCACCTCTGCCGAAATTTGATGGATCCTAACCCGATCATCGTGGTATGCCCAGTTCAAGTTACGCGAGAGAGCCTTGAACCGCCTCCATTTGCTCAAGTTACGCAGATGAGCACTTGAACTTCTTTCTTAGGCATGCGCAATTAAGCGCCTCTAAATGATCCTTATCCGATCATTTCAGGTATTAACAAATCTAAGTTACGCAAATGAGCCTTAGATTGTTTTACCGAAACTATGAATCATCTATTTGTTGAGCAAGCAAGATTCTTGAAGCCGACAGATGGAGAGGAAAATAATTGCCTTTATTCATAAAAGAAAAGATTACAAAGGAGATATAGCTCTCCCAAAATCTTCTACATATTCATCGACTCATCAATAACCTAACAGCGAGATTCCTCCGCGGGGTGTTGAAGTTCAATTCCATGGTTCACATTCAAAAGATCTCCTCTGCAAATGTCAACTATGATCTGTCATCTGAAATGAAGCACAAGTTGAATTTGAAGTGCTACAAGCCCTTAGATGATCATCTCTATCGCTTTGGAAAACAACAGAGATTGTCATCTAACAGAAATGATCCTCAAGAAAACTTAATGGGCTGCCGCAGAGTTCTTGTAACTCCTTCAAAAGGAGCCAGAGCTTGAAAACTGCAACTATGTTGTAAGGCATATGCTTCTGGCTTCCTCGGAGCTACTTTTACTAATAAAGATCGGTGCACAGCTAGCCTTTGAAGATATATCAGGGAGAAGCTATATCCTAAGTCATCAGATTGAATCTGGTTCACTGCAAAAGAGGAATCAGGAGTTCGACAAAACTTGAAAAATCTTCTAAGTGTATGAACGCGGAGCTAAACTAACTTCGCGTGCAGCAGTTGAAATAGCCTCGCATTTTAAAAACGCAGAGGATGACGCGATAACTTCGCGTAACAGAGTTTCTCTTTGCCTCTTTTTTTAATAGCCCCGCGTTTCAAAACGCGAGGATGACGCGGTAACTTCGCATAGAGAAAGATCAGAATTCCTCTCTGACTTCTCCTTCTCCTTCAAGCCTTACGGCTGGAGAACGGCGATCTCGCCGGTAAAGTAAACAATTGGCCGGATTAAAACAAGCCAAAACATCTCAGAATGGTTCTTAGAAGACCAAGAGTTAAGGTTTTTACCTTCGAAAGACGCTACATAAACTGGTTCGCCGTTGCGTCTGCTTCCACGGCCGCTGCCATTAATGCCAGCCAATGTGCGTTTAGCCAAACTCTTCTGGAAAGACATCCTGATGATGAAAATCTATGGAGAGTTAAAGGGAGATCAGTTGAAGATCGCTCGTTGACATCGCTCACTCGGTTGCAGGGGTTGAGAACTCTTCAAAATCTCCGAATGAAGAAGAAGATGAGCCGAGAGCTCTATTTAAATAGGATTTCCATCGCTTGATATTCGGCGCAAAAATTCGAGAGTAATTAATGAAATAATTACTCATTTCACTGAAAATAAAGTGAAGCTGATTAGCTCCGCGTAGGCGAGCATAACGCGAAGGAGACTTGGTATTCTAACTCCGCGTTTCAGTTTAAGTATCCAAAGTATTTCAAAATTTGCTGAGTTCTAAACCATTTTGAAAACTTTGGAGGGGGTTCTGTTGGCAGTGAAAATTTCTAAGTTAAAAGGATTTTCCACAACAGACCGCGGAGCTAACTCAATAGCTCCGTGTTTGGCTATTTTTGCCTCGCGTTGAGTAAAACGCGGAGATGATCAATAGCTCCGCGTTAGCTCCGCGCACTGGTTATTTAGTTCCGCATTTTGATGCGATTAAAGCTCCGCGTGAGCAGATAACCAGAATTCTAAATTGATTAGATTATAATTTGGGCTTATCCAAATATCCAAATTGAGTCCAATCAGAATTCCAAATCAAGAGATTTAAATCAATATTAAATATTTGATTAGAATCCTTGATGAATACAAAATCCTTATTTCCTATTCCTATGGAAATCTTGATTCCTATTCCTATTGAAATTTTGATTCCTATTCCTATGGAAATCTTTATTCATATTCCTATGGAAACGCTCATAACCACTAAAGTCTATAAATACCCTCTTTGAGGAGACTTTAGAGAATCAATCAATCAATAAGAGAGGATCAATCAATAATAATCAATCAATCAAGAATAGATCAATCAATTCATGATCATCTATCTTCCATCTCTTTGATCCTTTGGCAATTCAAGTACGCGAGAGAGCCTTGAAGCCTTTAGTGATCATCTTCTTTTCGGCAATTGAGATCTTTTTCTCTTAGAGAATTCAAGTTACGCGAGAGAGCCTTGAGTTCGGGAAAGATCAGAAAAGAAGATCGTCTACAGTCGGCCGATATCTTCGAGAGAGAAGATTTCAACGTACCGATCGTCAAAAGGAGCTGCTTGACAGATCCCATCGCCACTGATCCCACACAACATATTGTAAAAGAGAGATTGAATTATAAAATCCTCTCGTTTGTTCTCTTTATATCTTGTTCACTTTCATTGTAATCTAAGCTGTTTTTGATGGAAGGAAGCAAAGGAACTTTTGCGGCGAACAACCGCCAAAGTCACTACCACTATCGGAACCGGTGCTCTTATTGATGGAGCTTTACCAAATAATCTTCATCTTCTTCTTCCAATTGAATCTTCATTCATTGTGGTTGGTGAAACCCACTCTCTATCTTATTGGACCTATAAGATAGTAGATATTATTTTTAAATCATTAGGATTATTAGATCACAATGAGAAGATATTACTTGATACGAATGAATGGAGAAGGATTATCAACGTGATCGATCCAGCATGATTCTCTTTTGGTTGATGTAGCCTACCCCAAGCACTAGGGAGAAAAGGCTTAGTTGTTGTTGTTTGTAGGGTTATTAAGATCACAATGTAATAATCCTTCATTTTCCTTAACCATAAATAATTAAATAAATAAATAAATAGAAAAAATAACATGACCTTTCATTTTCTCTAACCTTTCATTTTCTTTAACCTTCCAACCTTTCATCTTCTCCAACTCCAAACTCTTCATGTTCTTAATTAATTCAACAAAGCAACTTCTATCTTTAATTCTAAAATTAATCTCTCTAAATTAAATAAAAACCCTTTTTATTCTAAAATCTCCCAATTGAATTCTACATAAACCCTTCAAAATCCTTCTAACCCATTCCAACCATACAATTCTCCCTCTAAGATTCTCTCTCATCTCACTAGAGCAACTTATCGGAATCGTAGTTGCTGCTGGAGCCGCTGCTGCCATTGGAGCCAGCATTCTCATTACTGAAGTCTTGAAAAGAAATCTTCATCTTCTTCCTCCTATTGGATCTTCATTCACTGAGGTTAGTGAAATCCATCTCTTTTTCTTATCGGGTTTAGATTATCCTAATGGACCTTAAATTAGGTTACCTACTATCTAATAACCCTAATATCTTAAAAGTAATAGCTACCAACTTATAAACCAAATAAGATAGACCTAGACTCATTAGTTGATTTCAGAAACCTGTTTGTAGATTTCAGACCCACTAAGACTATTTGTCATAAAATCAATTTTTGAGTGCTCTAAAAATACTAGGAACACTCTAAAAACCATCTAAATTTATATTAATCTATTTTTGATATTCTTAAAATATTTTTAATGTGTAGATTGCTCCAATGATAAACATCGAAAAACAAAATCCAGGTGAGTTCATTTTTAGATTCACTAATCACGCTATTCTATATAATTGTTATTTATTTATTTTGTATAACTTGATTTTTTATTTAACTCCTTAATATTATTTCTGTATCAAAAATTTGTTATCTTTTTTATAGCATTTGTTATTAAATGCGCTAAATCATATAGTGTAACTAGACATTAGAATAATTGCTATATACAATATTTGATAAATTACATAAAAACTATACTCACGGAAAAACACTGTTTGCGATATCATTTTTTGCCGATGTCTAGACAAATTGTCATGTATACTGGTTATTTTATTAAGGAACATGCGTAGCACACAAAACCTCACAGCATTCATATACTCATCTAGTCGATATTTCTTTGATGTCTCCAATCAGTAAATCTTTAATTTAGCTAATTGTGATCTATTCAGGAAAGTTTAAATCAAACGAACTCTTTGAATCATCTTGTCAACAAACTCATAAAATTGAATTGAAATATTACACATGATACAATATCCAGACTATGAGAACTAGAATTGGACCTAACATAACTATACTAAAATAACACTAGGTTGGAGGAGAAACTGAATGATGAAAATATATTTTATTTGGGCTGAAAACTTGTTAAGTTGTAAAATAGAATATTTCGCACACTATGGGTGCGTGGTAATTTGCTGAATTGTGCCTAACTATTCATGTTACCTAACGGCAGGTCCGACTCAGCACTAGATAATCCATGTGATTATTTCCTGGGTCTGAACAGGAGATAATCAAAATAGTGTTATTGCATTAGTTAGTTTTTTCAATACATGAATCCTAAGTAAACATATTCTTGTTATAAATCTGATTACACTAAAAGACATTAATTTTAATATATAACAGTTAAGTTTATTGTTACAGATTAATATAATTTTTTTATATTCTTTCAACTATTTATATATACTGTTTTGGTCGCAATCTGATGACCTGGATGTGTACTACCCAGACTTACCAATAGACATGCCGAAACTAACGTAGGATCTGGTTTTAAGTTGAAGAGCAGGTTGAAACCCAATAGAATATTAGAGTTATATTATTTAGTTTAATTATAGTTTGTTATTTTTTTAATTGTATCCAAACTCCATTCCAATCAATGAAAGAAACTTTTATTAAATTTTTCCACCATTATTATTATGGCAAATTATTGATATTCTATCGAAAGTTTTAATATATTCAAACTCAATATACTGCTGATACTTATTGTATGCACTCATATACTGTATATCGGGAGCAAGGCATGATAATCGCCACCATCTGCCTCCATCCCTCTCATCAAAGGAGCAACCGCCGCGGCGACGCCCCAGCCTTGTCGCTCTTCAGACGCTCCGCCTCCTGAATCAGCACCTTAACACTTAAAGCTCCCCCCTTCAACCATCTCCGGCAAGATTCCACCAACGCCTTGCCATCGCATGCTCGAGGCAAAAATGAAAATAAAGACGTGACTTGATTTAGGTTTTAATTGAATCGGGATTGGGTTAGCAAACTCGTATACAAGTCAACACACATTATTTCAAGTTGGATTCTATTGGAGTTCAAACCAGACCCACAACCAAATCCGATCCACTTAACTTTAAAATTGGGTTTAGCGTAGCATTAGATCCAACCCAACAGCAACAGCAAACTCATTAAGCATAAACAGAACTGTTAGGGTATTTTTGTGATTCGAAACCCATTTGGAGTACGGACTCGAGCCAATTTCAAGCTGCCATGATTCTTGGGTATTTCCTAAACTTTTTTGAGCTAAAATTTTGAGTTGATTATATAGTAGGTTCATAGTCCACATTCGTCTTCTACAATTTTAACGATTGACAAAATTATAAAAACTAGAAGAAAATCTCCAATACTTCTTTATATTCCGATCCGACATCATAACGGAAATGTATTTACATCCAATGTAATTTGGGTGAAGAAGCTTATGCTTGGAATAGAAATTATAAATTATATTTGCATTGGAATATCTTGCAACATCTACTTCGTAATCGGTATGCATAACACCGTCTTCCAGATTTATTGTCATCCCATCAGTTTATATTGTCTGCGTCTAAAACAACGACTGATGAATCTTCCTCAAGAAGCAAAGCAAAACTTTAATATGCGATTGATAAGCTTCAAAAATGCAATTGAAAACTTGTCAAAAAGACTCGAACAACTGTTTTTGGAAGTACAGTGAGCGAAGGGATTAAAGAAGTCAAACGGCTAATGATGATAGCATCGTCCATGAGCCTACACCGGATACAAAAATTCATAATAAGCCATCATCAGTGCTAAATGGAACTTCCTTCTCATCCATAGAAGTTGAAAACTCAACAGTTCAAATTTCTGAAGAGTTTTTTAACGGGACCAACTACAAACTTTCAGCTGCATATGGATGAACATGAGGATCACATTCATGAGGAGAAGCCAACAGAAATACCTCCTAATCTCCTATATGATGCGCCCATGAAATCTGTAATTTTTTTGGAAAATCTCGTGCTAAAATTTCATAAGAAACTTCATCGACAATTAGTATTTACTGATAGTCTTTACAAATCAGTTGAAAATGTACAAGTATAGGAATTTCAAGTCTGAAGAGAGATAACATATATGATTTCAAAATCATCATCTTTTGAAATTGCAGATATACATTGCTCTTCAGTTTTTCACTACTACCAATGAAGCTACCCCACATAATTCAAACATAATAGGTGAATGATATGATGTAAAGTGATATAATTTTGGCAGTTATGGCAAATTACAAGCAATATTTGATTTGTTGGAAAGATAGGCCTGACTCAGAAGGTAACGTGTCAGATTCACCTTCTACTTTAGCAGATTTATTGCAGAAATCAGTTCCACCTACACCGTCTGAGTTCAGATGTGATACACACATTACAATTCCTCAACCGCCACCGTCGTCCAAGTGGAATGCTTCCTAGAAAGATGCATATCAGTTTAATCCGATGTGTGTAACATTCCTTATCTCTGCACATAATGTATGCTTTGAATCCGGAGAGAATTGATAAGATCGGATTTGATATGATAAGATTTTGTTTGATTTCATTTAATTTTGAAAATCAGATCTGATAGGATTTTATTGATAAAATTTTATTTTATTTCGATAGGATTCTATTACAATTTTGTTATTTTTTTTGTTGTTGGAGCTTTTCTGTAAAGACACTTTGTATGACGTATCTAAAATGATGAATAAGAATTGAAAATATAAGAAACCTGCTAGGATTCACGTGTTTCAAAAAAAATTCTCCTCAAGGATTCATTGAGAGTGGTCATGGATTCGCCTTGGTGGATCCCTGAACCCTTTTTTATTCTTCTCCAAATCTATCAAAATACCATAAATTACCAAATTCCTAACCCTAATCCGCACCCGTCTTGCGTCAAGTATCTTCATTATCGTACTTTTACTTGGTGATGTTATTTTAGAATAACAGGACCATGAAAGCAACCAGAAGATAGCACATCGAGAACTGGAAAACACAACATTCAGAAAAAGCCAGAAGCCTTAGCAGAGTAATAGGGAAAAAGGAATCATTCTTTACTTCGATATATCCCAGCATGTAAACTGCAGGAGCCAATAATACAAGGTATTTAACAGGAAAATCTTTTAAAGAGATAATCCATCAGAATCTTTTTTTTTTTTTTTTTTTTTTTTTTGTCCTTGAAGGAGCATGGCATTCTAGCAGTAGAAACCAGGGCGCTAATACAATAAAACACTTAATTAAAAAAAAAAAAAAAACCTGCAAATTTTAGTCCCTTAGATTTTATGATTCTTGAATAATTCAGTTGCCCAGAAACCTGGTCTAGAAAGAAAGATCACAAAAAGAACAGATATCCAATTATGGTCACTACCAAGGAAATAAAAACATGTCCAAGAATGGGCTTGTCACCATAAGACACTAAATTTTTAAGTAGGCTACAAAGACCTGAAAAGTATGCTGCCATACAATATTTGGATATTTCTTCGAGAAATCTACAGATATATCTTCTTCTAAGATTTCTTCGCACTTCAGTAAATCCTCACTTTCAGCTGGCACCATATGGAATCAGAAGAAAAGGACAGTCGACAGCCAACAATGGCAATTTATATCAACCACATTTTATATTTTTTGCAGAAAATGATTAACAAATTTGAAGCCTTCATCTTAAATTATAAAGTGGCCACAGGACAAATGTAAATTTGTGCTTTCTGTAATCTCTTTTATTGACAGTTAATATAAACTCATTCCAACAATTTTCTATGCAGTAAGCACTATAGGATCCAACAATTTTACTAGTATGATTATAGGATCAAGAGGCACAAGAGCTATGTCAAAGCAAATATAACTCCAAATATGCATGTCTATGGAACAGGAAACATACCTTGTCTTCCTCCAGTTAACTTGACTTGGACACCCTTATCAACAAACTTTGCCAAATCTAGAACTGTTTCCTTCCGTCCTGACTGTAACGTTAGAATGCAGAAATTGCAGTAAAAAGAGACGGTCAATCATACAACTATGATAAAAAATAAGAAATAAATGGACGGGAGCTTACAGCTTATATCGCCTTGTGTTTTTCAAAAATTTTAGCATGCTATATCCATATGTTTTCAAAAATTACATATTTATTCTTACCTTATTCTTTTCAAAATTACATATATATATACCAGCCTAATGTTTTTTCTGCTCCACTTATTTGCACCAATGCCCATCCTTAAACTAGAATCTTCTAACTTAAATTAATAATGGTTTCATGATATAAAAGAATAACTTGTTTAGTTTTGGCAACACATATGATTAAATCAATATCAATTTATCCATAAATGAATAAATTGAAAAGAGTATAGTCATATTAAGAGTGTTCAAATTGATAAGTTAAAGAGGTAAGCCCGTGAAAATAATTAAAATTGATGTTTTAAGATAATTCCATCATATAAATCATAAAAACTACCTTAAATATCCTAAAACCATGCTCTAGTTATTAAATTTTAAATTTTCATCTAATTTCATAGGTAGCTACCCAAGTAATTGGGCTAAAAGGCTCAGTTGTTATTGTAATTTTCATCAGTTCTTACATGTTAAAAAGACAAACAACAACAACAACAACTAAGTCTTTCATCTCAAGTATTTGGGGTAAGCTACATGAACCAAAAAAGAATCACACCAGATTGATCACTTTGATAGTCTTTCTCCGTTCATTTCTATTAAGTAATATCTCCTCATTTAAACCTCTAGAATCTATATCTTTTCGTATCACCTCCATACATATTTTTTTCTGTCTTCTCTTCATTCTTTTAACTTATCCTACATTGATAAACTCCCCTCGTTGAACTAGTGCATTTGTAGGCCTACGTTGAACATGACCAAACTATCCTAATCGGTTTTCTCGCATCTTCTCATCGATGGGAGCTACACCTAACTTAGTACGAATATCTTCATTTCTCACTTTATCTTTTCTAGTGTTACCGCACATCCAGCGGAGCATGCGCATCTCTATTACACTTATTTTCTGTGAATGATGTTTCTTTATAGCCCAACATTACGTGTTATATAACAAAACTGGCCTAATAGCAGTCCTGTAAAATTTTCCCTTCAGTCTTAACACGGTCACATAAAACTTATGTTGCCTCCTCCATTTCAACCAGTCAGATTGTATCCTATGATTAATATCATTATCGATCTCTCCATCATTCTGAATAATAGACCCAAATACCTAAACTGACTGCTCATTTGTATCTCTTGCACATCTAGTTTTACAGCATTATAGTCTATGATCCGTTATTTACTAAATTTACACTCTATATACTCTGTTTTAGACCTACTCAATTTAAAACCTCTAGATTCTAATGTATACCTCATAACTCTAGTTTGGCATTTACCCTTGCTCTTGTCTAAAGACAATATCATCAGCAAATAGCATATACCAAAATATCTCATCCTGAATAGCTCTACTAAGCTCATCCATCACTATAACAAATAAGAACGGGCTCAATGCAGATCCTTAATGCAATCCAATTGTGATAGAAAAATCACTTGTTAAACCACCATATGTTCTGACATTAGTCACTACTCCATCATACATATCTTTAATTATGTCAATATACTTAATGGGAACTCTTTTTTTCATCAATATCCATCAAAATATTTCTCGTGGTACCCTATCATAGGTTTTCTCTAAGTCAATAAATACCATATGCAAATCTCTATTTCTCTCTCGGAATCGCTCTATAAATTAACAAAGTAAATAAATAGTTTCTGTCGTTGATCGCCCCGGCATAAATCCAAACTAGTTCTCCGATATTTTAACAGTTTATCACAATTTATGTTCAATTACCCTTTTCCAGAACTTCATAGTGTGACACATGAGTTTTATTTCTCGATAGTTAGAACAATTTTGAATATCACCTTTATTCTTATACAAAGGTACTAGAGTACTCTTCCTCCATTAATTTGGCATTTTCTTAATTTGTCAAATCTTGTTAAAAAAATCTATCAGCCACCTTACACCAATCCCTCCTAACTATCTCCATATCTCTACAGGAATCTCATCTGAACCAACTTTTTTTTATTTCATCCTCTTCAAAACCTCTTTTACTTCACTCTTTAATTTTGTGCATAAAACTACGATTCATATCCTCACATTAAATAGTAAAATCTCCCAAATCTTGGGTAAAACTACCATTATATAATCTATTAAAATAATCTTTTCATCTTTCTTTAATCTCTTCATCTCGAAGTAAAACCGTCTGATCCTCATCTTTAATACACTTTATAGTACATAAGTCTCTAGACTTTCTCTCTCTTATTCGAACAATTATATATATATCATTTTCTGCCTCTTTATTATCCAACTTCTTGTACACTTATTTATATAATTTAGATCTTGCATCCCGAACAGCTTTCTTAGCCTTCTTTTTCGCTAATTTATACTTCTCAAAACTTATTCCATCATTATTATTATTATTATTATTATTCAAATCTCTATAAAGATCTCGCTTGATCTTAATAACATTTTTTACCTCTTCATTCTACCATGATCTATCCTTACATGGTGAAGCACCGCCCTTCGACTCACCAAATATATGTTTAGCTATCTTTTTAATGCAGCTAGCCATTTTGTTCCATGTTACATTAGGATTATCATGATCCCTCCAATATGCTTCTTGTACTACTCTATCTACAAAAACTTTTTGTTTACCTTCTAATCGCCAGATCTAACTTATACTTAATTTTTCTAAGTCTCTTCCTAATCTGAATATCTAAAACTAAGAGTTTATATTGAGTAACTACACTCTCACCTGACACTACTTTATAATCAATACAACTAGTTTTATCTACCCTCCTACTTAAAAAGAAATCTATTTGGCTCGCATTTGATCCACTTTTAAAAATAATCAAGTGAGAAACTCTCTTTTTAAACCAAGTATTCACTAAAATCAAACCATAAGACAAAGTTGCAAAAAGTAACTCTCTTTTTAAACCAAATATTCACTAAAATAAAATCACAAGACATGTTAAAAAGACATAGTTGCAAAATAACTTGAAAACATAAGAATATAAATGTAAATATCAATAAGGTAAATAAGTACATTATTCCTCCAAAATGCAAGGGCATATATGCTAAAAAAGCTAATTGGAAAAAAAAAAAGAATCTTCCAAACACATGCTCAAGAATCTCCCACGGAAAATTTAGGAAAAAATGTCATGCCAAAACAGTTGAGAAACAGGATTTACTGCAATAAAAAATCCAAACACCCTTTATCCAAATGTTCCAACTCGGTTGCTTCCTACTATTAGTGCATACAGAGCGTGAGAAAGAGATTTAAATGGGTGAAAAATAAAATAAAATAAAAAGAAAGAAAAAAAACAAGGAGAGTAAGAAGAAATAGAAGGGGTGGCTGAAAGAGAGAGAGAGAGAGAGAGAAAAGAGAAAGGAGTGAAATGATGGGCTGGGCCGGATTGAAAAAGAAAAGGAAAAGAAAAGGAAAAAAAATTATACATGTGCTAGGCTTGGGCCGGAAAAGAAAAGGAAAAGAAAAAATAAAATTACTGGGCTTGGGCCTGGGTCGGAAAGAAAAAGTCAGTGGGCTTAGTGGGCTGGATTGCAAGGAGAGAGGAAAGAAAATTAAAAATAATAATAATAATATGATTAGTAGGCTTAGTGGGCTTGCAAGGAGAAAGGAAAGGAAAACAAAAAATAATAATAATAACAGTAATAATAATAAAATAAATAAATGATTGATAGATTGGGCTTGGACTTTAAATGGAAATCAATCAAAGAAAAATATATAAACATGTATGGTTGAACCTAGAAATGAAAAAAATTTATAAGTTTGGACTTAAAAATAATGAAGTATTATTACATGATGCACTTGGACCACAAATTGGACTATTAATTGGTATTGAGCACTGAACTAGATTATTGAGTCAATTTTGATAATAGAGATATTGTGATGTAATTGTGCACTAATATTATTAAAATGACACAGATATCTAATTGTTCATACTATGATGCTACAAGTCATGTGATATAATACTACAAGTTATGTGCAGTCGTGGAGACATAAGCATGTTAATATGAATTGAAAAGAATGATTAAAGAAATGAAAAGAAAATAAACAAACAAATATAAAATAAAATAAATCATATTGTGATGTTTATAAGTCATGTGCATAATGTATTATGAACCCAGAAATGGGAGAAACTGTATGATGGATAACATAATGCATGGGGTGTGGTAATTATTAATGATGTAGTGTATTATATGATTTTTGTATGAATGATACAGTTTATGTGATACATGACACGTAATTCGGGGTATATATACACTTGAATTCAATACATGACATTCGAATGAATTATTTGAATACTTGATACACGATGAGCATGACCATTCATGGGAACATGATGACGAGTTTTTTTGTATCTTGATCACATGACATGAAGTATTTTCGTGATACGTGTGCACATGATCTTGAATTTTGATTCCTGAATTCTTGTTTCTCATGATAAAGACATATACACAATTTGACTTGATAAGCCACGTGTTCCCATTAATTCATGTTTATCGTGTATTATTAATATGGGGATTGGAAAAACTACATAATGAGTAAGAACTGTATTGTATAAGGAACTTGTTGGACAACTTATATTGAGGGCGGGATTCTTTTACAGCAGCAGCCTAGGTGATTACTGGATCACCAATTGATAATTGATATCCATAATGGTATGTCCGTTATATACTACAATATAAAATTGATTATTATGCCTAGCAGCATGTCATGGTTCAGCCCCATGAATATTAAGGTCAGATCCCGGATATGTACGGGCACTTATACAGTACGGAAATTGATTGTTATGTATAGCGGCATGTCATGGTTCAGTGCCACGAATATTGAGGTCGGATCCTGGGTATGCACAGGCATTTATAAAATATGGAAAACTGTGCACTATCTTATCCATCATTTAATTTCAAATGCTAACAAGGACTTGACTTAGACTTGACATATTTACAAGATATTTACTTGCTATTGCAAATGACATGCATAGCCTTACTTATTTTATTTTTCATTATTCACGTGAAATGCTTAGCACTATCACGATTTAATTGCATACTTTATCTCCAGTACTATGATAGTACATATATATTTTTCGTGTGTTACTTGCTGGGTTTAATCCCCTAGATTTTTAACCCAGGTTTAGAAAGAAAAGGAGAGGCAGTTCCAACTGAAGGCCCGCATTTTATTGACCATACCAAGCGACATTAGGCAAGTGACATACCATCTAGAGATTCTTTATATATATTTGTTTATACTTCCTTCTGTCTGTACACTGCTTTTCTTTTTTGTGTTCATATTCAGAGTAGTGTGCTATCTTATGTACCTAACTCTTTGTATAAATGAAATCTTTTCAGTTTCAAACGTGTTATTTATTTATCTGATTGTGGCAATATTTACGGTTATTCCAAGATTCTGTGACTGTTGGGTTATCAGTGCAATTATTAAGTAGCTCCTCCGTTTTGGAAAGCAGATAAAAAACGGAGGCGTTACACTTTATCAACTTGGAGTTATAGTATTCAGATTGGGAATCTCACTGCAATGTAAATTTCATCAAATCCTGGAGTTTGTGGTGAGAGTGTATTTTTATCAGAGAGTTGATATTAATGATTTCCAATTTACTTGAACTCAAGTTTTTGGCATAAACTTGAGTGTTGTAAACTCTATTTTATTATAGTGGATTTACTTCGGAATCGCCCGTGGTTTTTCCCCTTCATATTGAAAAGTTTTTCACAAAAATTTAGTGTGTTCTCTTGTTTGTTCTCTTCATGCTTGATTTATTTTCCCACTTGTTTATGGTTTTTTCTTGGAGTTATTATTTGATTTGCATATAGACTTTAGTTTGGCCATACAGTTAATACTCTTCAAAAAGTGTCCACTTTCCCACTCAAAAGTTTCTAAAACTGTTCCGACGATGAATTTAATCAAAACGTCTATTAACAAATTTAACTACCGAATTCCTGAAATTGTGAGTTATACGAGCAAGATAGACTTACCATCTTCTCCTTGCCGCTGAGGATGATAGTTACTTCAACCCGCAACAAATTTACCTTCAATCATAAAATATATATATATAAAGAACAATAATTACCTTCACTTAGTGGAAAGAAACCAACTTTCTATAAGAGTTGATGAAAGAAAGAAAAAAAGGAAAAAGAAAAAAAAAAACAGAAAGGGAGAGAACGTAAACCTAGGCACTAACAGAAGGAAAATAAACAAAAAAAAAAAAGCTAAATTTAACAACTTTATGTGCCTAATTACATCCCATAAATCCAAAATTCCTAAAACTTTTCTGAATAGGAACAAAACACGAATCTGGCAGAGTAATTGGGTGGGTAAAGAGGGAAAAAAGAAAGAAAGAAATAAGATATATATACGAATTCGAAACACTTAGCAGAGAAATAAACCTCAACTCTTAGTTTGCTTCGAATTTGCTAAATAGTGAGAGGAGAGGAGCGGCGACTAGGGTTTTATCCCCCATTCCATTTCGCGTTTCTTTATTGTTCCCGCTTTGAGAAAGAAGTACTGATGGCAAATGGGGGGAGTTTCTAAAGGTCACACTATTTTTCCCCGTTGAGCCCACTTAAAAACTTTCTGTATTACAAATTTCCCATCAAATTTTTTAAACTAAAATATCCCTTTTTTCAATCTATCCTCTCGTTCTCTTCTCAAACTATAGAGTTAACCCCAAAAAAAAATAAAAATAAAACCCACAACTATTCCATCAAATCTTTTTCTATATTAAATTATCTCACAAATTAAATTTGAAAATTAATTTTATTAGGCCTTTGCTTACTCAAAAATACTAGAAACAGTACGGATTGATAAAAATTATGAAGCAAAAAAAATTCAAAGTTCGGACTGACAGTTCGGACTACTCTCCACTGTCCGGACTAGCAGTCCGGACAGTCTAATATCCGTCCAGGAAGTCCAGACAGTGGGCTTCAGTCCGAACTGGAAGTCTGGACAGAAGGGTTCTGTCCGGACTTCCAGTCCGGATGAAATTTTTTCCTCCACACAGTTAATTTTGTCTTTTTTCATTCAGAAGATAAAGGCCACTATAAATAAGTCTTTTTTCGTCTCACTATCTATGAAATTATTGTAGTATAGTGGTGAGTATTCTTACAACTCACGCGAGTGCCTTGGGTTCGATCCCTGGCAAAAGCAATTTTCTTTTTTATTTTATTTTATTATTCCAAATAAATAATATCTTCTCTCAACTAAGCAGAGTTTATTCGATTTAGTTTCCATTCATATTCGATTCGGTTTTTTCGAAATTGATAAATATTTACATATGCTCACCATCATGAACAATAAGGAACAAATACAAAGAAAAAGTATTTTATAATTGATCATTCCAAGTAATGCGTTGGTTAATAAATCAAAATCAAATTTGCAATATTCTTGAGCAATATCATGATATTTGCATTCCAAATTGAAACAAGAATATCTCTGGAATTTTCAATAAAGATTAGTCCTTTATTTAACCTAATCTGTTAAAATACAAGCATTATCTATCAAACTTTTAAAACATACAATCTTTTCTCTTAATAAGAAAGGCATTGCCATTACCGGAAGAATCCATCGTCTACATGTGGCATAGAGCAGATTCGGGCCAGATCTTGAGGAGGAAGTAGCAGAGGAAATAGAAGAAGACAAAGAGGAACAAGTAGTTCACCATCATTGTCGACCCATGCCTATGGTTGGCTGCCTTAGGGTTAGGGTTTCGCTGGTCCTTCTTCTTCAACGTCTCGCCTTCGTCCATTATCACAATGATGATCCCCTCTCTCTCTCTGGTCCTTCTTCTTCCTCGTCTCGCATGCGTCCATCGTCACAACGATGATCCTCCCTCTCTCTCTCTCTCTGGTCCTTCTTCTTCCTCGTCTCGCTTGCGTCCATTGGCACAACATGATTCTCTCTCTCTTTCTCTCTCTCTCTCTCTCTCTCTCTGGTCCTTCTTCTTCCTCGTCTTGCCTGTGTCCATTATCATAATGATGACCTCGAAATTGAGGACGATGACCTCGAAAATGATGAATGAAGTTCCCCTTTCATGCTTCTGCCCAAATAGAATACATCAACTCCATGGCTCTCGACCACCATCTCCATAGCACCTCTATCATCAGCATTCCCTCATTCTCCATTTTGAATCCAATTTCAAACTCCAACAATTCAATTCAATTTCAAGTATCAACGCCATAGCTCGTAGGTCGACGATTGGACCTCCGACGAGTCGTAGAATTTTCGGGAGAGCGAGCGGCTTTGTTCTGCTGCTAATTTTTCTGTAAAAATAAAATATAGGAATCCATTATTTCTCAAAAAAATAAAAAAAAGGAACAATTAGAAGAAATTAATTTAGGAATAATTTAAGGTTAAGAAAATCAATGAATTAATAGAAAATATAAATAAACCGAGAAACAAAATATTGGATTCTCATAATCAAATTCAAACATTTGGGAAAAATTCTTCCTCTAATTCTCAAAATTATCAGTTAAAATCTACAAAATAAGTAAAAAAAAAAATCATGATCTTTGCATGATAAATGTTTTAAAAAAAGTGTTTTCGGCAAAAAATACCTCTTTTATCCTCAAAATCATACCAATTTCACCTCCAAAACCCCAATGTTCCATTCTCAATCTTATCATCAAAACCCTTCCACCTCCTCCCCTCTTCCTCCTCTCCAACCCAACAAGACCACCAAATCCAAATATATCCCATTCTTTGCTCCAAAAAAAAGACCAAAATAAAAAAATTGATAAATAAGGAAGAAATCTCACCTACCTCAACCCAAGAAGTGATGGCACGATGGTGGGTGAGCGGTGTGGGCTGGATCGGCGGCGGCGGTAGATTAGCGACGGCCAAATCAAAGAGAGAAAAAAATTTGGGTGGAGGAGGAGGTAGGGAAGAGGAAGAAGAAGATGAAATATTAGGAAAGGTGGGAGAGGGAAGGAAGAAGAGATGAGTTGGTTTTTTGGGTTCGAGATTTGGCCGGCTCTAGAATGGAGAGGTGAGCGAAAGAAGAATGGTGGGGGAGAAGGAAGGGAAAAGTGGGAGAGAAAGAGAGTGGGGGTATTATTGGGATATTTGGTGTGCTCACTAGGAAAACCCTCTCTTTTGAAAAGAGATGGTGGGCTCACTAGGAAAACTGGACTCACTAGGAAAAATGGTGTGCTCCTTTGGAAGCTCCCCAAATGGGTGGCTCTACTTTTGACCCTAACCAAACCCAAATAGGAGTTTAGGGTTACCCAGGGGTGGCAATACAGCCCACCGCCCGATAGCCTAAATGCCAAATTCGAATTTTACTGGTTCAGATCCTAAAATCATACATAGGGGATTTAAAATATATGAACTCCTCGTTCCTTATCCGGTCTTAACATGATCCCTAAATATCTGAACTAGATACTAATAAGTATAATAGTGTTTTTAAAGGCATCCACCAAATTGCTAAGAGTAGCCACCACAAAATTTCAAACATATTACAAGTTTGCTATCATTTTTTATGAACAAATTTGCCCCTATACTTTTAACCGTGCACATTTCTTCTCCATCCTGGTTAGCTTCTAAAAGCTAAACAAATTAAACACATTTCAACATTTAATCGTCGAACAGTGTTTAATTATATTGGCTTGCATAAACCAATCAGAGGGCATTTGGAGTGTGAGGATGATGCGAGGAGGAGGAGGGTGTTTGGGAAAGTAGGGGGTGTTTGGTGGGAGGAGGGGATTACTAGAGGGGACAACTAGTTGGGTGGGGAAGAGATTGTTAGGTAGCCAGATAGGAGGGTGTAATAATCCGTTTTTCAATTGTTTTCAAAAACGGAGTGCACTACTAGCGAACACACACAAAACTAAGATGATGCACGTGAGACAATAAATTGTGTCCACAATACAACCAACTATTATATTAATAATAAAAAAATAAATTTGCTACATAACATAGGATCAGGAAATAACTGCATTTCCATTAATAAAAGAGAGTATAAGTAGTATACATATACATGATATGAGGCCTAGTCAACAAAATATATTTCCTAATTGAATCCTACAAGTAATCTCAAAAGCATGCAAGAGATCTCCAGATAGTCTATCTTCTAGTTTACCATTGGGATTCCACCTACTCCAGAAAATGCGAATCGTCTATAATAGTACATTATCCTCGAACTCAGCACTTGGATATGAGAATTAAACCTGATAAGTTGAGAACAAAAAGAATGGAATATAACCAAATATGAAGCCATATGATAGGAAAGTTTGAAGTTATAATGAGGTTAGATACATGAGTGTAATTGGTATACATCTGGTAAAGAGATGACATGGGGTACATCAGTTAATTATAACATGAGTTTAAGCATGATCAATATATGTAAGCAATGCGTAGTCAACAATCATAAATATATAAAATCCTGTTGTTGCATGTACGTTTATACCAAAAAAAATAAAAGTGTGACGCCCCCAAATCCACACCTTGGTTGGTGTGAATATGAGTCCTAATAATAGATAAGGTATTACCAGTAGGCACTCTCAATATCGGAGTGCACAATGCCATTGTATCACTTTCGATACCAGAGTGCATGAGGTCATTACATCATACAATCATAGGCAAGAGATATGAAAGCGTAAATGCTGGATATAAACCATAGGACTGAAAATATCAGCCATAACGTCACAGACAAGAATATAGCAACATCCAAAAAATAGGTATATAGAAATGATAAAGCATATATATATATATATATATATATATATATATATATATATATATATATATAAATATTGCTCATGTAGAGTCAAGTATAGTATCTGAACCGAGCAGGCCCGGCCCTGGGCAGGTGCAGGCTGTGCACCTGCCCAAGGCCCCATGTTCTAAAGGGGCCCAATTGGTTAGTTACTGTACATATGAAAAGTAACGGCTAGTTACTGTACACATGTACAGTACTAACTAGTTTTTTTTTTTTAATTTATTTATTAAAATAGCTTGTTTATAACCCAATGATAGACTTCATTTCAAAACAAAAACCACACTAAACCAATATCTCCTCCTCTCTCCCTCTTTTTATCTCTATAAATATTTCTTGTTATTAGGTTGTCGAATGTGTTGGCTCCCAGCTACTCTGGTATTCTGCTGCTTCTGCTTGGTTCTTTTTAAGGTGCTTTTGTTCTTTTTTCTTATATAATTTTGTTATATTTTTTCTCAAAAAAATATTTTCTCAAAAATATTTGTCTGGTAGTGAAAAAAGTAAAAAAAGAAAACAAATAGAGCAGTTAATACAATCACAAAGGGGAGCTATAGATAAATTTGTTAAAATAGCAAGTTCCTCTAATGAAAATTTGGATGGATTAAGTGATAATAATGTTGAAAATTCAAATGAAAATGTAAATGAACAAAATCAAAATAATGAGGATATTGATAATTTGAGTGAGTATAATGATGTACCAAATGAATCTATTATTGAAAATGTAATAGTTGATGAACAACCAATCCATTCTTTTAACATTTATGATCCTAGAAGTTGGGATAATCTTGATAATAAATCAATAGACATTTTGGTTAAAAAAGGGCCTATTAGAGAATTGAATCTTGTGTTTCCTTTAGATAACACATCTAGGTATTTTTCATATAGTTATTATACTAGGAAGTTAAATAATGGAGAGACTAGTGATCGGAAATGATTGGTTTATTCTAAACATGTGGATAAAGTATATTATTTTTGTTGTAAGTTGTTTAAATCTAATAATAATAAAACTGCATTAACAACTAATGGATTTAGAGATTGGAGGCATCTTGGTGAAAGACTCAAAGAACATGAGAATAGTATTGAGCATATGACCAATATAGAATCTTGGAATGAACTAAGAGTAAGATTAAGCAAAAATTAAACAATTGATAAAAATTTACAATAAGAAATTATGAAGGAGAAAGAGCGTTAGAGACAAGTTTTGTTAAGAATAATTTCTGTTGTGAAATGTCTTTCTAAATATAATCTGCCTTTTCGAGGATCTAATGAGAAACTTTACCAAGATGGTAATGGTAATTTTTTGGGATTAATTGAGATGATTGCAGAATTTGATGTGATAATGCAAGATCATGTTAGACGCATTCAAAATCATGAAATTCATCATCATTATCTTGGTCACAAAATTCAAAATGAGTTAATTTCTCTTTTGACCAATGGTGTTAAAAGTTCCATTATAAGATTTATTAAAGAGGCTAAATATTTTTCTATTATTCTTGATTGTACCCCCGATGTGAGCCATCAAGAACAAATGAGTCTAGTAATACGATGTGTGAATATATCTAGTAACAAAATAAAAGTAGAGGAGTACTTTTTAGAGTTTTTAAAGGTGGATGATACATCCGGTTTGGGACTCTTCAATGAATTATTAAGCGCACTTAAGTCTCTTGATCTTGATATTGATGATGTGAGAGGTCAAGGTTATGATAATGGTTCTAATATGAAGGGAAAACACCAAGGGGTTCAAAACCGATTACTTGAAATAAATCCGAGAGCGTTATATATGTCATGTGCTTGTCATAGTCTTAATCTTACTCTTAGTGATATGGCACATTCTTGTGTTAAAACTGTTTCATTTTTTGGGATTGTTCAACGCATATATACTTTATTTTCTAGCTCTCCTAAAAGATGGAAGGTTTTACTTGATAATGTTTCAAACATAACTGTGAAATCTTTGTCCAATACTCGTTGGGAGAGTCGAATAAAAAGTGTCAAACCTATTAGATTTCAAGCTCCTCAAATAAGGTTGGTTTTGTCAGAGTTATCAAAATCTTGTGATGATGCAAAGTCAAAGAGTGAAGCGGAAAGTTTGGTTAGTGCACTTGAGTGTTTTGAGTTTTTACTTGATATGGTTATTTGGTATGATATTCTATTTGCAATTAATATAGTGAGTAAAAAGTTGCAATCTAAATCTATGTGCATTAATGCTACCATGAATCAATTAGAAGGTGTAATGGAATTTTTTGAAAAATATAGAAATGAAGGGTTTGTATCTAGTATAAATACTGCCAAAAATATTGCATGTGAGATGAATGTAGAGCCTGTATTTCCAATAAGACGTCGCATTATTAGGAAAAGACAATTTGATGAAAATGATAATGAAGAGGAAATGCAATCAGAAGAGGAGTCATTTAGAGTCGATTATTTTTTGGTCATCATTGATATGGCGATTTCTTCATTGAATAATAGATTTGAGCAATTAAAGATATTTGAAAATATTTTTGGATTCTTATTGGATTCAAAAAAGTTGAAGTCATTGGATGATAATGAATTAAGAGAGTGTTGTATTAATTTTGCCAATATTTTTTCTCATAACAATGTGTCGGATGTGGATTTAGATGATTTTTTTTCTAGAACTAAAAGTGTTGAAGATAACTCTACCAAATATGTCAATGTCATCAGTTGAAATTATTGAGTATGTCAAAATTGTAGATTGCTATCCTAATGTTTCCATTGCTTATCGAATCTTATTGACAGTACCTGTGACTGTTGCATCAGCAGAGAGAAATTTTTCAAAATTGAAATTGCTGAAAACCTATTTGAGGTCATCAATGTCACAAGAAAGGTTGAATGGTTTGGCGATTTTATGTATTGAGAAGGAAATATTGGACAGTATTGATCTTGATACTATTATTGAGGATTTTGCATCTAAGAATGCCCGAAGGAATTGCTTTTTATGAATTATGATTAGTTTTTGTAATGACAAACTATGTACTAAATTTTAATTTTGGTAATAAAAATATTTATTTAAAATTTTAATAAGACTTGTTAGGGCCGCTTTCTCATTTTGCCCAGGGCCTCTAAAACGTTAGGACCGTGCCTGGAACCGAGAAGCATATTATCGAATATATAAAAAAAGTGTTCGAATACCACATACAGAATTAGAAAACATGATACATATAAATATACAAGCCAAAACTGTATATATATATAAGGGTTGAAGATCCTATGAGAGGCAAGCTATGAGTGCTCAGTCTTCTCTTGGAAGTAAGGATCCTCGAGATGCGGGTCCTCCTCATGTACCACTGTCACGGCTGTTGAATCTGGGATATAATAATTCTAGGGGTCAGAACTCAAATAAGAATACAAACTCAAGCTCATGCAATACCATGGAAACCATATAAAAATGTGTGTGTGGCATACTAGTAGGGAACTTTGTAAGAGGTATATAAATACGATTCAAAATGTACATAGTATACATAATATAACGTGAATAATTAAGTACATAGTATGTATTATATAACATGATCATACACATGGGTTATGAAGTAGAAGGTATGCATAAGAAAACATGAATCATGAAATATATGATATATATAGTATAACATAATCAAACAAATGGATGTACTTTCCATCCTATTAGTTTGGAACTGAATAGTGGGAGTATTCTCATGTTGTAAGAGTGTATCATGTATACCTAGTATCACGGCTCTAAATACCGATCTCCACGTGAATTGGATGGCACACCGCTAGGCATATTGGATATCCCTTGCATACACAGGATCACGGCCCTAAAACCGATCTCCACACGAATCAGATGGTGTGTCACTAAGCACACAAGAAAATCGATAGTACCAGTACATAGATCAGCAAATGCATCCAAACAAGACAAAAATTTTGCATAATACGTGTTTCCTTTCATCATTCATTTCTTCCATACCCACAATGTAGTATATGCTAAGTATTAATATATTGATATGACATAAGTAACAAGGATTCATATATCAATAGCTATATGAATATAAAATAACACGCACGGTGATATTGGCAAATACAAGAGTTATAAAATATATTCACATGCGTGAGATATCATTTCTAAGTAAGAAAACTATGTACAGGTAATGATATTAAGTAATTAAACACATATGCATGTATATCGTATCACTAGTCAAGTGTTATATGCACGAACATGGAATATATGATTAAACATAAATTATAATAGGTTTGAACTACCCATATACAGGTAAGAACAAGAGTAACTAAATATTGTATATGTGTATCATATTATAAAGTAAACAGTATATGCATGGACATATCATATATGTCATGTTGCTGCAATTCAATGAACATGTCAGACTTGCAGGTCTTATTTAACTGGGATTAAAATAGAATTGAGGCTAATATTTTAAATATTTATAGAAAAATCATTTATATTTCTAATGAAACTTAAATGAGCTTAATTGGAGTTCTAAAAAAAGTTATATTTGTTTTTTCATGAACATGCTACTGCTAAACTAAGGACCTAGTACAACAACAGAGGCTTTAAGATTTTTTTTAATCAGGATAAAATTAAATTTAGAAGCTAAGATCATAATCTGTTTAGATAATTTATTTATCTTTCCAATAAATCTTGAATAAGCGCGATTGGGGTTCTATAGTAAAAATTATGGATATTTTACCATGAATTTGCTACTGGTGGACTGTTGACCTGGAACAACAACAATAATAAAACTTCTAGGTTATTATTTATTAGGAAAATGACTAAATTAAGGTGAGCTTTGGAAGAATTATAGTTTAGTAAATTATCTTTCTGATGGCATTGAAATAAGGTCAATTAGATTTAAGATGGGAAAGTTATAACAATTCTAAAATAGACTGCTATGTGGCTCTGGACAATGATACATGTGCACATATAACATACATGGCATAATACAAACAATAAAACTCACGATAAATACAAGTTTGAGCATATATAATCTTTAAAATGGGGTAATGATATATTTTATATCATATATGAGAAATTCTATAAAAAAATCACAAATTTAGAGAATTTGAGAATGTTTCATGCTTTTTGTTGAGCACAAATCAGAAAAGAACTGATATTGATGTGATTATCCTGCAAAAGTAAAGAAATTTACCAAGAAACAAAACAAAAATTATGGACAAGTGCTGAAGAAGATTTTCTCTCGTTGATGGAAAAAATTAGAGCTTATTTGAAGATATTAAACACAATAAAAAGGTTCACATAACCATTTAGTGGATTTTCAACTATTATTAGGCTGATTATTTAGAGAATTATTTGAGTAACTTTGATAAGAAACTTGAGTTAAAGCTCCAAAAAGAAAATAAAGATGAATATGAGAGGAATAGGTCTGATTTTTTATGATTTTTTTGAATTTATATAAGGGATTAAACAGCTATGGGAAAATGGGTATACTGTAAGGTTAAAACCCCAGAACTTCATTTTAATTACCAAGTTGCCATTGAGTCAAATTAAATCCAAATTTTGTCAAGGAAGGCTGTTATCTGGAGATAAATCTGAGGTAAGAAAATTGAAAATTTTAAATTTAGATTTAGATTATTTTAATTGTGTACTTACCCAAAAATTGAGAGATCCGGAATAATACAAGAAAATTATTAAAAAATCTAAAATAATAAGATAATATTTTTCTACTCTGCAGAATTTGAAATTGAGGACTATAAATAAAACTATAACTCAATTTATTCAACATCCATCCGTATCAATGTCCAAACTCCAAGATTGATATGGATGATACAGAATAAACCAATACAACAGTTTAAGGATTATGATTGTTACATAGAGTTCGACTCATTACATATCATAACTACATATTGTATCGAGAATTCTAGAGATAGATCCCACAAAACTAAGAGATCTCCTCTCCTTGATTCGTGTAGACTTAGCTCCAAGTGGCCTCCTTAGTTATCACTCGATATATAATTATGTCATGACACTAAATTATTTTTTTTATTATAAGTTATTTGGAACTGAAACCATAGTAGTAGATCACATGTTCTAAAGGGTGCCATGTATATCCGAGACTATAGCCATAGTCCATGGTGCTGAACTGAATATATTGCTAAGTTCCTAATAACAGTAAGACTCAATGGAGTTCAGAATTTGGGACTAGTTGAATTGACTTGTCATGATACTTTCATCCATATGTGGTAGTAGTTTCATAAGTATCAATAAATAGTAATAATATTAATAACAATAAGTCCCAACAGATTTTAGATGTGGCCTCTGCACATAAAAGTAGTAAGTAAAGAATCTCAAGTCTCAAGAGGCAGCCTCACCATAGTATGCGGTTAAGTTCATGTTAGACTCGAGGTGGCCCCCGTGGATTCACTTCTATCCTGATATTCTATCCCCACGTGATACTTCATGAGTAGCTCTAATAATAAACAATAAACAATCTCAATGGATTTTAGAGGTGGCTCCATAATTGAAGAGGTGGCTTGATGAATGCCATATATTGCATATTTATAACTTTCATATTAACTATTTTTGTATATAAATAATGCTACTCGGGTATTTTTAGTGTGTATTTCAGGAATTTTATTTGTACAAGGAGACGACATGAAATCAGAGTTGGAGTAGGAAATTAAAGTCCGAAAAGTTTCTAAAGTGGGCGAGACTACGAGATCACGATTCTCCAGAGAGTAAAAGTGCAATACAATCATCAAAATAAACTCAAAAGGATAAAATACTCGAGGGGAAGAAAATTCAGAAACTAATTACTTATTATGGCTGCTAATTAGCAGTTTTAGCCGCTAAATGGCGGCCCAAAGTGGGTCCCACTATCCGATATTTCTCCCATTGCTTCGTTGTGATTTTGTAGTTTCACAATTGCATTAGAATTGGGTTTGGTTTTTCGAAGCCTTTATATTGGTCGTATCCATGTATTCTAGAAAAAATCTTGTAAGTTTTATACTCGTTCTTAATTTAATAAAATTAGAGTTTTGCTGAAGGGGTGACAGCCACAATACCATGCTCCAAAGGTAAGCCATTACTTTTAATTATTTATTTACTTTTTAGATAAAGTTAATTACTTTCTAGTATAGATTTATTTGCTTTCTAGATTAGATTTTATTGTGTTTAAGAATAAAAATTCGATTTTGCTTATTATAAATATGGATAGCTAATTTTCTTTAGTCCTAGGATGTAGATGAAGTTAGTTTAATAGATCTAATATGGATTTATCTCATCTTCTTCTTATAAATAAATAAAGTTATGATTTTTCTATAAATAAATAAAAGATAGAGTTCACAAATCATAATTCTTTGATAGATTATGCTTAATTAATATTTTGATAATCTATGCTTAGATGAAGTTTGGAATTCTTATTTTTTTGTTTATTTTTAGAATTATCAATGAAGATTTTCCTATAAATAAATTGACTTGAATAAACTTGTAAATCTGATTTCTTTGATAGCTTATACTTAAGTTTGGTTTTTTGATAGCCTATGCTTAGATTAGGGTTTGAAGTTTATTTCTTTTCTTTTTTTAAAGAGATTTTCTACTTGATATGATTTGTTTTTAAGAAAGGTGTTATTTTTGATGGTTTATACTTGCACATCACTTGATAGGTTATATTTAGAGACACTTGATTAAAATTAAATTAAAAAGATCACCTTTTTAATATGTTACTTAACTGTACATAATTAAAAAGATAGGAAGAAAGAGATAATTTATTGTTAGGCTAGTATTCTAATGGATTCGAAATCCTAGGCTAATCTTTAGTACTTAAAACTCATCCTTCCAACTTAGAATTCTTTGTTAATCTACTAGAACTAAAGAAATAGAAAGAATCGCAAAACACCTGAGATCTCTGTGTGACGACCTGTATAGCGCTACAACTAATACTGTACGCTTGTAGTAATTTATTATATCAAGTTTTTGACGTCGTTGTAGGGGATCGACGGTGTTTTTCTTGCTTCTTCTAAAGTTTTATGGGTTAACAGTGTGTGTGAGTGTGTAGGGACCATATATTGCAGATACATGAAGAGAAAAAGAATTAGGGAAGCTCTAGCACTGCATAGCAGAACTAGAGAGTCAAACTCTCTGGTTTGACCGCTAATTAACTGCCAGAACCGCTATTTAGCGGCTCTAGAGGTATCTTCTGAACCAAACTTTTCTCTAGTTCTGTATTTTTGGTCCTTACTTCTGTGAAAAAAAAGAAATTTAGGAACAGTAGGAATCACATTTTTATTTGATCATATCTACTCCACCGTTTTTATCTCCACCACACCCCACTTCTTGCATTGGTTTATGAAATTCACGCATACACTCACGATCGTTGGTTCATGCCATATTTGACCCATGATCAATTTGGTCGATTTGTGAGATCAGATTTGTTCATGGGAGACAAAATGGACCAGCCGATCCCGATCCTTTAGGATCGATATTACCCGTTGCGCACATCACTTCCATCATGCATAAAACTTCCATACGCAGCGGGTAATCACTATGAGTTGAAGCCGTAGTACATCGGTATGCTTCCTAAATTTACTGGTTCTGATTCAGAGGATGCATATCTCTTTATCAGTAAATTTCAGAAATTATGCGTAACGATAAAACTGCAGCACTTATCGTAGGACGCAATTAAGCTCCGCTTCATCCCCTTTGCACTCAAGGATAATGCTAAGAAGTGGTTGTACAGTATGCCTACTGATGCAATCACTACTTGGGATGAATTCGTTGCAGTATTTCTCAAGAAGTATTAACCCACATATAAGGCGGTAAGGATACGAAATCAAATCAAGTAATTTTGTCAAGTGCTGGGAGAACCCTTCTGAAAATACTTAGAACGGTTCAAGAACTTATTAACTCAGTGCCTTCACCATGCGATAGAAAAGTGATGGTTGTGTCAAATCGTATACGAAGGACTCGATTACACATCCAAAACTCTTCTTGAGTCCATGTGTCAGGGGGAGTTTATGAGGAAAAACGAGGATGAAGAATGAGACTTTCTTGAGAACCTATCGTGGAAGACTATGCAGTGGGAGAGTCCTGCTGAGAATTCCAGTGCATCAACTTCTGCACATAAGGTGGGATCCATAGCGTCGACAACTCTATAGCTGCCGAAGCTAAGATTGCAGCTCTTATGAGGAGAATTAAGGCATTGGAGACCACTCGTGCTCCACAGATAAGTCAAGTAAATCAAATTCAAGTTTCCACATGCTTTAATTGCAGAACTCCGAATCATGTTATGAAGGAGTGTCCATTAATAAATCTCATGGGTCTCACACTTGAATAGGCTAACGCTTTGTATCAACAACCCATGAACAATCTTTACGCTCCTACATACAATCCTGGCTGGAGAAACCATCCAAATTTATCATCGGATCAAGGAAAATATCAGGGGGGCCCTAACCCTAACATACAACCTCCAACCAATGGTCAGTTACCAAGACCAAATGTGGGTGCTTATCAACACCCAAATGCATCAAATTATGGGAACAACCAGAATAAACTACCTGCACAAAACCACTCATATCCACAACAGGGGTCTAATAATGAAAAAGAAAAGCGACTTCAGTCACTTGAGAAGCACATTGAAAATATTCTCAAGTCTCATTCCAAGTTTGACATGCATATGTCCAACCTTGGCACGCACATGCAAAATCTTATGAAAGTGTCAACTAATTTTATTCAAAGTACAGGTAAGCAACTGCTCGTGAACTCTCAATCTATTAAGAATGTAGAGTAGCAGGTTGGATAATTAGCGAGTCAGTTGAGTGAACGTGGCCAAGGTAATTTTTCAAGTCAAACCATAACGAACCCTAATGCTAGTTGCTCAAACTCTAATCAGTCACATGTTCACCAATGCAATGTCATTCACACACTTAGATCTGGAAGCAAGTGGACAATAATGTAGCTATGCCCCCTGATCCCACTCCTACTATCTCGCAGGCTACACCATCTCTTCCACCTCTTTTTCCACAAGCATCTTCATCACTTCCATCACCGTCACATACTCATTTGGAAGAACCTGTTCCTAAGCCAAAAGCATCATATCACAATCGGCTTAGGAAACTTTCACCGTAAGTAGAGAAGATTCTTAAAATATTTCAGCAGGTGAAGATTAATATTCCACTCCTTGACATTATACAACAGCTTCCTACTTATGCTAAGTTCCCCAAGTATTTGTGTACTAAGAAACGAGCAAAAAATATTCATGAGAAAGTTTTTCTTACTGCAAATATCTCACATATCCTCTCTAACTCCTTGCCTGTCAAGTATAAAGATCCAGATTCCCCCACAATCTCATGCACCATTGGGAACATTACATTTGATAGGACGTTGCTTGATTTAGAGGCAAGTGTCAACTTGCTTCCTTACACTGTTTATCAGCAACTGGGATTAGAAAAACTTTAATCTACCAAGGTCACATTACAGTTAGCTGATCATTCGATCAAGAGACCACTTGGTATGGTTGAAGATGTGCCCATTAAAGTCGGCGAGTTTATCTTTCCTGTAGACTTCGTTGTCTTAAAAACTGAGCCGATCTCCAATCCACGAAATCAATTTCCCGTTATCTTGGGTAGACCATTCCTTAAAACATCAAATACATTAATTGATTGCAGGAGTGGCCTCATGAAGTTATCGTTTGGGAATATGACTGTGGCATTGAATATATTTAATATGAATGAGCACGCAACAAGCTCCCTTATTGAGGTCAACATGATTCATAGTTTGCACTCTCATTCGACCTCTTACACTTATGATGAACCTTTATTTGAGCAAATTTTCAAAGATGAACTCATATTATTAGATGAATTAGCACATACTAATTCTATGTATGATGATACTTGTGCAAGTGTGTCATTGATTTATGAGCAAATTTTTGAGGATTTGTTTGCAGAGGAGCTCGCATTACTTCGTGAGTTAGAAGAGCACCACCATATTCACTTGATCCTATAGCACTCTTCTCACCTCATGATATTTCTACATGTATGCTTGTTACTAACGATGATTGGCAGGTTTATAATAAAAAATTCTTTAACCCAATTGTTAATGCTTACATGTGGACAAAGAAAAAGTAAGGGTAGTATAAGTTACAGAAAGGTAATTTAGTGACTTATAGGAGGTTGATGAGATATATTAATGCACCCACTTTACATTTAAAACTCACACATTATGAAAGTGGGAAGCGATCGAGAGGTCGTAACCGATTTCCATGCGTTAATAGGGTGATGATATTGAGATTGTAACTTTTAAGACTCTCATTATTTAGTATTTGTATAATACTTTTCATATTTATTTTACCACACTTGGTTTGTGTATGAGGGCATACATGAGTTTAGGTGTGGGGGAGTTGGTTAGGATTTTTTTTGTGTGTTTTTCTAAGATTTTAGTTTTTTTTAGAGTTTTTACTTTATTTTTAGATGATTTTTGGGTTTCTTTATTTTACACTTTGGATAGTTTTTAGGGTAACAACTAACTAAAAATTAAAAAAATAACTAAAACAAATAAAAAAATTAACAACAAATTTATGTATTTTTATCAATAGATCAACCTGATTACAGATAAAGCGACAAATTTAGATTTGAAATTGGATATGAGAGCAGATTGGATGATATACTTTGAATTTTATGAAAAAAGATTAAAATATGAAAAAAAATACCGCTAACAGTAGTTTTGAGGCAAGTATGCATCTAATTTTCACTTTACAATAGTTTATTAGGTTAAAGAAAAAGATGATAACGATTGAGTAAGTCTTCTCTCTATAAAGAAAAACAAAAAAATAAAAAAAAAGTAAGAATAAAAAAATAGGGTGCACCTGGTATTAGGGCAATAGTTTCAAGAATGATAAAACAATGGGGTGCGCTTGGTATTAAGGTAATAGTCTCAAGAGTGAACAAAGAGTATGATCCAAGTAATCGAGTACTTTGAGCCTAAGTAAGTATGAATATTAGCATAAAAGGTGAAATATTCTTAAAAAAAGAAGAAAAAGAAAAAGAAAAGAGTATGAACCAAGTAATCGGTACTTTGTGCCCCTAAGCAAGCGTGAATATTCGCATGAAGTTGAAATATTCTTAAAAAAGGAAAAAAAAGAAAAAATTGTTATGAGAGAGGAAATGAATCATGAGTTAGAGTTGGAGTTCAAAACCGAAATAAACTATCACACGTGCATGTAGATGTATATGAGCCAATGGATTATCTGTTAGTGGGTATTGAAATATAAGATTTAAATTTTTGATTAAAATAATAAGTGTATTTGATATGACGCTCGATTTGAAAATTGATAATCTAAATGCGTTCTTGAGTTTGTATATTGTGAGATTAATTGATGAAAATAACATTAATTTTTTTTCTTGATTTTTGGTTATCCTTATTTTTCTTTTCTTTATTTCTTAATCTATTTCCTTCATGAATTTTGTGGGTATATTCACTGCAAGCCCTTACGAGACACAACTCGTCCATTAGGATAACCTAGGGGTTTAAAGGTTTGTTGCACGTGCTAAGTGCAATCGCGATTCCTGCGAAAGTGAGTTAGGATTTTTAATTTTTTTTAGGGTTAGATTTTGCTCGAGAACTAGTAAAAGATAGGTGTGGGGGTGTCCATCGAGCGTGGCAATTATATCCACGAGTAATAGTAAACAATAATAGTAATACTAGTATATACAATATTTGATATCCTAACCCCAAGATTGCATTCCTACTTCCTTTATTCAGTCCTCAGTTGTCCACATGTTTAATATATTGATCAATCAAGTATGCTTATATTCAGTTTTCATGTTATCTTATAATCATATGCAGTTATGTAGTCAATCAGTTACATACTATATGTTGCACGTATTATGCATTAGCATATATCAAATTTATTGGTCATATATCATGTGCTACTCTCATATACTAAGAGTCATTCCAATCATGTGTCCATATTCAAAGTTAAGTATCAAGTTCATGCTCATGTCAGGTACATATCTCATAATTAACTATGTAGTCAAGTGTTCATAGTTAGTATGCATGTCCCATGTATACGTCACCAAGTGAACATGTTCATATATCATCATGTAACAATGTTAAAAACCATACATGTTACAACAATTACATAATATATTATTTGGACAGCAGATACATAACTATAGTAATAAATTATTTCATATCATAACTTAATTCTATAAACTATCTTGTAAGATCAAATCATATGAACTTGACAAACAACCCATTATCGATCAGTTTGATACACTTTCAATGTATCAAACAAAGAGATCTTTGTCTATAGTTAATGAATTACAGAGTCCTGTATGCCTTAATGATGGAGATAAAAGTGTCTTATTGAGATTCTCAAAAAAATTCTATTCAAATACAGAATTTGATTGAAGAATAGGAAATTTTAACTTTTGTCAGAGTTTTAGAATAATTTTTCTCAAAGAAATTCAATAATTTGGTAAACTCAAATGAAGAGAACCCAAGTACTTATAAGCATAATTTTTACATTCATCTATTAAAAAATGGTTGTTACAACAGTTAAAAATAGTAAAAAAATATTCGAAAGTGCAATAGTACAACCATAAGAAACTATTAGACTATTTGATTAATGTCAATGATTAGTCAAATTGTGTGTTGAACAACATAGTGATGAGCACTAAGTAGTCAACTATATAAAGCAGGTAGTTGACTAATTATATTGACACAGTAGGTACTCTTTAGCATTAGTTAGGTGGAGATAAAGCTTTTTATGACTAGCGTAAAGGTGAATTCAAAACTGATTTCCTGTATTAGTCATTTGACTATAGTGGTTAGTCGACTAATAAGAATTTTGGTTATACATTAGTTGACTGTATAGAAGGGGCAATCAACTAGTCAATATTAAAATTTCAGTATCAGTATATCAATATTCTGTTAGTCGACTAAAGCACATGATTAGTTGACTAACTTTGTGTTAGGCACAGATACTTATGATATATACAAAATCTTAAGTTTATTTAGTGTAGAGTTAATTCTAGGGCATATCAAAATTTTAAATTTATGAGTTAATTGTGTGTGTTCACGCGTGCATGTGTGTATCAAGGCTTGTTAACAATGATTCTGAAAAGGAAAATTATGTCAAATTTCTTATTTGAGTTTAAAAACTTCATCTTTAAATTATCCTTCTTTATTTTCATATCTTTTGTTTCTCATTTATTGTACTGCAAAAAATGATTATATATATACATGATTATTATTATTAAAACACAAATTCTGAATTTGATCTTAGTAAGATACATGATACTATATTTATAGATGTCGTAAATCACATTGTTTATTATATTGGCAAAGGTTCTTATAAACACAAGTTTTCAAGTTTAGATTCATATATTCCAAATTTTTATGTGTGATTATGGATCTTGGAGATAGATTATTTCCAATTATAAATGACCTCTATCTGTTATATCTCTCTGATGATCTATTCTATTATAAACTCCCATTATCAATTCAAGTCTAAAAACCGATGTTGTCCCAATAGAAAGTAAATTTATTTCATCTTTTAGACTTAAACAGAGAAATTTTTAAAAGAGACGTTACTCGCCTTATTTTACTTGAGTTCTTATATTTTTTTTTGAAACTGTTTTGAAATGGTTGACTTTTGGACCGACATTGTACTATTGTTATAACATAATCCTTCAACTTACCTTAATTTTGTCCCTCCATCCTTAAACCCTTCATGGCAGGACAATTTGTTGGAAGGGAGTTTGACCAATGACTTGATAGTAATTACAGAAAATAGAGAGTATGGAGGTATCCTCTTACCCACTCTTATAAAGCATACCTCATTGAAGTCCCCTCACTCTCTTGTTCTCTCTTATCTCTCACTTATTTTTCTCTCTTCTTACTAATCTTATAAGATGATCTTTGAGGCCCTCTTCAACCCATTTCCTTTCAATTCCAATTCTAAAAAAATTTATAAAATATCCAAATAAATCCACAAAAACCCAAACTTATTTTCCTCCACTAAAAATTTTCTCGTCTTTGAGCTCTCTTTATTTCATCGTCAGATTCCAACTCCATCTTGAGTGGTTAGCATGGAGGCGGTATAACTCTATAATTTTCTAAGTGCTTTTATCGATTCTTTTGTGTCATTCATTTCAGACAAGTATTTTAGTACTAGTATTGCAACCGATATTTTACTTTTATAATTTTTATCTTGTACTTCGGATCTCAAAAGTGGAGTCTACTTGTGCAGGGGGCTTAACATCCTAAAAGGATTTCCAATCTTTTTGGGGGCAAAAAAGTGGTTGTTCATCTCCGTAGACTACTTCCTACGTGGAATAAAACTGAACGTTCGGATACAATCTCGACAAGGAAAATTATACTACTAATCTGGAAATACATCATTTGCTGATTTAGTGCTGAGATAAATTGTGATTGATAAAATGAAGCAATTCAAACTTGAGGATAATTCAAGACTCTTGTATAAAATGGAAATTACACTCCGTTTTGCATTTATTACACACATACAGTTTAATGGACTAGCTAACACTCTCATTGAGCAAATCTTAGATAGAAATGAGTGAGAGAAGCAAAACAAGAGCTGATAGACCATCATCCAAGAGTTCTTTTGGTCTAACTATACTACGCATAAAAGTAGCATAGGGATAGACCTATTCAACTAAGTCTACGATTCATTAACAATATGCTAAGAGAATTTGGAATCAAGTTGCTCTGAATTCACAACTCCCCAAGCTAAACAAGAAAGGCCTAAGGACTAGTCTAGACTTGGTAGATGAAATATGTGAACATGCATTCGAGTAATAACTCACCCATCAATATTTGAAAAGAACATTGAAGGGACGTGGAGTTCAAGGCTAAAAGAAAATCTGCATTCACATTAAAACAAAATTTACATAGTCAGTGAGAAATATCTCGGACTCAGATACAAATACATAAGTAGATGTGAAAGTACAATAGTACAAAATAAAGTCTATATACCAAGTTGAAGGTCAACACCTCAGACTGAAACTTAAGTACAAATACTATACTACATGCGAAGGCACAAATTCATTTAGAATCAAAATTGTAGAAGAGCAAAAGATGGATTTCATTCATTATACAGTAATTATTTACAAAATCAGAGAGTATAGTCTCGGACTTATCATATGATAGAAGTTTCAGAATGAAACTTTTTACAATGTCAGAGGTCGAAGCCTTAGATTTACACAAAAATGCAAAAGATACATGGGTTTCCAAGTAAGTTATAGCAAGTAAGAATAAAAGAGTACTAACATGGATTTTCACAATCATCTAAGGATCGTAAGATCTTCAGTTAATTGATTCAGATGCCATATGGTTTCATTGAAGGGCCAATTTCCTTCCATTTCTTCCATATCCTTAAACCTATCGCTTCATCTTGTTCATGTCACATGGATGAATGTTCAGAGCTTCACAGATTTTTATGTCAGAATTTTATCTCATGATAATAGCTAAATCACTTCAATTAAATTTTATCATTTTATTCATTAGTTTGAGCAGTTCAAAATCAACTGGTCATATATCATATTATGACTCTGGATGAAGAAGATATGAGCAAAAAAGTTCACACTTGGTCATATAGCCTAAACTTCAATCAAAATTTTCAGAACTCTGTTCGTGACTCATTGTCTGGGCCTACTAGGATCAGAGCTCCTAGATGTCCTATGGTAGATAATCCAGAAGCACTGGATGGCCTATCATTAGCCATCCATAAAGTAGGCCCCAGACAGAGGCCTTCCTGAACTCTTAATAGTGATCCATTTATTCATTAGTTTTGTCTCATAGAGATCTTCAATCTAGTGTATTTATTACCTTATTTATACTCTAGAGGAGAGTTATGCTTGCTTGAAGTTTCTGATTGAAATCAATAGTCATGATCAATTCGATTGTAGTCGTCCTTGTCTAGTGAAATCAAATTGATCTACCCCTATCTATTGGAATCTTTACTGATTTTAATATTTCTTCCTTATCTTGAAAAATTCTTGATAGATTCAAACTCTTCAAGCCTCATTTTGTGATAAAATTAAATCTGATTTCAAACTTTAGGATCAAATCACCACTATACGATCTAATCTTGATTCCAATCATTTGATTCCACCATATCTTGTCCTAGGGCTCCCAAGGCAGCCTATCTCCTCAATAACTATTTAATATCCATTCAAGAGGTCTGAACAGTCTATCATTTATTGTCCAAACTTGGACGACATACCACATGCTATCCAGGGCCCATGGACAACATATAGTCTGGGGGACTTCTTATCCAGATCCACTCTATTTCATCTCTTGATTAGATCCAAAAGAATATGAAATATACTCTTCTCTGCAAATTTGGGAGCTCAAGAATTCAAATGGTGTTAAAATGATGGTCAAACGGCAAATTTGAAGTCATTTTTTGACATTCAAGTGGCCCATTTTTGATGATTCTCGCCTTGAACAACTCTTAACGACCCTATATCTCCCAAATCTTCCTCCTACGTCCAACAAAACTTTTTAAACCTCTCTCTTCATATTTTCAATGATTTTTATCAATTTCATTCAGATTTCATTTAGATCTATAGATTAAAATGTCGGTTTTATTGGTTCAATACTTTTGATTAATATCATATTTTACATTTTTCCTCCCATATTTTGTCTATTTTTATATATAAATAATTGCTACTCTGATATTTTTAGTGTACTTTTATAGATAACAAAGGATTTGCAAGAAAAAGAAGAAGAAGAAGCAAATTTATCAAAAATATGAGTAAAGAAAGTCAATTAAGGTGAAGACAGAAACTCAAGTGCAGCAACAACAACTTCAAGAGTATTTTTGGCCAAGATAAAGCTTGAAATGGAAAAATTATGTTTGATAAATTTGTAGAGCTCGGAATTATTTTCAAAACAAGTCTAAGAACAGATCAATCCGAGTTCGTATGCAAAATTTATAGTCATTTTACTGAAGTGCTGCAGAATGGAAAATCCAATCCAGCGTGTTGCAAGTGTGCTGAACTTAATTAATTTCAGATTTTGAACCCAAAAATTAGTATTTTATGCCATTTAATCTCAACCATTAGTTTCTAATACCTATGGATTGAATTAGAATTATATATCTTGAGATTGGTTTGTGTTGGATTAGAATTATATATTTTGTATTGAGTTTGAGTAGGAGTAACATTGTATTTAGGTTATAAATACCCCACGAATCCTTGTAAATTGATAGAGTTTTTTAGATGTAAATTTGTACTCTTGACAATTAATAAAAGATTAGGGTTTTGCCGAAGGGGTGACTGTGCCATACTGCGCTCCAGAGGTAACTCCATTATTTTTAAGGATTTTCTAGTAAGTAGAAGTATTAAATTGCTTTTTAGATATAGTTAATTGCTTTTTAGTTTAGATATTTAATCGCTTTCATATAAAAAGTAGGATTTTTAATTAGAACTATGAGCAGCTAAATTAGTTTAGCTCTAGGATGTAGAAGAAAGTAGGAATCAACTATGTAAATAATTTTTATTGTTTTCCTCCTAAAATAAAATAATAAAGATATGATTTTCAATGAAAAGATTAAAATACAACAACTCGTAGATTAATGCTTTGATAGGTTATGCGTGAATTAAGTTTCTTGATAGCCTATGCTTAATTAGGATTTGGAGTTGTCAAATATTATTTTTTTATAGAATTATTTAATGATTTAGTTTATTTTTATGAAAAGGAGTATCTTTGACTTCGTCATATTTTGGACAACAAGATTTCTTAAGTTTGGACTTAAGAATGTGTTTTTCCATTTTCTTATTGGATTTAGTTTGTTGACATATTTCTTTTAAAGTATCCATGTATGCTTTCTTTAAAAAACCGGTTGTATGAGTACTTTTTGGATCATTTCCAGTATAACTTTTTAATCTTAAATGATCATATCTATTTTGTATAAGATTATTCCAAGGATAAGGTATTTTTGCAAAAAATCCTTTTATCCAGAATAATTTCTTTTCTACTATACTTAGCTTAATTACATAATCTATGTATGTATTTATAAATTCTTCAATCATGCATATATTGCATAATCTCATTTTCATTAATATTTCTTCATAATTTGATCTTCTGATAAAGTTTCTCCTGTTAAGTCTCCAAAAAATATTCTAACAATACTTTGCAGAGCTTCCTTCTTTGAATTAAATTTTGTGTCAAGATTTCTAATAGATTCAGGATGAAATTTTTCATATTGGAAAAGCCATGATAAAGCTATTCCTTCCCAAAAACTTGTAGCAAATAAAACAAATTGTATATTAGAAATAGTTTATGACAATAAGAATACTGTTCCAACTATATGTTGAATCCAGTTTCCTATATATTGCCTTAACTTTCCAAAAGGAATTTTATCTATATTAAAAATCATTCCTTGGGAATTAGTAAATTCTTGTCCCAAGTTTTTATATCTTCTACTATTTCTAATAATGTGTTCATTTATAAAAACTTCGAGATTTCCACCATATCCCTATGCTCCCTAAGTCATTTCAACTTCAGGAATAGGTGGAGATGATTGAACTGATCCCGGTGGAGGAAGTAAAAGTGTGATTCCTGATGTAGATTCTTGTTCCTTATTTATATGGAAATAAGAATAATCTTCTTGTCCAGAAGAGTGATCTTGTTCAGATCTTTATATATCTTTTTTTTCAGAAGAATGATCTTATTCAGATCTTTGTATATCTTCTTGTTCAGAAGAGTTATCCTGTTCGGATAAATATATATCTTCTTGTTCAGAAGATTGATCATGTTAGGATCTATAATAGTTTATAGAAGCTATATGCTTCTCATTGTAGTTATATATTTCCTCGTTTGAGATTTCTCCCAATAACTCCTTTTCCTGCAAAAGAATTTTTTTTTGTAGACTTCATAGTCTACTTAGTTAGTAACAATTCTATTTTTTTTTCCTTTGATGAATATTTCATCATACAAATAGATCCAAATTTCTCATTACTGAATCTAGAGACTTTTGTAATTGCTTTGAACTCTGTTTCATTAATTCTATTAACTTCTGTTAAAATCTTCTTTAAATGATCACAAATATAATTACTTATTCCAACTTAATTTTTGATACTATTCGTATCATTGGTTGGAAGATATATAACATGATTATGATTATTCAAATTGTACGGGCATACATAAGTTTCGTTCGGTAGAACTACTTTATGGTTATCCATTTCTGGATTAGGCGAGGTCATGTTGTTATTATTATTTATTAGTCTTTTCTATAATTGTTTTTATTTCTATCTTCGTTTTGATCATATTCTCTTCGGCTACATTACACCTCTAACCGTGGTTTTCTGGTAAAGTTAAGCTGCAAGGACCTGACCCTCCTGGTCTATCCACCACAAGTTTATATCATTACTTCAGAGAGGTAGAACACAGTATTGGTTCGTTTCCTACCGCATGCATAAGAAGAAGAAATATTAACAAATAAAGATCTAGCCAATAAACTTTGATAAAAACATGCCTCTTAGTTTAGCCTATCATATACAAAATAAAAACTCACAGTATTTTATTGAAGAAGCTGATAAAGATACCAACTAGTACACGCTGACTCTGATACCAAATCGAAAGAACTCGGAAAAATACAAGAAAAGGAATGTTGTGATCACTCAAAGAAAAAGTTTCCAAATCGAAAGAACTCGGAAAAATACAAGAAAAGGAATGCTGTGATCACTCAAAGAAAAAGTTTCTATTACAATTGTCGTTGTTCTTCTGAATGAGGGGCTTCCCCCTTTTATAGAATTTCTTTCTCAGTAAGTGATAAGGAGGAATCTTCCTTTTTTTGAAAGGTCGTCTCGTAGTGGAGGAAAAAGGTGTCCTTTCGAGAAAATTATTGTCTTTTGATGCCTTGAGGATAAGAAGGAATCTTTTTTAGGTAGGGAGAGGTTGTCACTTGCTAGTGGAAAAATGAGTTGTCTGGAATCTTTTTAGTGGGTAGGGCCCATCTTGCTTCTACTCACCGAGAAAAATATATGCAAGCCTAGAAACCAGTGATCTGGTTAGTGTCAGGATTCCAGAATTCCTAGATCTGCTAAACCTCTTCCAAATAAAGACGGACAAGACAAAGTTATTAGATGCAGAAGTATCAGTGCAACACATGATATAACTGTATCAGCAAAATCTAATAGAAGATGGCCAGCTATTACAGTTTTTAAAAAGATTAGAAGAAACAGATATTGTCTCTTTATTCTCTAAATAAGAACTAATCCTCAACAAGAATCAGAGACCGATGATGATGGCTTGCTTTTCTGAAATTCCAAATTACCAGAGATAGATAAGACTAGGTCTTGTTCATGAAGTCTTGGTAAATGCTAAACATCCAAAAGATTTCCAGAGATACATCCCAGAAATATGTAGTGCAAAAGTAAGAGAATATGCAAATAGATGCCGAATTCTCTCTCTTCCGAGTCTGCAGCATATGGGAAGAGAGGAACTACATAAAATTGTTCCCCTCTATTCAGACGTGGGAGATGCATACAATTCTGAAACTTCCAAATCACGATTTTGTCAGGTACAAAAAAGATGATTTCATTTTCGCTAATGAAGCTTTTCTTGCAGCCAAAGAATTCTTTCAGGAAGTTCATAGAAAAGCCACCTGTGGAGCCCATGCGATTCATGAAGGGAGGACCATTCTTCTTTCCGACTACATCTCAGCCTTTGAAGATTCCCAAGAAAGAATCCAAAAGGCCGCCAGATTTCTTGAGTCCTTACAATTAGGGACGATAGGAACAAGAGCCCAAGATGAGTTTTTCCTTGAGGCAGAGGACCAGTCAGCCATGGAAAACAGAGATGCAGATCTAGATTCAGAAATGATAGCGAATCTAGAGATTGGTGAGTAGAAGCAAGGTGGGCCCTACCCACTAAAAAGATTCAAGACAGCTCATTTTTCCACTAGCAAGTGACAACCTCTCCCTACCTAAAAGAGATTCCTTCTTATCCTCAAGGCATCAGAAGACAATAATTTTCTCGAAAGGACGCCTTTTTCCTCCACTACGAGATGGCCTTTCAAAAAAGGAAGATTCCTCCTTATCACTTAAGAAGAAAGAAATTCTATAAAAGGGGGAAGCCCCTCATTCAGAGAAACAACGAAAGTTGTAATTGAAACTTTTTCTTTGAGTGATCACAACATTACTTTTCTTGTATTTTTCTGTGTTCTTTCAATTAGAGGTGACTCCATTGTTTTCAAGGATTTTCTAGTAAGTAGAAATATTGAATTGCTTTTTAGATAGAGTTAATTGCTTTTTAGTTTAGATATTTAATCGCTTTCATAAAAAAAATAGAATTTTTAATTAGAACCATGAGTAGCTAAATGAGTTTAGCTCTAGGATGTAGAAGAAAGTAGGAATCAACTATGTAATTAATTTTTATTGTTTTCTTCCTAAAATAATATAATAAAGATATGATTTTTCAATGAAAAAATTAAAATATAGCAACTCGTAAATTAATGCTTTGATAGGTTATGCATGAGTTAAGTTTTTTGATAGCCTATGCTTAGTTAGGGTTTGGAGTTGTCAATTTTTACTTTTTTTTTTTATAGAATTATCTAATAATTTAGTTTATTTTTATGAAAAGTAATATCTTTGATGAGTTATGTTTGCACATCACTTGATAGCTCATAATTAGAACAGTTTAATTGAAAGATTAAAACTAAAAGATCAGTTTTTATGTTAGGAAGAAGATAATAGAAATAATACATGGTAGTGAACTAGTGGATTCTATATGTTTGGCTAATTAGAATAACTCGAAATCAACTTAGAACCCATAATTAGCTCGTTAGAATAATAAGATTAGCAAGAACACAAAAATACTCTAGATCCTATTGAAATGACCTGTAAAGTGCTACAACTAGCACTGTGTGCTTACAGTAAATTTATCACACCAAGTTTCTGGCGCTGTTGTCAGGGATCGACGATGTTTTCTTATTTTTTCTAACATTTTACGAGTTAATAGTGTGTGTTGAATATGCAGGGACCTAGAAATTTAGATATCGTAAGGAAAAGGAATGAGAGAAGTCTTAGGAGTACACTACAAATGGCTCCCTGATTTTGCCACCAAATAGTGGTAATTGCCCCCATTTGGTGACAATTTAGGTGAAAATCTCCACCTATTTTTCTCTTGTTCTGTGTTTTAAGTCTTTGATTCTGTAAAAAATGCAAGAAAAATAAAAAAGGGAAACTGTAAGACATCACATTTTTATTTGATCATATTTCTTCTACTGTTTCATCTCACCACAGCTCACTTCTTACATTAGTTTAGGAAACTCACGCATCCACTCACGGTCGCTGGTTCATGCCATATCAGACCCTGATCAATTTGGTCGATTTGTGAGATCAGATTTGTTCATGGAAGATAAGATGGACCAACCGATTTCGATCTTTCAGGATCGGTATTGCCCGTTGCGCATATCACTATCGTCATGCATCAGACTTCCACACACAGCAGGTCATCACTATGAATTGAAACTGCAATACATCAGAATGCTTCCTAAATTCACTAGTTCTGATTCTGAAGATACATATCTCTTTATCAGTGAATTTCAGGAAGTGCACGTGATGATTAAACTGCAACACTTGTCGGAGGATGCAATTAAACTTCGCTTCATTAAATTCGCTCTCAAAGATAACGCCAAGAAGTGGTTGTACAATATGCCTACTGATTCAATCACTACCTGTGATGAATTCATATATTTTTTTCAAGAAGTATTATCCCACGCACAAGATGATAAAAATTCAAAATTAAGTTAATCAATTCTGTCAAGTGCCGGGAGAACCCTTATGGAAATACTTGGAATGATTCAAAGATTTATTAGCTCAGTGTCCCACCATGTGATAGAACAGTGGCTGTTATATCAAATTGTATGCGAAAGACTCGATTACACATCCAAAACTCTTCTTGTGTCCATGTGTTAGGGAGAGTTTATGAGAAAGAATGAGGATGAAGCATGGAACTACCTTGAGGACCTATCGTAGAAAACTTTGTAATGAGAGAGTCCCGCTGAGAAATCCAATGCATCAACTTTGTCGTATAAGGGTGGGAGCCATAGCGTCGACAGCTCTATAGTTGCCGAAGCTAAGATTGTAACTCTTATAAGGAGAATTGAGACATTGGATACTTCTAACGCTCCACCGGTGGGTCAAGTCAATCAAATTCAAGTTCCCACATGCTTTAACTGTGGAACTTCGAATCATGTTATGGAGAAGTGTCCATTATTAATGAATCCCATGGGTCCAACACTTAAGCAGGTTAACGCCTTATATCAACGACCTATGAATAATCCTTACCCTCTTACATATAATCTAGATTGGAGGAATCACCCAAATCTCTCATGGGGTCAAGGGCAATATCAGGGGCCCCCAACCTTAACATGCAGCCTCCACCTAATGTTCAGTTTTCAAGACCTAACGTTGGTGTATATCAACACCTAAATGCTACGAATCAAGGGAATAACCATAATAAACCACCTGCACATAATCAATCATATCCATACCAGGGGTCTAACAATGATTATGATAGACGGATAACAACACTTGAAAGGAACGTGGAGAACCTTTTCAAGACGACGTCCAATTTAGGCACACAAATGCAAAATTTAATAAAAGTGTCTACTGACTTTATACAACGGACCGACCAACAACTTCTTGTAAGTTCTCAGTTGATCAAGAATATAAAGCAGCAGGTTGGACAATTAGTCACATAGCTGAGTGAGTTGGGGTCAGGTACCTTTCCGAGCCAACTAATAATGAACCATAACTCTAACTCATCTCAAACTGTTTTAAAAAGGAAAGAAGAAAAATAGTCCCACATTGGCTAGAGATTTGTTAGGATATGGGTTTATATATAATTGTTTGTTCCATGTCATTACTTATGTAAAAGAGAAGAAACCTTGAGCACCACGGGTAGTGCTACGCACCGCCCGCACGCACATGCGCGTGTGTGAATGGACGTTTAGGACGTATTAGTGGCGCGCTTGGCACTTCGCACGTACACATCGTTTAACAGCCAACTGTTGTGACCGTTTACCCAGTAGTCTATAAATAGGCCTTTGTCCAGACCTTTTAATATACAGAAATTTTCTTTTCTTCTCCTTTCTTCTGCAGACAGAAACTTGGTCATCTTTTTGACAGGATGTTTCTGTTTCCAGAAGAACAGTTCTTTCACAAATCAGTCCTACATTACACCCGCCAGAGCAACAGGATTGCAGCTTCCTTCCTATTGCAAACCGATCGTTGTATCCTAGGAGATCGACGCCCACTGTAATCCAGAAGCAAGCGGTGGAGGGCGAATCGATTTTAAAGAGATAGTGTCCAACACTAATCTCGATCATCTTCCTGTCTTCATCGTATCTGCATCAATTCTGCATACGTTTATCCTTCTGAACAAAGGTTTTTCTTAATTCAGTAATTCCTTTATTTTGTTTCTTTCTTAGGATAATAAACTAGATAACCAATTTCAGTTTAATTAAATTCCTGTAAACAACAGTAGGTAATAAGATTCAAATCTGGAAAATAGAGACTACTGCTATTATACAAATTCGTACTTCCTCTTTAATATTCTCACTGAAACCTGTGCATAATAACATAATTAATTCTGTGCATAATAATAGTAGTAATTCTGTGCATAATAAAATAGTAATTCTGTTAACTATTCTGTCCCTAAGAAACACTGAAGTCTTTTAATCTAAAACAATACTGAAATAACCAACAGTCTTAAAACCGATTAAATTTGTTTTAGATTAGAATACTATTGTGCAATTAATTAGAATTCTATCATAATAGTATTCAATCACTTGTTATTTTATATCTAAATCTAGTTACTTCTAGAAAAAGATAATTACTTTCTGTATAGAGAATAGATAGATTTATTGAAGAGATTTTATATGATATTGTGATCTAATGTAAGAATTGATTTTTAATTTTTATTAGAAAGATTAAAATTTATTACAAATATTAAGATAGATAAAATTTTATATCTGTAGATGGCCACTGCATCTGATATGTCCACTGTGGTAACTCCTGTCATGGTTACTCCAACTATGCTTTCAGGCCAGTATGAGAAACCAGAGAAGTTCAGTGGCTCAGATTTTAAAAGATAGCAACAAAAAATGTTGTTCTATCTCACTACACTAAATCTGGCCAAATATTTGAAGGAGACTGTGCCGACTCTTGTTGAAGATGATCAACAGTCAATGAAGGCGGTTGATGCATGGAAACATGCTGACTTCTTGAGTAAGAATTATATCCTCAATGGATTAGACAACTCTTCCAATTCGCCTTTTGTTTAAAACACCATAACTCCTACTATGGTTTGACTTTTTTCTTTTAGCATATGTTCTCTTTTGTGATTCTAATTAAGCTACTGACACAAGTTAATGGGATCTGCATCTTGAACCTTATTTAAGCTTTGAAGAGTATTCCAATTGGGTTGTACTGATTAGTTAAGTGAAAAAGGAACAAGTGTGGAATTTAGTCCACATTAACTAGAAAACTATTGATTTATGGTTATGGCTAAGTAAGTTTGATCCGGAGCTGACTCCCTCGGGTTTCCCTTTTTGAGCTTGCGAATTGATCATGGTCCTTCGCTGGTGATAAAGTCAGGTTCTATCACTGCATTTTCAAAAAAAGAGAAAAAAAAAAAGAAAAAAAAGAAAAAAATATTGTACTAGTTTCTTCTAGAGTCATTCTTAAAATCCAAATATAAACGTTCTAAATAAGTTGGAGTAAAACACAACACTACTTAAAAGGAAAAAATAAAAATTATTGTAGAGTATTTTAATTCTTGATCTTCGTCTTCTATTTTTTTTTTTCTTTTTCTTTTAATTTTTTGAATCTCTAATCCACCAGTGCAGGAAGTGAAGGCATGCCTCCAACCTTCTTTTACTTTTTGTACTTGCATGATAAAGGTGGAAAGAGAATACATATGTAATTTATTACATATTTGATTATAATAATAGAGTTACTTTTATTTTATTTTATTTGTTATTCGTAAATTTAAAAGTAGTAGGGACTAAAGATGCAAAAAAAATTTGCAAGTAAAATGATCAAGTTAAAATAAATTGGTTTTTCAAATAGAGTGGAGATATTTAGATGTTGGTTAAATTTTTAATCAAATATCATTATACCCCATATTTTTCTCTTCCTTTATTTCTTATAAATTGTTTATGGCTACAAACACATCATTTATGAGGATTTGAAGACTGAAATGCTTTTGAAATTTAACTGTGGTAATATGATAAGTATTATTTCATAAAGCATTTTGCAGTTTTGAACATAGTATTATGGTTCCCACACGTTAGGGTATGCTATTTGCGCTCTTTCTTTAATCTAATATGCATAAACTTTTATTGTGGGCATGTACTTATAATAACATGCTAGCCTAATTATAAGGAGGAAATTAAAGGCATACAATGTTGTTAATATGAGAGAAGGTGGATTCTCCATCGAGGGGATCACAAACTTTTGTGACAGGGATTAACCTTGTTGAACAGTAATATATATAGCTATTTTTCCTTTATACTTTGGGTGGGGGCAGGGCGCTTACCCTGGTGGTTAGTTCATTGTTCTACACATGGTTTCCAGCTCGAGCTTCTAAAAGATGTTTTTTTTACTGCTTACAAAGTTTGTTATTGGTTTCTATAACTTCATCTCGATTTTGGTGGATAGTGGTCCGAAACTAAAACAAAAATTTTGTGTGGCCAAGTTTGGGCATGGGGAACGAAGACTATTTGTCACGCCCCGCTCCCTTATATACGGCATACGAGCACGTGTAACAGATACCGGCAATATATTCAGTTTGAATATGCTAAAACCTCAATTAATTTGCCACAATAATACTCAGTAATTACGATAGAAAAATTCAACAAAAGTTTGAGTTTTTATTTATTGGAACGAAATTTAGATACAATTGAAACAAAATTTAATAAAACTAAACAAAAGGAAGTAGGGGATCTCTAATCCGTTATTGAGGTTCAATCTGATCTTTAAAGTACACCAGATCCTGCGTCAGTTTTGGCGTGTCCATCGATAAATCTGGGTATGCACACCCAGATCGTCAGATTGCGACCAAAATAAAATACGCAGAAAGAATGTGAAATATAACTATTATGTCCAAACATAATAATAATATAAGTTTTAGAAAATATGGAATGAGACATTTGTAATAATAATATCAATTAATTTAGGTTATTTTAATGTCACTTTAGTGAAGTCAACTTTATAATAGAGGTATTTTTATCTAGAATGTCATATAATCGGAAAAGCTAACTAATGGGATACAACTGTTTCAATTGTTTCCTGTACAAACCCAGAAAATGGTCACAGGATTGTCCGGTGCTGAGTCGGACCTGCCGTCAGGCAAACAGTAATTATAGTCAGGTATGATCCAGCAAATCATCACGCACCCATGGTGTGCGAAATATTCAGTTGTACAACTTAACAAGTTTACAACCGAAATAGAGTATATTTCCATCATTCAGTTTCTCCCCCAACCCAGTGTCATTTAGGTATAGTACAGTATATTGATTATATCAGGTACAATATTTTAATTAGATTTTTCTTAATTTGTTAACATAATGATTTATAGAATCCGTTCAGTTTATGAGATGACGTTCGGAAAAACCAGTCGAATATCTCGTATTCCACAAGTCTAATGGTTCTCTCCGTCAGACCTGACATAGCTGCTTCGGACCAAACAATGGATCCTCTCCCACGTCCACAGTCTATACTGGAGCCACCACTTCGCAAAGCTTTCATCGCCGATGGTCATGGAAAATATCAGCCGTCACAGGACATTCGAACTGGACAACCCGTCGTCTAGGTTAGGAATCGACGAGCAATGGGTTCTATTCGATCACCTGCATGATGTGATCTCGAATGACAGTTTTTGCACAACGAGTAGAATCCGTCTTTCCTACTCATGCGGAGAGGGTGGGATCTGGTGATATTTACAAGATGGTAGGACGTCGGTATCAACTCAACATCTTCCGATGATGTAGTAAGAGAGGCTGGCTCAGTAACCTCAAGAGGTTCTTTTGCAGTGAAAGCAGAGCGTGGGTGGCCATGTCCACGACGAAAGCGGTGATGGCACTTTCCTCGCGGGATCCACTAGAAGTCATCGAATCTTCCATGGCACCCGTCAGAGTAGTGGCCGCTATGGACGACAACGGTGAAGCTGGCCTTGTATTTTTAGGTCCTGCAATTGAACGAGATTGGCCTCGCGAGAGAACTTACTAGAGACGGGGTGGAATAGCCCTACTGTCACCTCGTTGTAGCAATACATCAACGTCAGGAGAGAGCATCCTTTTCGATGTGAAAGAGGAAAGAGATCAGCAACGCCCTATTCATTCACACTACAAGAGTATGATTGACGAACCTGGGGTTGTGGAATCCCCCTCCTCCTCTGGAAAAGAAGCATCAGACGAAGTTCGCTCTAGGAAAAGCTCGCCCACAGCTTCCGACAATTAGAGAATGGTTGAATACACATCCACATCCTGGTAAAGGCATTGGCTCTCGAATAGGAAATGATCATCTTATGGAAGAGCCATTGGGCCGACGAAGAAAAGCTTCCCAGGTAACGTCTACCAACAAAAAGTGGAACTGATCGATATACAGGGAAGTAAAGTAGGGCACGTGAAGCCCATTATTCCGGCAGAGTAGCCCCTCCTAGACTAGTTCTTCTTTTCTTCTCAACAGAGGAAAGAAAACAAACGGAAGAGCGAACGTGCGGATCGGTTCTGGAAGATTGAGAAAGTAGCAGCCGTGTGTGTGGGGCCTACTCCAATCCATGAGGCTTCCGATTCATCCCTGTACCCAGGTAGGTAGACTCCCGACCGTCGTGGTCAGTGGCCTGGGAAGCCCCTCATCAAATGGACCGATAGGGATGGGATGGTGGAGGCAAGGCTTATCGACGTAGCTTCGTCAGGCATGCCACAGACGGCAAGTACAAATGGGAGAGAAAGAAGCAATACCTGCCTACCACATTTCTCAAGCCCAACTGTAGAAGTAGGGAACAGGAAGTGAAGCATTGTGGTGATGGCGATCGAGTTTAAGAGAAGTTAGACAGTTTTCAATACGGGCTTTTTCCATGCTGCGACGAAAGCATGGCTTTCGATAGACATAGTGAAAGACCACGGAGAGGAAGGATCATTTTCATTCGTAAATATTCGGCTACCTATTCCGAAGAAAGAGATGATGGTCGATCAATAGCCATTCCCTCGATCAGTGGATGCAGCCCCAGTAGAGCGAGATTGGGAAGATAATGAGGATGACCAAGAGTTGGGTGTCTTATTCCTCGAAGTAGAGGAAGAAGATCAGATGATGAATGAATCGGACACACTGTCAACACATTGTCGGTAGTTGATGGCATCAGGAATTTTTGAAAATCCCGATGGCAGAAAATCGATCATGCTGAAGTTGTTACAAAGATGTATATATATTGGTTCAGTTATGGGGAAAAATGTTAGAAAATCGATCATGATGAAGCATGTAATAACAATTCTACAAACAAGCATGTAAATGACAATATAAAATAAACACACATGTGTATATATATTATATTGTTTCAGTTATAGGGAAAAATGTCACACGATGAAGTTGTTACAAAGATGTAAATGATCAATTTAATTCATAAAAATTTGAAAATTCAAAATGTTACATTGAGATGCAATCATAATTATATGCAACTATTGCCTCCTACATTAGGAAAAATTTTCTTTAAGAAAAGTCTTTTGTGGATCCCACAAACATAAACAATATTGCATTCCTTTTTTTTTTTTTTAATTTTAGGATATAAGTACTAGTTCAAAACTCATAGGATCACACTCAAACTAATAATATCACAATTATGTAAAAAAAAATTTACGCATGCCCTTTTCTGTATCTTTTTTAAAAAAAATTTCCTCTGTTCTGTGAATGGAACAAAGAGGGACTTTGCTTCCTCTTTGTTTTTCATTTTCCTTTTTTTTTTAGCATCCTTGTCACCTCCACTTATTTTCTTCTTTCTTAGCTCATTTGCACAGGTCTTGGCTGGTCATCTTTCTGGACATGCAGTATTTGTCAACATTGATTTTATTATTAATACACCCTGCAACTTATGTCCTCTTATACAATGTTCTCTAGCTTCAGTTTTACAACGTAATTGCGGTGCTCTAGTTTATTTTTCATTTTTGATTTCTCTTTGAACTTTTTTCGTTCATTTATGGATTCCTACAAGAAGTAACTGACTCCTGAGCACTCAGGCATTTTATTTGGTCCAATACATCTTGAAGATTCCTTTGATGTATCTTAAATTTTCAATGTATCCTATACACATCGAAGATATATCATAGATATATCTTGTTTTTTGGGTCTAAAATCTAAAATTTGAATTTATGATAGATGGTTGAACATGCATTATGTTTATATAATATGTATTTTAGACTTACATTGGACAAAAAACTATAGCTACAATCTAGACTAGATATCACCCAATACTTGGAGAGAATGCTGCCTAAATCTGACTAATTTGAGACTCTAAGCCAGGAGACAAGAAAACATTCGATTACGTATGAAGTCTTTATAAGATCACTCTCACTATACTGCAAATAGCTTTGTTTTTTTCTTTTTTATATCCAAAGTAAATAAAGCAATAGAGAAAAGTGATAGTACTACACTAGTCTTGTTTTAAATTAACTACAACATAGAACAAAGGAAAGGAACAAATGATGAGGGTAAAAGAGCACTTGCATTTGAATGCCACAATGATATGATTTTTGATATAAAGTTAGAAGGCAAAAATAAATTGGAATTAACACTTACCTCCAAAAGGCTCTACTCAAATCAAATTGGATCTCCTTTTTTTCCTCCTGTTTCTTCACTATTTTCTTTCTTTGTCTCTATTTTTTTTCTCTGTGTTCCCATCTTTTTTTTCCTTTATTGTATTCTCTTTTAATGTGAGTAAAGAGTTGGGAGAGGGGGGATAAGTTGTTAGGTGGTTAGGATTAAGATTAGTATTATCTTTTAGTTTTTCTTTTAGATATATTGATTAATTAAGATTTGGTTGTTAAGTTATTAGGATAAAATAGAATTAGTAATTCAGATTCGACATTATCTTTTAGAATTAATTTTTTTAAAAAAAGAGTTAAGATTGTGTTATCTTTTATTATTATTATTATTATCATCATCATTATTATTATTTTGGTTTAGTGGGATTTGGGATGTTATAGATACTCATAAGCCATCTGAAGTAATAGTCTCCAACTCCGACTGCTGCAGGGATTATTACAAGCGATACGTACATAACCCTATAGTTTCAAGTAGTGAACAGGGCCATGTTTTTTAAAGACGGCCAATGTTGTTAAACTTGCCCATTTTAACCTTTTCTTTATATTTCTCCCTATCTGCTTGTGTATCCTAAATGCTGCATTCTTGGCGGTTTCCAAAACCTCGCCTTCTCTCCCATTTCCTACATTATGCCTCTTGAACTCCTAGAACAATACTGAGAAGATTAGAAGAAAGACAATAGATATTGATATCATCTTAATTATATGCTTTACTTGTGAGTAATAATTCTCTTTTAAAGTACAAATTCAATGTGGCTCCTAACAGAGCCCACATAATTAAGGAGCTAGCAGATCATGGGAACTCTACACTCAAGCATGGAAGTAAAGAATTTCTTTTAAATTATGCCATCATGCATGTAGTCTTTTCGAAGACTTAAACAAAAGTTACTTGAAACCTATTAAGAACAAGTACACTAACTATATGGGGAGAGGAGATAGGGGAGCTAATAAACATATGGGAAAATTGTAGGCATAAAAATAAGGGGTGGTAATACCAGCTCTTCTTTGGCATATATGGCCAGAGAGGAATAATCGTATTTCACAGTAAAATACACTTCCATAGCATGCATCTTTTATTGTGTTACTAATTCCGTTGATTTTTGGACAAGACAGGACCAGGGAGCAGAGGTTTTGCCAATGAACCAGAGACAACAAAGAAAAGATCTTATAAGAAGATTCGATCTTAACACACTGGTAACTGAGAAAGAGGGAGGGTAGATGGCCAGTGGTAACAACAATACAAATCAAGGATCAAAGGAGGAGACCCACAGGGGAGAGGCATAGAAGGGAGAGGACAAGATGAGTGATGACAAGGAGGGAGTACACTTTTGTATGAGCTCTTATGTGTAAACATCAACATGTATTAGCTACTTAGACTCCTAGAGGGACACATTTAAACTTATTACTATGTACTAGTATGTTTCGTTAATGCCTATTTAATGGAATACGTAGGGATAATACCCAACGCAACTGCTAAAAAAAATGTATATTTGAGTATCCTTACTTACTATCCTATATCAAATGATGGAGATATTTCATTTTCTGAGAAAAGGGCAATCCGCACGTGGGATAGTAAATTACAAAATAGCTTAAAATAGACAAAAAAAAATGATCGAGATATAACAATAGGGATTAGATAAGAACATTCAAATCGTCAACAAAATTAGATAAGCACACAACTCTTTATATTTAACCCAATCAATAATATCTCAGACGTTTAACTGATAATAGGCTATTACAAATTCATTTAAAGAGCATACCAAATGGCTGAAATTGGTTGCAAGGTGCAGCAACTGGCTGCCCATCAGCATCCTCTGATGCCTCCCATGATGAAACAAGAGACTCTTTATCTTCTCCTTTTAAGATCAATTTTTCTACTTGCTAGAATTGAATTGAATCAAATATATTAATGCAGACTATTCTTCTTTTGTTTGGATTGAATTATAGGGGTTAGGAAGCAAATTGGGGCGGGGGAGTGAGAGTATACGTGGTAGAGATGTAGAAAACCAAGGGCATGTAGGTGGTTTTTTGTTTAGACATGTGGATAGGAGGAATCAGTCCCTTGCCAATGCATCGTCTGCTATAAGACTGGTTCCGATATGGATTAAGATGGCCTGAATGAGGTCACAGGGCTTTGATTCTTGTCAGAATGTAGGGTATTAAAATGAATAGAACTTTGGATGGTTCGTGCACACAATTCATTTATTGAATGAGCTCAAATTCTTGTTCAAGTTCTATGCATTTACTTAATCAGTGAGTTTGAACGAGTATGAATGAAGAAATTTTACTTTGAGCTTATGTTGAGTTCAAATTTGTTCTCCTAAAAAGATTCAATGGGTTTCTTATCTTGGACATTTTAGGAGAACAAGTTGCCAAGGCAAGAAATCTATGGAATCTTTTTCAGTGCTATTGCTGAAATCCAGTGCCACCTGGATTGCCTATATAAGAAAGAAGAATCTGATTCACTTCTCTATCTTTAAAAGATTCATCAAATCTCTCATATAGTCAAACCATTTCCAGATCTGTATCAATATGGAAATAACTGACCTCTTAATAAGGCAAATTTTAACTATATTAGCTTCGCAAATCTCAACTTGCATGGGATCCTCCACTATATATACTTCATTTTGCCATAGTTTAGGCGATGATTCTTTTCTCCATACTTGCTCCTTAAAAACAACCTAATCTAATCGGAGAGAGAATTGTGGCTTGTTATCTAAAGAGACAAAAGAAATTACTTGCAAAACTACCAATTTCCCTGAGGACATAAGCTTGATTCCATCACCACTAAACCTCGTTAAACACTTATCCTTTTTATCCAATTGTGCTTATTTCTCATGTTACTCACCATTGGTGTTCGACCTTTTTGCCTTTTTTAGTCAACCTAGAACCCAAGCGATTTGATATGAACATTTGGTGCCATATGTGGAAAACAATATTTCAACCACGGTAAATACTCGATCAAAAGGCCAGGCAAGTTGCCAAGCTCCTACGCAAGAAGAGGATAAGAGTGATTGCAAGTTCCTCTCAACAATCTGATTTGTTTGTCCCGTTACTTGGACATAATTCTTAGAATTCACCAAGAAGATCACCCAGCTCGCTAAAGAATTGGTTTAAAACCCAACCGTGAGCTATGGGGTAGAAGCAGAACAACTGTGGGAGTGCCGATTAGGCCTAAAGGTGCCCATGGGTGATAAGATTATGTGCCACTGCTTAGAAGCGAGTTTGAGCAATTACAAACTACCAAGCTCCGTCAAGACAATGGTTGAAGATGAGTCAACAATAGTGCAACAAAGAAAAACTCCTACTGACTCAGACTTCGAGTTCGAGGAGCACAAGCCACTTTCCCAAGTTAAGATCCAATCATGACTCTAGACAGAAAGTATGATGGGGAGCCCAAGTTTAAGCTCCTAAATCTGGGCAGAAAGTATGGTAGGATAATGACTCCGATAGATCATAACTATAGTGCCATTGTTAAGCTCCAACCATGGCTCTAGAGAGAGGGATGAGAGGTTGGTACGATAGGCTTCCTGTCATATTAAACAACTCCTTTCACTAGCTACACTACGAGTTTATCCAACAATTGCCATAAGAACAAGCACTAAGAAAAGCATTGCCTCTCTCCTTGATAAAGAACAAGATGTGGCAAGTCGCATAGGGACTTCCTTCAGTGGTCCAATGAAGCTAAGTTCCTAACTAAGGAATGTTCTTCCGATATTGTCCTTGCAGCCCTAATCACTAGTTTTGACATGTTGGATTGACTTTCTCCATCAGAAATTAAATGTTGACTTCCTTGTTTATACTACTAAGACATTTTTACTAGTATATTGGATAAGAGGAATCTGAAATGATCTTTTGGGATAAAGATTTTTGAAGGGCATAAGAGTCCTCTGAGAAGAAAACCCATAAGAGGAGGGACTTCTCTTTTAACCACCACCATCTTTCCAAACTCCTCTAGGCAGAAGGGGCTCAAAGCACTTATGCAAATAACACTGCGATGTCGGATGCAACATGAGAATTTTTATAAAGAATTTTTCTTATCTCAAAATTTTTTCTTATAAAGCCTCATCCAATGAGGTTATCTCAAGAATTTTTCTTATAAAGAGAAAGCAAAGAAGCATTTGGCAAGTCCACCTCTGGATTCTCAAACCTATGAAAAACCTACAAAAGTCGTGTTGCTCGCACTAGCCATAAATGGTGATAGTAAGATAGGAGAAAGCAACAATTTAGTTAGGAAATGATACACCCATACTGTTAATACTATCGATTGCATTCTAAAGCACTATAGAGAGCCAATTGCCTTCTCGGACGAAGATCTATCATGGGTCAAACTTTGCCATGATGATGTGATCGTAATAACTCTAGATGCCTCCAAAGCCGAGATAAGATAGGTTTCCATCGACACAGGAATCTCTTGCAATATTATTTTCATGAGTGCTTTCTAGCTGATAGGAATTGACATGCAAGAACTTGATGTTGAAGTGGGGTCACTTATTGGTTCCGTGGCATCTAGACCCCTGCAACAAGAACAACACACTCCACACCTCCTTTGGTGAAGCCTCTAGGAAGGTGATATTGAAAGTTAATTATACCATCATGGATGTACCTTATCTATATAATATGATTTTAGAAGGATTTTCTATGAATACAATCGAAGTTGTGTCATCCACCCTCCACCAAGTCATGAAGTTTCTGATCAGCAATGGAGTAGGGGTGAATTCTCAGCAACCAAAAATTCTTTTCTCAACTCAACCATTGTGAAGAGGACAACATCAAAACTCATGTGCAATTCACCAAAGAAGTTTAGAAGAGATTCACTCGGTTGACGTCAAAGTCATTTTCTCTGGCATTAGGAGTGACTTTGACATAAGACCCACATCTACTGAAGGAGCCCTTGTGGTTCATCTACAAGATTCTACCAAAACAAAATTGGTTCGGTCCTCACTTCATGGTTCTTTAATGAATCAACTCGTTATTTAATGTGAGGAAAATCAAAATGTCTTTGCATGGAAGCCCCCAACAGGGAAGGTATTGACCCCATTCTTGTGTGCCACCAAATTAATGCAAATCTATCTTAAGTACCTATGAAACAAATGAAGCATATATCGAACCAGAGCATAAGAAGAAGTGCACAAACTAATCACTGCCAAGTTCATTCTTGAAGTCTGGTATCCTGATTGATGGGCAATATAGTGTTAGTAAAAAAAAAACCCAATAGGTAGTGGCACATGTGCATACACTATATCGATTGAATAAAACCTGCCCAAACGATTGCTTCCCTCTTCTTCTAATTCACTAGCTTGTTGACTCAGCCGTCAGGCACAAATTATTAAGTTTTATGGATGCATTGATAGAAAATTAATGATAAATTGTTATAATAAAAAAATGGAAGATATTGATAGACAAGGGAATGGCCTTTCAGTGAGTATTATATTGTGGAGATGAGATTATGATCACTCAAAATGACTCTCACTGCAAGTTTTGGATCCCTTTTATTGCTTTAGGATCTTTTCCCTCTCTCATGGGGTAGGAGTGTATTACAATAGAGGATCATTGAAGAAAAGGGGTTATAGTCAATCTTAGAATCCTCTTTTTTCATGTAGATTAGATCCCACCATAGGTTTTACGGCAAATTTGACAAATATTTGACTCTATCCAAGATTCAGTTACCTTTGGCTTTTGTGAGCCTTGTGCCTATTGGGCCGTCATCTTGTGGGACTCCACCGAGAGTCCAAGTTGCATAAATTTATATGTCAATGTAACTCTCCATTCTTGAATTCGGCCTGCTGATCTCATAGAGTAGACTTTGCCCTTGTTGCATTGTCCAGGGTAACTTGCTGTATGGTTAAGATCTGCTGCCAATTCGAATTCAACCATTCATATTGCAAAAGCCACCTTGAGGAGATGAAATGTCATACCATTCCTAGGTTCTCAAGTCCCCAGGGGGTCTAAAAATAGTTAGACATAATCTATGTTTATCTCATTGTGGATGTTGGAACTACACCAAAATGGGTGCATGAAGCAGTGGAACCGATCTTGCGTTTTGCCATATGATAGAATCAACATCATCGAGTGGACTTCAATTTAGGCTTGAAGAGGTCCTTCGATGAATTCATTGTTGGGTTCTAGGGAGGTAGGTAGGTCACCTAATTCATAAATATTTTCCCTCCACGGAGAGAGGCATCACAAGTTTTTTTTTTTGATCCGTAGATGTCAAACTCTCATCACGGAGACGTTAGGAGACTGAAGTCTTCAAGTGTTTTGCTTGAGCACTAATGATATAGAGTGAAAGGATGCCTTCTTGAGTGGCTAAGCCTTTACGAGTAGGTTAGTCCATTTTGATTGAAATAACATGCTTAGAGTGGGGAACAACATTTCCCCAACTGGGTAGTTGAATCTTCTTCTCTTTTCTATTTCAGTTAAAGCAATTTTTCTCATTTTTGAATTATAATGTTAATGCCGGGAATCACTTTTATTTCAATATAAATGAACATATGATTGAACATTGTGTAGTCAGTTTTTTCAGATTTTGTTTGCATAGTTTCACTTTAGTTTTGTTGGCAATTCATCTCTCGCTTTTAGTAGATAACAACAATAATTAAGTCTTTTATCCCAAGTACTTGGGGGTAGGTTGTCGCTTTTAGTAGATGTAGGGTAAAAATACTTGGTGGGAGTATATAGTTGCATTAGACATGAAAGCCAAAAAGCTAGGCACAATATAGAGCCATGTTGGGCATTTGCTAGTACCTGCTATAACCCAAAGTTAAATTGTTATGGTTGTTTCTGCTAATGGATTGTGTTGGCATTACTTGAGGATGGTGAGAAAAAGGAAGCCGTATAGAGCCGGGAGCCCCCGAGTTCGGCCTTAGATCTTAGGCAAGTTACGGGCTTGTCGACAAGCTTATGCCTTTTGCACCATGTTCAAGCCACAGACTCCACTTAGTGATCTTATGTATATTGGATTGGCGAGCTCATGCTCTGAACTTTTGTTGAATGCTTCTAAGAAGTTCATAGGCATGTTCGCTGAATAGGTGGGTGTTTCAAATAAGTGGATATTTGTTGCATATGAGGGATTTTGCCAAATTAGAGGATGTTTTACCGAATAGGTGGCCATTTCACTGAGGAAGTGGACATTCACTGCAAAATAGGGCTTTTGCCAAGTAAGTAGGCATTTTACTGAATAGGTTGGCATTTACTAAGTAAGCGGAAATTCATTGCATTAGGGCTTTCACTAAGTGAGTGGGCATTTCACCGAATCGATGGGCATTTCACCGAATCGATGGGCATTTACCAAGTAAGTGAATATTCATTGTATTAGGGGGCTTTAGCCAAGTGAGCGAGCATTTTTCCGAGTAAATAGGTGGGATATTAGCCGAGTATGTCATTGTACAAGAGCAATGCACTGATGACACCATTTATTTCATCAAATAAGAAAATAGAGGGAATTTTAATTTAGAGGACCAAGTACATATTGGACTTTGAGCCAAAATGCTAAATAAACATAATGCAATGTACTCGTGGGGCGGAAAGGAGAGTACTTAATTAGGCATGTCGCTTGATGGTCTATTAGCTTCCTCCTTTTGATATGTTACACCTTACAGTATAACTTTCCAGCCTTGTTGTCCAGCCCGTTTATCCCGTCAAGTATGATTTCAGGGAAGGGGTAGCTAGTTGTTCCTTCATATTCTCTTTGTCGATGAAGTTCTTACGGTGGACTCATTGAATGAGGTTCTTGATATCCTTTTGGAGCCTGTGGAAATCTTCAGTGCCATGTTTGACATCCTGATGGGTAACAGAATAGTCGGAATGCCCTCTTATCCATGGCATTTTGATTGGCAGTGATGGTCAAAAAAGGAACCCCTCTTTCTAAATCTGGTTCAGAATTTGGACCCAAGGTGTGTTCAGGGGGTGTATTCATCGACTTGTGCATTCTCCTAGCAAGGATTTTCTTAGTGCTTTAGACTTCTTAACCACTAGCTCCTTCGCCCTCCCGGAGTCTCGGCTCTCAAAAGAAAAGTCAGATTTATCTAATATTGAACTACTCAAGGAGCTCGGGCAGTGATGTGGACTTCAAAGCTTAGTTTGCTCACCCTATTGATTAGGATAGCGAGAACTATATTATTGGAGGAACGTTCCTCTATGTTGAACATCTCCTTCTTGAAGTTCTTCAAAAAAGTTGCAGAATGACTCTCCAAGTGCTTGCTCTACTCCTAGGAGGGACACAACACTCTTCTTCATGATTTTGCTCGCGATTAGCTATTGAATAAACTCCCGAGGTAGGATTGGATGGATCCAGATGAGAGTCTACTGTACCAACTCCTTGCTCCCTTCTCCAAAGTCATCAAGAAGACTCTATAAAGGATGTTGTCAGTGACTTCTTGGCAATTTTATACATTTTAGTACTTGAATTCAATTTAGCTAAAATGATTAATGGATTGTGTTTAGATTTCAAAATTCCCCAACAACCCCAACACACTCAATCAACTCTATCCTACCTAACTACCCAATGACCTATTCTCTCTTTTCCAATTCTCACTTAACATACCAAAAAAATGAGAAAAAAAAAAGAGAAGAAAAGAGGGGGAGCATGACAATTTTGTTCATAAAAAAAAGAAAGAGAAGAGGGGGAGCAAGGAGATTCTGATTGTTGACAGTCATTTTTGGAGTGGAGGTTTGGCTAGCTTTTGTGAATTTTTTTTCTAAATTGAGGCACGTGCTTGTTTTACTTTGGATAATAAGCCTTCACTCATGTAGACTCTCCATACTTAACCTTAGTTATTTGTTTGTTTAATCTAGCAAATCTATTGATAATTGAAATAGCTACCGTGGATGTAGGTTGTTGATGCTAAATCAACAAAAACTAAACCTCTTTCCCATCTCTAGATTTATACTCAAATGAAATCATTGACAAATATGTTGGGATTGGTAACTCAACTTTCTTTGTTTATACTATACCTCTTTCATGTCGAGCACCATGTTTATACTATAACTCTTTCATGTCGAGCACCACAATAGAAACCATTGGTTTTCTTTTGCTCACATGAAAAATTCAATCACGTGAGCAATGAAAAGTTGCTCAAGTTAGAACGTTCTAGAAGCTTCTCTAAAATGAATATGATAAAATTTATTTGATTACTGTTAGATCAGGAAACTATTTTATATTTGGATTTAGTTTAGGATTAATTCCGTATCTCTTGTTGGATTATTTGTATAGTATTGAGGCACATATAAATATATGAATCTCTTAACTTATAATAAAGAGATTAGCTTGCTCTGATTATGGAGCGCGATATGAAATAGATCTTAGCCATCAATCTCATGTGTTCTTATAGTGGGAGTTTATCGCCGTCTTCCTCCTTGCCTCTTTCTCACCGCTGTCTTTATCCTCTCGATAATTCTCTTAATTCGGTTCATTGTTTGAAAGACAGTTCTGATCCACATGTCGCTGATCTAGGAGATTAGCGGCCTTAAGAAGAAGATCGCAAAACTTAAACCCCAACTCGATATTGTCTTTCGGGATTCGTAACTCTAATTCATCTCTAAAATATAGCAGCTCGAGGAAAGAGAAGAATTCAAAAAAGTTATGTCTATGAATCTGAATCTCATCCATCGTAATCGACTTTCGATTTTGGTTCTGACTCCGATTTGGACTCCAACTCCGATTCTGACTTTGACCTTGCAATCACATCATTGGTTTGATGTTGATTTCTACTCTAACTCCACAATCACATCACTAATTTGATTCCCATGCCAACCACAATTCTGACTTCTAGTCATGTCAAAAATTCGATGCTAATTCCGACTCTACTCCTACTATTGCTTCTATGAAAGAAGTTTATCTATTGCCTACTACTGCTTTTATGAAAGAAATTTATCTGTCTAATATTGATTCTAAGGAAAAGCTTATCTGTTGTCTACTACTGCTTCTAAGAAAGAAATTTATCTACTACATATTTCTGCTTCTAAGAAAGTAATATGAACATATACTACTTCTTTTATGTAAAAAGCTTATTAGTCTACTACTAATTCTGATAAAGAAGTTTATTTATTGTCCACTACTACTTCTAAGAAATAAATTTATCTAGTACATACTACTATTTCTAAGAAAGTAGTATGAACATATACTATTGTTTTTATGAAAGAAATTTATTAGTCTGTAACTACTTCTAATAAAAAAGTTTATTTATTGCCTACTACTGTTTTTAAGAAATAAGCTTATTTGCTGCATATGATTGTTTCTAAAAAATAAGTTTATATACTGCCTACTACGGCTTCTAAGAAAAAAGTTTATCTGTTACTTGCTACTAATTCTAAGAAAGAAATATATCTGCCTACTAGTACTTCTAAAAAGAAGTTTATATGTTATCTACTACTGCTTCTAGGAAAGAAGCTTATCTCCTGCTTCAACTCAAACACGGGTCTGCTCTAATGATTCATCTACTACTAGTATTGTCAATTGCTACTATTGCTGCTGCCACTCATCCACTTCAATTTAATCTGTACTTTTGAAGAGAAAGACAATATTTTCTAATTTGTGTAGCAAGTTTGGTATAATTGATATTTATGCTCTAACTTGAGAGGAGCATTGGATTAGAAAACTATCTTATATTTGTATTAAGTTTACAATTAGTCCCACATCGCTTGTTGTATTATTTATATGGTGTTGAGACACCTATAATAAAGAGATTGGCTGACTCTAATTATCACTCACAAGTAGTATTAGCCTCATTAGATGGGACAATGAAGCCAATTGGTCCTTCCCTTGTATACAGATCAATTGATTCTCACTAAATTATTTGCATGATTTGCATGTTTACATGATTTTTTAATATACTTAAATTATGAAAATAAAACAAATAGGGTTATGGGAGAATTGAAAGGAGAATTTCTGAACACATATTTTGGGAGGTTCATCTTTTCAAATTATGCAACTGAAATTTAAGGACCTATTTATAGTGGTTGTGATGATTACTAGATCACCATAATATCATATTATGGGATTTCGAGGTTGGAGCGTATGCTCGTCCATCATTCGTAAGTACCTAGAGTTATATCCTAGGCAATACCTTGAGGGTCATGGTGTTGGACATGTACGGACCCCCTTAAAACATGTGATTTATTCCTCCAGAGATTTTCAACTCAATTTACAATGATATAATAGTGATTATTATGACATGCATCTTTTATACATATTAATTCTGTTTACTTTGACATTATTTACATGCTTATCCCTAACATAGACAAGACAAGAGTAATGTTTTCATTCATGACATATTTTTACATACCATTTTTAAGTGAGTAAATTGTCCATTCATTTTGTCTCACTATTTACATGCATGACATGAATGCATGATCTTCATTTTGCTTTGTAATACTTACTAGACAATTCTAATGTCCTAATTGACATGGCCAAATGATATTGCTTTGTAGGTGACTGAGGAAGAGGACCATCAAACTAGTATGCATAGGTCGAGTGTCAGCCCCGCTTTCGATATATGATATATGAGTATGTGCAAAAGAACAGACAATATATTTGGTTTGAATATGCTAAAGCCTCCAGTTGAATAACAACAAATTTGTCACAATAATACTCAACAATTATGATAGAAAAATTTAACAAAAATTTTACTTTTTATTGACTAGAACAAAGTTTGGATATAGTCGAAAAAATAATCAAAACTAAATAAGATAAAATATTATAACTCTAATTCTCTTTTGGGCTTCAACCTTTTGTCTTCAACATACACCTACATTAGCTCTGGTGTATCTATTGTAATTCTAGACATTCACACCCAAATCGTCAAATAGCAACCAATAATAGTATATATAAAAATAGTGGAGAAAGTATATGTAATATTACACTATTAGTTATGTCCAATTATGATAATAAAATAATTTTTAGAAAATATTATATTAATCTATGAAAACAATATTAGCAGTCATAGATTAAATATAATATCATCTAGTATAGTCAATTTTATAACAAGGGTATTTTCATCTATGATGTTATGTAAATAGAAAAACTAACTGATGGAATGTCATTGTTTTAATTATCTCCTATACAAACCTAAAAAATAGTTACAAGGATTGTTTGGTGTTGAGTCGGACCAGCCGTTAAGCAAACAAAAATAATAAGGTATAATCCAGCAAATCATCATGTACTCATAGTGTGTGAAAGATTCAGTTGTTCAACTTCACATGTTATAGTCGAAATAAATTATTTTTCCATCATCCAGTTATTTTCTAACCCAGTATTATTCTAGTATATTTATGTCAGGTCTAAATTCTTGTTCTCAATTTGTATATGAATCACGTGTAATATTTTAATTCGGTTTTACTAGTTTATTAACAACACGGTTCATTAGTTTATTCGATTTATACTTTATTGAATAATCACAATTAGCTGAATTAAAGATTTACTAATTTAGGATAACATAGATATAATTGGCTAGGTAAGTGTACGAATGCTGGAAGGTTTTCTGTGTGACGCTCGTTCCTTAATTATATAACCAATATTTGAGATAACTTACCTAGAAAGCGACACAAAATGATATTACATAAATATTTTTCCATGATTATAGATTTTATGTGATTTATCAAATATTGTATATATCAAATATTCTAAAATCTAACTATACAATATGATTTAACAAATTTAATGATAATTGCATAACAAAGGCAATAGATTTTTTATAATAGGAACAATAATAAATAATTATGATTTCTATAAAATAAAAAATAAATTTATACAAAATAAATATAATTAAAACAACAATTGCATAAGATAACATGATTAGTAAGTCCAAAAATTAACTTACCTCGATTCATGTCCTGATATTGATCAATTATCATCAAAAAGAGCAATCTACACATAAAACCATTCTAAAATATTAAAAATAACTTAATATGAATTTTGATGATTTTTAGAGATTTTTCTATATTTATAATACAAAAAATTAGTTTTAAAGTTAATTAGTCTTAAGGGGATTGAAATTAAGAAATGACCATGAATCCGTCTTATTAGATTTATAAGACGGTGGATGTTTAAGTTATTAGAATTATTGGATTATAGATGGGCTAACGTAGGATCCATTAAAATAATTTATAACCAATATGAAAAGAGAGTTTATTTCTCAACATTAGACAAAAGAATGAAAATCCAAAAAAAGTTGAAAGAGCTAGAAGAAGGTGGCTCTTCGACAAAATGGTGGTAGCTCTAGCAACGGCTACGATAGCCATGGAGATTCCAATGGCAGCTCCTGTGAGTTGCTCTAGCAAGTTGAGAGAGAGAGAGAATTTTAGAGAAATGGGTTAAAAATGTGATTTTATATAGGTTTCAAATTTGGAAGTTTTAAGATATGAAAGATTTTAATTTAATTTAGAGATTTTAATTTTTAAGAATTAAAAAAGAAAGTTAAATTAGAAGTTTCATCGCTAAATTAATGAAGAAAATGAAAACTAGGAGGTTGAAGGTTGAAGAAGATAGATAGACAAATTAGATTTGGAAAGAAAACTGATGATCAATATAACAATCTACCAACATAGCCTATTGGTTTGAGCATGTGACTTAGTTGGGTGCATGGTTTGGGCATGTAACATAGTTGGTGCATAAGTGAGAGTTTAAAGAATCAAATCCTCTAAAGTCACTTTTTAATATTTATTTTTTATTTAAGTTTTATGCCACAAAAATGGGGATTGGACTTTAAAACAGATCAAATAAATTTTAGAAATTAAAAAATTTGGTTATAATATCTTTTTAAAATAATTTATATTTTTGTTCAATCTTTTAAAAGCTAAGCGATTCAAAATAAAGAGTATTATCATAATAGTAAAGTAGTATTATATTATAAATAAATCCATCATGCGGTTACGGGTTATTTCATCGAGGAAGAAGAAGGATCTCAATTGGTGATTTCTTTAAGTAATCATTAGAAGGAAATGACTAACTTTTTATATTGCTTTCTATTGTGACTCATAGTTGATGTCTCACTTTGTTCTGTTATTCAGACTTTATGGTTGTGACTGAAATAATTTTTTTATTTCATTAGATCTTATACCTACACATAGAATTTTGTATCTCTGAATAAGGGTGGACCCAGCTATCTGAACCAAGAGGAGAGGAGTTATTCGAGAGACGAGCTGTTTGGACAGCTTGTTGGAGGTACAGGGGGCAAAGCGCTTCTGTTGAGGGTGTAGAGCTCCTAATCCAAAAATATATCATGTTTTTATTGTATAACTCACATATAAATGTATGGCATTACAACAATAATATAAATATTTCTGTTTTATTACTCATATTACTATTATCTAGTTTCTATGCAAATTTAAGACATTATAATACAAATATCATCTTCAATAAATTTTATCTTGGATTTTTTGAGTTTAAAATAAAATAAAAAGTATTTTATTTAGTTAAACAAACAAAATATCATCTTCACATAATTATTGAGTCATTCATTTTTAATAATTATGATACTCATAATAAAGAAATAAAAATTTCGGAGAGGGAAAATACAAAATTGAGTATTTAATATGGGTGTCTTTGAAAAATTTTCAAAAAAAATTAAAATTTCTACTGTGTTAAAAAAAAATCGTTGGGAGGGTGTCCCCACCTCAGACACGCGTGGATCCGCCCATATCCCTGAATAAATCCTTGCCCTTATTTCATGTCAATAATTCTTGGATTATATATATATATATATATATATATATATATGAGAAAAATAAAAGTGAGCTGATAGCTCACACAAGTTACCTGAGCTGCAGTTCATTTCCAATATCTCAAATAATCTTTTTTAAAAAATTTCTTTTGGATTATGATCTCGACCCCTTAGGGTTCACTCATACCCAATTTCTTGGGTTTTAGTTTTGATTTCATCCTCCATCAAGTTAACACAAAATTAATGGTTTTCAATGAATAAAACATTTTGTATGCACTTGATGAAAGGGTAAAAAAACTCCAAAATTTATGAAATTTAATCCTAAAGAAGTGAAGAAGGTAGAGATAGTAATTATTAAAAAAAAATTGAAAAAAAATCATTGGATGATTATAGTTTTGTCGTTAGCTCACGTAAATTTTTCTGAGCTGGCGGCTCACCTACAGTAATCCATATATATATATATATATATATATATATATATATATATATATATATATATATATATATATATATATATATATATATATATATATATATATATATGATCATAAGGAGTAGATTTGTATTAGTTTATTGTACTTTTAGGCTTAGCATACTTGTTGATGATATATCACCAAACACTATGCAGTATTTTGGAAAACAGGGAATTACACTTCCTGTTGTCAATGATCCTTGCTCATTTTTCTTAACTAAGTAGACGAACTTTTGCAGTGTGCGCTATTTGTGAAGATCTTTTGTACTTGATTTTTTGTTATTTTTAAATCCGGAGGTGTAAGCTTAAAATTTATTTATTTATTCACTATAGAAGAACAATTTAGGTTTATTTCTAACCTCCAGCTATGCTCTTCTGAATGAAAAGCAATTATTTGGTGCCAATACTGTATTATTAAAAAAAGAAAAAATTTTGTGGTATTGTCGGAGCAAACAGATGCACAACAGAGTTTGAAAAATAATCTACTGCTGCTGCTAAGATCATCTAAAATATAATTTGAACCCGAAAGAAAAAAAAAATGATCAAATATATTGGCAACAGAGTAGGAAATTTTTCTGGTGACTTACAAATAGTATAGGCTGCGCTGGCTTTATACATGGGAACCATCTGATTTTTTCTTTCTTGAAACATTAGACTATTTCTTGAAACAAATAGTCTGCGCTGGCTTTAATCAAATATCATTTTACAGTAAGGATAGACAAATGTATATTTGCTTTCAGTTGTTCAAACCGAACGTTAGTTTCAAGAAACTACTTACAATATCTGACAAAATCATAAATTCTTAATACCCCAAACCATTTGCATGTCAAGATTAATGGCAATCGGATTACTTGCAAAAGAAGGGAATTATAAGTTGATAAGATAATTTGAGCTTACTATAAGTAACATAAACTAGCAGAAGAGAGTAATACAGATAACACGAAAGCACACCAGGCATGAAGAGAAATAAGAGTGGAAAACAAGCGTTCTAGTTATAGGTTACAGAAAAAATTTCCAGAAACATGCCGAATCAAAATTTATACAAACCCAATAAGGAACAACTATTACACCACCAAATCCATGCATCAAAAGACATACATCCAAGATGCTGAGCCACAGAAAAGCTTAAGATAACAAAAAGAACAAAGAGTCTGAAAAACAACATTGGCAAAAATAAGACACTAGGTAACAATACAGGGGAAAGGAACTCTGAAGAAACAAATAACATGAAACAGTAACAACTAACAAACTGCATTTCAAGCAAGACTTGTCCTATTCATAATTCAAAATGTTATGCTTAGCGAGGCTTCAGGGTCAGGTGCACAGGAAGTATTAGTGAACAATTTGAACCAAGCTGATCAGATCCAATCACCAAGTTAAAATTCATTCTCTAATGCAGCTTGTGGAGACTGTTTCATAGGTGATTATAGTGCAGCATCAATGTTGGAAAGTTGTCAAGTTTGCTAGAGCCAAGTTCTCTTTGTGAGACAAGTCTACAGTTATGGAAATTGGTGATTTACCACCTCTTTTGGACAGTAATGGGATTCTTAGATTGTGTAAAACCTCTCTGCAATCATGTGTCGAAGATAGAGGCTGAGAAAGGAAACATGGTTGTGTGATGTGGTATAGAACAAGTATTTGACCCGAAGACCACATACAGTAAGTTTCAAGGGGCAATGTAGTGTTTATGTATAGTTTGAGAGTTCTACAGGGCAAATATGATCCAATTCTTTTCAGAAGGTAATCTATTCACAGAGGTGCAATGCAATGAATGATTAAGAAGACATTACTGATGAAGATTCTACGATCTTCATAACCTTCTTCACACTGGCATAACAGGTAATGCACTAGCTATGAAATCAAACATAGAAAGGAATACAATATTACATATAGACATAGCTGCATGCAGACAGATAATGATTTGGCAGAGCTCTAATGGCTGTTCAGGAATACAAGAAAAGAGATTGCCTATGCTTTGTTGGGAACGGAGTGCATGACTATTTCTAAATGGACATGGGGTGTTGGACTCAATATCGAGAAATGAGAAGGTAGCAAGACATGTGCAATTTTGCATTTCCAAAATATTTGAACACATACACATGCACATGCACATCCACATACATACACATATATATACACATTGGAGAGAGAGAATCCTTCCGGAAGGGTTTGAGGCCATATCCTTCCTTTCAAAAAAACGTTGTTCTTATGGACAATCTACACAGTTCAAGTGGATTTATAATAAATGAAGTAGCTATAAATAAAAAATTAAATAAATTTCTTTTATCATGCATCCAATAGGCACAAAATAGACAGCCTAACTTGTGGTTTACTTAGTTTAGTGATATAGAGTGCTTAAGGTCTAACAAAAGTTTGTAAGCATTTCTAAGTGTTTGAATCATGACTAAATGATTGGATCGAGAAGTTATATGACCTATGATGTAAATCTATGGAAAGTAGCATTCCAAGCCATTAATCTAATGTTTACTTGATGCATGAGAAAAATTATAAAATTTAATTTTTAGTTTTAGGACGCTTTAAATAGTATAGATCAAGGTTAACGGAATGGATCATGATAATAAATGCACATCAACAAAATCTAATGGGAAGGATTGGGACTCAAATCCGTCCCAAGGAGCCAAGCCTATCAATCTCTCCCAATGCATATATATGTGAATAATTATATCTACAAATAATGTATTTATGCATGTGCATACCTAAATTACCTATGCACGCCCATCAAATTAAATATTTGGCCAACCATATAGATGATGGGAACTATTCAATGTAAACTTCTTTGAACCAAATTCCTAGGATTCAAAACTATTGGAATTTGCGAGTTTAAACCATAATTAACGGTCCAAATTATCCACACAGATAGCAAAATGTGTGATTACTGCACGTGTATATCTACCATAACTATGCATATGCACGAGTACTTTATCCCCAGTATGATATATGTATGTATGTATGTATATGTATATATAATATATATATTTGGATCCTACATGGGATGGTCCAAGATAAAATTCTTGCAAAATAAGATTTAAGAATTGTTCTAGCGGACCCTATGAGAAGATTTCTAGAATTAAGCTTCGTCGGAGTTCTAATACGGACCTTCCCCATGAAAAATCCAAAAGTTCCATATTGGTGTAAATACGTGTGTGTGTGTATGTAAATGTGTGTTTGTGTGTATGTGTGTGTGTGTGCATATATGCATATGTAGTTGTTATTCACATATCTATACTATTGTATAAAGAAAATAATTGGGCATAGGAAAAGTTTGGAGGAAGGGATGACATTTCCTCCATTCTAATCGTTGTTGAAAGTGTAAATTCGTAATTATGTGAGATGGATTTTTTCCCTCCATATATTTTTTTTATTTTGTTCTTCTCATCTACAAGTTAAATTCTAGAATGATATGGAATGTGTTTATCATGATTGAATTATGAGTATGACAAGATAATTGTGCTATATTAGAATAAATATTAAATTCTAAATTGAGAAGGCAGTTTTGCCCTTTTTGTCTTGAAATTTCTCTCAATTTTTTTTTTTTGTATAGTTTTGCAACTGAGCTTATCCTTAAATATTAGTTTTTATGTAATACATAAAAATTCTCTACCAAAAAGAATATATCCTCTTCTCCATTTGTCAATAGTCACTAATTTCTCAAAATTAGAATATCTATGCAATTCCATCTAACATATACACACTATTTTTTAGGTCGTCCATTTAACTTTGATTATCAGTGATCACAAGACCATTTAAAACATATGCAGTAATTAATTATTCAATGAAATTTTTCGTTGAAGTTTTCATACAAAAATACATTGGTGCGCAACCAATACTTGCATCATATAGACGAAATTGTATCATATCATTACTAACTTGGACCTTAAGCTCTCATGACATGGTAAAATCATTCATATCAGTGATTATCTCATAAGAATTTTTGCATGCAAGATAGTTAGCAAGCGAGGTCTCCTCCATTTATATACTTCCTCTATTCATATATAATCACATGTTTATAGTTTTATTTCTTTTTAACTATCATTTTGCATTTTGGTTACTTCCTTCATTTCGTCAAACAATTTTATTAGCCACTTATTCTCTCCTTCCCTATTTCTCTTTCTTTTCGCTCTATCCCTCCCATTTTATGTGATTATAAAGAAAGTCAAATTCAATATGAAATAACATATTTAATTTAATAATGAGACAAGAGTAGGTCTAATGAGTTCTATATCATCCTTACTGTGTGATGAAGCCTACTAGGCTTGGGTCCAAAGATTTTGGACAAATATCATATTTTCTCAAATATTAAATTAAAAATTCCATTCTCAATACAATCTCACTTAATCTCAAGTATGATAACATCAAAACTCTCTCACAATTAACTACAGAAATGTGTACATAAAAGTTTCACTATTTTGATATTATTTTTTGGCAATGTGCATTATGCACATGCAATTTAACTAGTTGAATAAGAAAATAGTAAAACGAACCATAAAACATTAAATTTGGTCAGAATTATGGCATATTGTACTCCACCTTGTACGTACTTTGAGGTGAATAAAAGTCTTGCTTAAATAAGTGTTGGACTAGAATGGATACAGGCATAGTAGAAAACATGTCGGGAATGCTAAGTGACTGGTGAAGTCTCCTACATAAGAAATAAGATTATTGAAGAGCAGACTCAATATGCTCAAAGACAATATCTTTCTCTAAATAGTCCACCTAAAGTTTTCTTATTTCAACCTTTATCCCATAAATAGAAGTAAGAAAGAAAAATAATTTAATCATAATACATGGTCACTGTTCATATAAAATAAATGGCATGAATATTGTACATCTCACAGATATTCATTAAATTGCACTTGCATAATGCATGCGATCAAAAAATATCAAAATTAAAAAGGACAACTACCCTTATATTGTTGAGAGCATATAACAATATCTCCTCAAAAATTTTGCACAGAGAGACACCTTGAGAGGGGATCTCTTCGCAAAAATTTTTTAAAGGGTATTAATGATGCACCTCAATAGTACAGGGATAGTTTTTGTAATTAACCTTTAAAAAAATTATAAGTACATATTTTTGAAATCAATTACAAAAGAATTTTGAAGCTATCATACTTAAGCAGGATCATGTCAAGAATTAAATTTTTATTTCCACTTAAGAAAATATGATACACATCCAAATATTTTGGGCCAATGTTTTGTTAAGACTTTGGCCCATAATGAAGATTATATTCATTGGACATGTCCTTATCCAATTATTTGGTTAATATTGTAATTTCAGATAGAATATGATTTGTAATATCATAAAAATTTTAATTTTCAATAATTTAAAAAAATTATTTTCAAACAACCAAATATTAGCAAATTTCATTGTGGAATAAGATTTTAATTCACCATGATTCATAATTTTGAATAAATAACTCTAACTATGAATATTGTCATGGGCTATTTGCTGAAATTTGTGGAGATTTGGGAGGGGCTAAACTATGCAGTTAATATTGCTCAAATGACATTTGAAAGGAAGGAGACTATCTTAGTGATCAACTAGATACATAACAATCTCACCCAATATAAGGTTGATGAGAGGCCAATAGATGATAACATGTGATGGACTAGGTGAGGCATCTGGCTCAAGGTCACATATACACTCTCTTTTCCACTGCCTTTCTATGTCATTGTGCAGTAAGTAAAAAAGTAATCAGTAGTTACTAACAATGACTTCTATTGAGAATTTATCCTATAATATATCACTACCTCCTGTAATTACTCTTAATAAAGAATGGAGGGAGAGAGTGTGTGTGGGGAAATAAGGGAGGGTGGGGAATAGTAACTAAGCAATAAGGTTGTTTTAAGAGATGCGGGGAGTAGCCAAAAATGCAAAATGAGAGTTAAAATATATGTATTAACTATAAGTACATATAAAAAGCAGAGAGAGTTATATAGGGAGGAGAACGCATCTGATAACTACCATAGACAAGATTCAAATGAGATAATTAATGAAATGAAATTTCACCATGTTATGAGAAGTTGAATGTGCTAGTCATTAATGACAGAATGCATTGATTTATAATGAAGTAAGTGTTGGTTGTCAATCTATATATTTCTACACGGAAACCTTAACTAAGAATACTGTTGAGTAAATTGATTATGTTATATATGTTTTAACAATATCTTTTATAGTAATCAAAATTAAGTGGGCGGCCTAGAAAATAGTGTTTATATGTTAGATGAGTTGCATAGAAATTGTAAATTAGAGAAATTAAAGACTATTGATAAATGAGTTGTACGGATATATTCCTTATTGGGGATGAGAATGGGTAGGTCTAAGAGCCAATTTTTTGTATGCTCTATTCAAAATTTTGAATTAAAAAATTATTTTTCTAATTCCAAATTTTGACTAGGACGAGCAAAAAATTGACCCATAGACTCACCTATTTTCATCCCTATTCTTTCTTGAGAGACTTTGTAAGTATTACATTGAAAATAATATTAAAAGATAAATAAAGTTGCAAAAAAAATATTCAAATCAGAGGGGGAAAGAGAGGGGAAGAGGGAGAGTGAGAGAGAATTTTCTAGGAGGAAAAGATTAAACTACTTTCCTCAATTTTGAATTTAAGTTAATAAAGTATAATTATCTTCTCATACTCCTAATTCAATTACAACGAGTACATTTAATAAAATTCTAGAATTTAACTTGAACATGTGAAGAAATGTTTTTTAATATGGACGAAAAAACTCCATCTTGCATAATTATCTATTTACCCTACCAACAACAATTAGAATGGAGTAAATTTCCTCACTCCCTTCAAGCAATTTCTAACCCAAAGTATCTCGTAGTATAGCTTTGCACTCATAAATTACGAATTTTTCTCCAAGCAATTCAAAACTCCAAATCTAAACTAAATTCATAACTATTTAAAAGGTAAATTAAATATAAGATCTCTCAATTTATATTTAATATCATTCAATTGTGAATTTAAGTTACTAATAAAGTATAATTATCTTCTCATACTCCTAATTCAATCACAATGAGAATAGACATGCCTTTGTCACATACCAGGCTAATGGAGATAAGGTTATGTACTTATGTTCTAAACCATCAATAAGTAATATATCAAGGACTTTGAAAGTTATTAGCTATTTCACCAACTCCCACAACGTTAGCTTTACCATTGTTGTCGAACATCACATTGCCAGCCTCCTTCAGGCCAAGTTACCTGTCATATGTTGCAAGTAGCTAGCATCTAAATACCATGTGCTACCTTGCTCCTTAGCTTGCCAATATACTACATAAAAGATTTGATGTGCGACCTAGCATCCACATAGCTCCACCCTGGTTAGGAATGATGCCTTTTGGTACCGAGATTTGCTTAACAATTTTCGTCCTATAGTGCATGCGACACGAGCCAGATAAGTGACTATTAGTCCACAAAATATGCATGCAACAGAAGATGCATTGTGAATATAATATCCCAAAATTCAAGCTAATCGTATTGCTCTTTTGTGTCCGATCGTGTCAAATAAGTCCACCGAATTTAATTTTGGGCACCGAAATAACTTTCAGTAGATGTAACTTTAAATGCGCAACTCCAAATAACATTCGGTCTTCGTGGTTATTAGTTTTGTAATATTTAGGATTTTTAAAAATTTTCCTTACGAGGTCGAAAAATACTTCCAAAATTGTCAATTTAGTAATATTAAAATTATCCTTCTAATTACTTTGAAATTTTAGTTTATTTATTCCAGACACTGAAATGACTAACGGATAATTTTGTAGTGTTCTCCTCATTGAGTTCTGTGCCCTACATAAATTTGGTGGTATTTGGAGAATATTATACGAAACCGAAATTATTAAATTATTAATAAATAAATAAATAAATATGAGAGGCGGTTTGTGTTTGTGCTGTGCTATCGTGACCAAGAGGAGGGTGGCAGAGAAGATTTGAGGTGAGAGGTTTAGAGTTGTCTAATAATTTACGTGTTAAAAACTGCGTGGACTGCAAAAGAGGAAAAATAATGATAATGAAATGAATAATTATTTCACCACTTCATTCCCTTTCTTCCTCACTTCTCTTCTCCTCTCGGGCAGAAACTTGTAACAGGAAAAAGAAGTGAAACAGTGAAAAAAAAAACAAAAAAATAAGAGAAATAAATCGAACCGAGAATTTGGGATCAAGCTGAGGCATGTAACACTGCTATTTTAATTCGTTTCGTTATTTAATTTATATTTATTTTTGTTCGTTTCATTATTTAATTTACATTTGTATATGTAACTTATTTTGTGAAAATACTCACTTCACATTTGGGACTATTGTTAAGGGACTATTGATTGACATTGAGAACTTAACCAGATTATTAGGTCAATTTTGATATGCATAAATATTGTGATATTTGCTTATTTTTGATTTTACGGAAAATAAAGAGTTTATGTGAACAAAAAAAAAAAAAAAAAAAAAAAATCCACCCATGCAAAAATAGTTTGCATGGACTTGAAAGAAAGGAAAAATAATTTTGCATGGGCACTACTCATTTTTTCATTTAAATCCTTGGACTTGCAACTTCACTGCAACCCATAATTAATCACTGTTGTCCCGGGCTCATTTTAGTTTAACTTTAGGTATTAATCACTGTTGTCACTGCACACCACAATTAATCACTACACCCCATAATTAATCTTTGGACCTGCAACATTTTGCATGGGCACCACTCATTTTAATTTAATTTTACGTATGCAGAAATAATATGCTTTGCATGCAAAGCAGTTTGCATACAACATAGAGAGAAGAGAAGCGTAAAAGAAAGAAAGAAAGGAAAATGACATTTTGCGTGGGCTTATACAAGTTATGCTTATAATTTATAATTTGCATGAGTTTGGACTTGAGCATGAGTGATAATAAATTATTACCAAACAATAAACGGTAATAATAAATTATCAACAAAATATTACCAAACAATAATTAAATAGTCAATTTTCTAGCTACGCGTTATTTTTTTTGTTTACATGCAAAATAATTCTCCTTGATAATGATCACTTGGCAATAACAAAAATAATTTATTATTATTATTATTATTTAAAAATCTATACATTTCAAACCCATGGGTGTTACAGTTTTCTTGGACTTGAGCACAAGTGTATTTGTTTTCTCATATCCCCACTTCTAAATTATTTTCTTCTTTCATTCTAATAAGTGAACAAAAATTTGTGAATTTGTGAATCTACTTGGACTTGACCTGTTATTTACAAATAAAATAAAATAAACAAATAAAACTAATATAAAAAAAATCATGTTGTGATGTTTGTAAGTCATGTACAAATGTATTATGAATTCGGGATGGGAGAAACTATATGATGAATAACATGATGCGTCGCATGAGATAATTTTTAATGATAAAGTGTGTTATATGATACTTGCATAAATGATACAGTTTATGTGATACATGACACGTAATTCATGATATATATATACACTCAAATCCAAAACATGACATGTTCGAATGAACTAATTGAATACTTGATCATGATGAGCATGATCATTCTTGGGAACATGATAATAAGTTTCTTATATTTTGATTACATAATATGTACATGATCTTGAATCTTGATTCCTGAATTCTTATTTCTCGTGATAAGGACATATACATAGTTCGACTTGACAAGCCATGTGTTCCCATTAATTCTTGTATATCATGTATTATTGACATGGGAATTGAAAAAAAATTACATGATGGATAAGAACTGTATTGTACAAGAATCTTATTGGCCAACTTCTTGATTAAGGTCGGAATTCTTTTAATGCAGTTGTCTTGGTGATTACTAGATCACCAATTGATAATTGATACCCAGAGTAGTATGTCCGTACTGTAATAATTGATAATTGATTGTTATGCCTACCGGCATGTCATGGTTTAGCACCATGAATATTGAGGCCAGGTCCCGGGTATGCATGGGCACTTTCAGTACGGAAATTGCTTGTTATGCCTAGCGGCATGTAATGATTTAGTGCCATGAATATTGAGGCCAGGTCCCGGGTATGCACGGGAAATTGTACAATACAGAAAACTGCATGCTATCTTTCCATCATTTAACTTCAAATGCTAATAAGGACTTGACTTAAACTTGACATCTTTACAAAATATTTACCTGCTATTGCAAATGACATGCACAGTCTTACTCATTTTATTTCTCATTATTCTCGTGACATGTTTAGACTATTACGATTTAATTGCATACTTTCTATCCAGTACTGTAATAGTACATATATCTTTTTTTTTGTGTTATTGGCTAGATTTTGAACCCTGATTTGGAAGGTGAAGAAGGGGAACCAACCACGGTTGAAGACCCGTACTTCATTGACAGATTGAGTGACAATAGGCTGGAGAACCTTGTATATTTTGTTTATATTTTCTTTTGTCTTGGCACTGCTTTTCTTTTTTTGATTCTTTTGTGTTCATAATCAGAGCAGTGTGCCATCTTATTTAATGAACTCTTTATATAAATGTAATCCTTTCAGTTTCGGACATATTATTTATTCATCTGATTGTGGCAGTAGTTACGGTTATTCAAAGATCTTATGACTGTTGGGTTGTCTAGTACAAATTATAAGTAACATCCTCTATTTTGGGAAGCAGCTGAAAAACGGAGGCGTTACAATGAATAGGTGCATGCAGTGTCAAGTTATTACCTTTTATAAGAGAAGGTTGAATATATTTTTCTTCATTGATTAGATAGGACCATATTTAAATCTTTAGAACCAAGAGTAAATTTTTTTAACGACCCTTTCTGAAACAAACACTTTGGACTTTAGTAGCTCATTCTCAGAAGGCATTGTGGTGCCTCTATATTCAAACATATTTTGTTCATTAGAGAGTTCATCGGAAAATGATTCTAATCTAGAAACTTGTTTTTCTCTTTCATTTTTTAGTAGCTCTAGTTTGTTAGATGAGTTTTGATTCATTTTCTCGTAAAGAGAGCACTCCAAATTGTCAAAAGGTGTTGAATAACATGCATTTATAGACTCAGCTCAAAAGTAGATTTTTTTGATTTCTCTTTTAAACACAAATGATCTTTCTTAAGGCTAGAGTTAGTCTTTTTAACCAATTTATACTTATCGGCAAGTTTCTCAAACTCTCCTAGCACTTAATCATATTTATCTAATAACTCGTCATAGCTAAAAGGTATCTACTATCCGAGTTACTATCCTCAGAGCTACTTGTTGATTCCGTCTTCACCATCAAAACAAAATGTACATGTCTCTCTTTCTTAGTAGACGTGGACTCTGTCACATCCTCTTCACTCAATATGTCCTACTTCTTGTTTTTTGTTTTTTCTTGATTAGGGGACATTCATTGTGGAAGTGTCCAAACTTCCTGTAGTTATGACAAATTTGACCAATGTCAGAATCTAAATTTTTAGTTTTATTTCTCTTACTTATCTTCTTGTTAAATTCCCTTCGTTTGTTGTGCAAGAATTTTTGGCCTTTGTAATGCCCACCACATTTACGATTTTTATGATTTTATTAAAACATATTTTTATATTTAAAAGAATTTTTGAAAGAATAGACCAAAAATAAAAATAAAGAGTTAGGTTAATTAATTAAAATAAATGGGGATGTTAGGAATTGAACAAATGACAATGTGGTTTGACCCATACCATAAACCAAAAGGACTAACCATGTAATTAGTCAAGTGAAATTAACTTATTGAATTAGATTTAACCATATCTAATTAGATATGGCTAAAATCTAGTTTCCTTATAGATACAACTCTTCAGATAACTAGATTGAGAATTTAAAGGAAACCTAATCCATATTTCAGCCAATTTATCTAATCATGTCATCATTATAAATAAAATAACTTAACTTCTTAAGTTAGATTTAATCATAGATTTGACCAAAATGATATGGTTAATACAGAGTTTCCATTTAGATGGAAGTCTCTGGCCAAAAAGATAATTAGTTTAATTAGAGACTTACTTGTATATATAGGTAAACCTAACTAGCCATAAATCCTTCCCAACTAGTTGAAAAATCAAAAGAAATTCGTGAAAAATTAAGGGAGATATTGATAGAGACAATTCAACAAAGAGATCTTGATGTTTTCAACTGATTTTGAACATCTTGCACTCCTAAAAGTAGATCAATAAATAGATCATGCCCAGGTGAGTAAAAACTCACTTTAAAATGCTATATAATTGATGTTTTGATTAGTTTTATTTGCTAGTTTAATGGTTTATTTTACTTGTTCATATCGAAAAAGTTTCTAAAATATGTTAAAGTTGATGTTTTGATGTGTTTCGGCTACAAAGATTAGATTTTACCATGCTTAATTATAGGCTTTTCCTTGCGCATTTGAAATCATATTTCTACTTATTTTTCATGATAAATTTATGCTATTTCGTGTTTTATGTAAAAAGAAAACATGATTTTTTTTTTAATCAAAAAAGGGGCTCGAAACTTAGTTCATGAATCTAGACATAAAAGCATACTTTAATTGATTTAATTTCTTATATGTGTTTTAGAACGTGTATGCAAAGTTTCAGGTTGTGCACTAGCCTAGCGCACAAGGCACATGCTAAGAGTACTGTATATAGGGAATTGATTGTATTGATGTATTTCATGTTCACAATCAATGTTTATGGTATAATTTGAGCATGATAAGATTGTAATGAGCAATATTATTGGAGATTATTATAGTTTATCACGTTTACTTCGTTGAATTAAAGATAGGATATTAGATTAAGATATAGAGATACAAAATTGAATAAACTAAACCAATATTGTTTATAGTTAAGATTCATGCAATGATAGTTAGACATAGTTATTGTATTGCTATCATGTTGGATATTGAAATACTATTACCTTTGACATCAATCTAATTCTAATTGATTATATGGATAATTGAATAATCGGAGGAGATTGGAGGAATACCAAACTAGCAAGAGGTACATTTTGAATGAGCTATTGCCATCATTATCTGAGATGGGATACACTCTGTCTATATTTTCAAGACTGTTTTCTTGGGTACTTGTGAGATGGGCTGCGGCCACATTGTTCTTGACTTTGTTTTCCCGGATGCTCACAGGATTGGTTGTGGCCATATAGTTCTTGACTCCGCGTTCCTGAATTTTAGGGGACGTATTCAATGGTGTTACTAACTTGGTTTGTTTTGCAGATTTTAAAGTCATAATTATTGTGAAATGAAATGAACCAATAATGGACATAACTAGAGATTAACGATTATATATATATATATATATATATATATATATATATATATATATATATATATATATATATATATATATTATTGGATAAACTTTTTTATTATTTTTCTGTTATATTATTTTCCATTGGTTTATTATTGCTATTTTATCGTACTGGTCATTTTACTGATGACTACTTGTTATACACGACCGGAGTCAGGATTAGATCTAGAGACAAAGGTTTTAGCTATAAAGCAATATTTAGCATACTTGGAAGAACATGAAGCACTTCTAAAGTTGTTTAGTGTCTATTTGTATGAATGAGAACTTGATTAGGGATATTTGTATGAATTTTATTAGTTTTAGATTATTTTATGGAGTTTATTGAACTTGACTTTATTTAAGATTAGTTAATTTCAAAAAAATTATTATTATATTATTTGTTTATTGTAAACTATGAAAATGTGATTATGATCAATTGTATAGTTTCTAACAAACCAACTTTCTGTCTTGAAGTCTTTGACGATCAAACTGACTTCAACATCATCTCACTCATATTTGGAGCTTGACTTCCTTTGCTTTCATAGCAATTGGATCTTCCTTGCTACCTTACTTTTGATGCTTTTTACACTCCTCTAGCATTGTTTCATGTGTTGTGAGATTTCCTACAAGATTTTCAAGTAGCATTTTAGATAAACCGTGAGACTCTTCGATAATAGTCACTTTAAAATCCTAGTCAGACGTACGAGAGCGAAGGACTTTGTGGATCAATTACTCCTTACCTAACTCTTTTTCCAAGCCACATGCCTTGTTCGCTATGTCTGTGTACCTTGTGAAGATGTCCTGGATCAATTCTGTGGACTTCATCTTGAGGTTCTCGCAGTCATTCTGAGCATCAACAATTTCGCTTCTTAGACTTGTGAGGTTCCCTCATGGGTGATTTCCAGTATTTTTATGATTTTCTAGATAGTAATACAAGGAGATACGAAGTTCAATTCCTTAGCAGTAAGTGAATAATATAAAGCATTCATGACTTTAGATTAATAGAGAAAATATCTTTATTAGTTGCATCCCATTTGTCCCTAGGTTTCATTACTACCTGATCATGAATTTTAATAGTGGGTTCATGGTAACCAATCTCTACGCAATTCCAAACATTATAGGCCGTGGAGAATAAAAAATGCTTTCATCCTAGCCTTCAAATTAATGTAGCTTGATCTATCAAATAAAGAGGTCATCTAGTTTCCTAACCTTAATAAAAAGTTATGGAGTGCGTGGATCCTAAACTTGTCACCTAATCTAACCTAGAAATTAAGCGCTGGTACCATTATTTGGATCGTGTTAGACTATATATGCAAACCCTAGTGGAAGAGTGAATAAGGTTGTTGTCAGATCTTAACTAAGTTAATAGATTAAAATAGTTAAGTAGCGTAATACAATAAACCACCACAAATATACCAACCACAAAAAGAACACATCAAGATTTTTATAGTGATTTGGAATAACCTTACGTCTACTCTTCCTTTTGATAGAGGGGCTTCCACAACCACTATAGGTAAAATCTAGATCACAAGTCCGATCTAGTAAGCAGTACAAGGTCGCATCCTAATTTCCAAACTAATCGCATCTACAACAAATACCCACACGAATGTGTTCCTAGCACACTGCTAGTATTCCTTAATTTTCCTGGCTTGAGAATACTGTAACACCCCAATCACACACAATTGTACTCCTCAATTAATATCATCTTGAGTGAGCCGTATTCCAACCAACATGTTGCAACCCCAATTAATACCAACTTGAGTGGGTCTTATTACAACCAATAGATTATAGATAACAAGTTTTGGAGTTAGCACCAAATATTAGTTTAAGTGCAAATAAAGAAATCTTTTATAGCCCTTAGAATGGCATCTCCAAAAGGTGAAGATTGTAAAATATTGAAGACGATGTATAAAGATGAAGATCCAGCCGTATTGCATCCTCTAAGAGATAATATGATATCAAGTGCATCTTTGAAGGTGTGTTGGTGATGATTAAGCTCCCTTGAAATCCATGAAAGCTTAGCCTTTTTTCTTGACATTCTTCTTTGAAATTCTCCAAAAGTCTCCTTTCTTTCGTCAATTCCCTTTTATAGTTTTTCTCTAATTTCTCAAGAGATCTAAATCATAGAGGAAAATGGAGAGATATCTCATCCATTGATCCTAAACTATGGCATATTAGTCTTACCATGTTTAAGATTCATGGAAACTATTTTCACGTAAACTCCCTTGAAAAATGCATCGATAAGACCCCACAATGCATGTGGCTGTGCAACGCTATCAACAACCTCAATGTCCCACGTTGTCCTCGATGCGGTTGCTATCGCAGCAACCACTACTGTCGACAACCCAGTTTTAGCCTAGTACTCTAGTAAATTGGCTGTAACTTGGTTGTGCACATAGTTGTGCAATGTGCACGTGGTTGTTCAACGCTATCGACAGCATCAACGTCCCACGCTGGCTATCCAACGCTATCAACAGCCTCAGAATGCACGTGGCTATGTAACGCTATCGATAGCCTCAACGTGGCTATGGCTATGCAACACTGTCGATAGCCTCAACGTACCACACTGTCCTCAATGCGGTTGCTATTGCAGCAACTGCTGCTGTTGACAACCCAGTTTTAGCCTATTACTTTAGTAAATTGGCTATAACTTTTGATTTTGGTTATTCAAGCACCGTTGGAAAGAGGACTCAATTCTCTACAAGTTTCTCATATATATTTATTTCCAATTTTCTCCGCATCTTCTTCAAAATGAAGCTTGACGTTGATGTTGCTGCACAAACTTCATCCACTCATTCTGCTACTTCTTACTAACTTTGAGCAATCATAATTTTCACCTTCAAACTTAGATTTTGCCAAGCTTGATACCATTTCGAATGTCGTTTCAAGCTGTATTCTAATAGATTTATTCAAATGATTCATGCTAGCTCTATAAAATGTAATCTTTAAGTTGCATCATTTTAACCTATTAATATCGGCTTGTCGACCGTATCGGTCATATCAATCTTTGTCTCGCTCGATTCATTTGCATCCATCTAACCTATACAACATATCGTACTATGAATAGAGTTTGTGATTCATCAAACAGAGGGTCATATATGGATCTACATCCATATATCATATATAAACCACTGATATAACATTTGTTTCTAGGTTAGAGTTGAGTATTTATATGGACACAAGAAAGTCACATCCTAATGTGTGTAACAAGTAAGACAGAAGTGCAAGAAAAGTGTCACTTGTGTCCTAAAGGATCCATATATAATCTCTGAAATGGAGAGTAGATAGAAAATCAGAAGAAAATCAAGAAGTGCAGATACATAACCAAGGGGTGGTAAAGAAGTGTTGAATTCAGACATGTCCAATCTGGATACATCTTCATGATATCGAAGACATTGTGAGAGAGGTATAAATACGTTGCTAGCCTGCTATTGTCTTTTGGCTGAAGTAGGCTGCCATTGCAGTTGTCCAATATAGAGCCTATTTAAGTCTCAGTTGTTATTCGATGGGGTCTCTATCTGAACATAGGAATAATCTTCCTTCAGAGTCTTGCGGTTCTCTTCGTTAATATATTCTAATTCTATAGGAATCATTTGTTTACAACACAAGTACATATCATATTGCATGTGTGCGTGCGCTGGTGGCATGGTACTCGTGCACGTGCAGCTTGAGTGAACGTGCATGTGTGTAATCTAGTCCCAAAACCTGAATGTTTCCACAAATTTCGGTTGATTAGAACTAGAGGATAATTACAAATTTCTGCTGCAAATAATTTTGGCAAGTAATGACAACAGTCACTGAGATTTCGACAGCTAAAAATGAACAAATCTTAACCAATTTATTCATGGAAATCTGTATTGGCATGTCATGTTGGCAATATTGAAAGTATCAGCAATATCAGATCGATATTGTGTGGCATCCTATTTATCCTATGCCTCAAATCCAATCCGATATTTGTGATATATGTTGGTATTAGACAATATTTAAGACCTTACGTTTAACATAACAAATGGTTTGACAATATTTAAAAAATATTTTTTGGCAAGTCAATTAATTGCCTACCACAAAATATGCATGGAGCTGCACTAAAATGCTTTATCCTAGATTTTGCAACCATAGATTAAACTTAAATGAGCTTAGCAATTAATAATCATCACAATGTAAACCTTTTCCCATGAAAATAAACAGATTAATGGTTGCATAGTGCAACTCCATATCCAGCTAAAAATTTCACGAGAAGCTGCCAAACATAAGCAATTTCATAGGAAATGATCTGACTAATATGAACCAAAATATTGTCCATTCTCGGTCACATTTGTTAAAGATCATCATTGTAATCATTTGATTTAACAAACAATATTTGGGCTAGTTATGGAGCCTAAGGCTCAGAGAAGATTCAATAACATTTTAATAATGGCCATTACTAATAATAAGATATCAAACCCTATCATGATAACTACAGACAAGAGAGGGGAATGTCATGAATTCGGAGAGAATAGAGTTCAGATAAAACCAAAATAATCGATCAAGATCGTTCTGGATAACCAAAGCCAAATAGATCCAGACCGAAATGAGTTGGTCAGTTTCAGTTTCAAACCGGGACCGAGCCTAACTGACTGATTTATACACACAAACACACACATATACACATATATAATATATAATATTAGTAAATGAAACACCAATTGGATAGTTGAAGAGATATGCTTGCTATTGTTTATAATGATAATTTTAGACAAGTTTTATTCCAAAAGTTGAAACTAAATAACCGAACCTAATTTTTTCTCTTAGTATTCAGTCTCAATTCTAATCAATTTTGTTCGTTTTGCCAAAATTGGCAAGAACCAACTTATGTTGACTCCTACCATGAATCAGAGAAAACTAGATAGAGATGCAATGTAAGGTCATACATGCAAGAAGTAACAATCCAAAGCCTACAACCCTTGTAGACTGAGAAAAAGTCTAGAAGAAAAACAAAAGAACATGTTCCAAATATAAGATAGTTTTCTATCTCACTCCCTCTCAAGTTGGAGTATAAATATCAATTATACCAAACTTGTTACATAAATTAGAAAATACTGTCTCCCCTCTTCAATAGTGCTGATTAACTTGAAGTGAAATAGCAGCAACAACAACAGCAGCAGCAGTAGACAGTAATATCAGTAGTCGTATATGAATCACTTGAATTATCAAGCACCATATATTCGAGCATTAGCAACAAATAAACTTTTTCTTAGAAGCAGTAGCAGACAGAAGATAAACTTCTTTCTTAGAAACAGTAATAGGCAGCAGATAAATTCATTCTTAGAAGCTGCAGCAAATAAATTCCTTTTTAGAAGAAGTAGTAGGCAGCATATATATTTTTTTCTTAGAAGCAATAGTAGGTAAAGAAAGGAGTAAAATATTGTATCAAGTCGGAAGTACACCCTTGCAGTCACAAAGCAGCGAACAATGATGTGGAATCGAATTGAAGACATGATTGTGGAGTCGGAATCGGAATCAGAATCGAAACAGAGTTGGCATCAAATTAGTGATAGGATTATGGAGTTGAAGTCGGAATTTGAGTCGGCACCGAAATTGGTTGGAACGAGAATCAGAGTTTACCATCAATTAGGATGGTTGAAATTGATGATTGAGATTTATTGCGTAACATGCTCAATACCATGTTATGAAATAATCTAAACCAATCAATCTTTTTTTATTATAAACCAAGAGATACATATATATTTATATAGGTGTCTCAACACCATATAACCAATCCAACAGGCAACGTGGGACTAAACTTAAACTAAATCAATGTACAAGATAGTTTTATAATCTAATAGTTATCATCTACAATAGTAGGTGCAAGTGACATGGCAATGATGCGAAGTGGCAAAAGGTAAGCACCAAAGCTTGCTACCCCACAGCCTGCATCAAGAACATTCCTAATGCTCTAGTCATTGTTGAGCCTATCATTCAAAAACTTGAGCAACTTGATTTTCCATTTAGGAGGGTGTAATAAATTATCCTCTAAATATTTGGAAAGAGGCAAATTACAAGTTTTATTGTTTATGTTTTATGAGATCATCCTGTGCATTGATGTGCAATGTTTGAGTATTTGGGTTCTACCTTGCTCAAATCTTGTACTCTAAAAACTATCCCTGACTACACTCTTCAACTCCCTCTCTCTCTGTCTCTCTCTCTCTCGTCATTCTTTCTATGAGAAAGGATCACATAAACATAAAAGAAACCTAAATTTCTTCTCGAGCTTGCTTCTTCCCTCCAAAATCCTAACCAACCTTCACCACTGCCTCTACCCTTCATCACCTCTATCCATCCTCTCACCTCTATTGTTTCCCCCCTTCTTGCCTGCCTCTTCTTCGTATGAATGTTCTAGCCATTGTTGAGCCTATCATTCGAAAACTTGAGCAACTTGATTTTCCATTTAGGAGGGTGTAATAAATCATCCTCGAAATATTTGGAAAATGACAAATTACAAGTTTTATTGTTTATGTTTTATGAGATCATCCTGTGCATTGATGTTCAATGTTTGAGTATTTGGGTTCTACCTTTCTCAAATCTTGTACTCTAAAAACTATCCCCGACTACACTCTTCAACTCTCTCTCTCTCTCTCTCTCTCTCTCTCTCTCTCACTCTCTCCCCCTCTCGCGTCATTCTTTCTATGAGAAAGGATCACATAAACAAAAAAGAAACCTAAATTTCTTCTCGAGCTTGCTTCTTCCCTCCAAAATCCTAACCAACCTTCACCACCACCTCTACCCTTCATCACCTCTGTCCATCCTCTCACCTCTATTGTTTCCCCCCTTCTTGCCTACCTCTTCTTCGTATGCAAATGTCAAGGACCTCATCTCTTCAACTCTCTCTCTCTCAAAAGCACCAAAGTCGTTCAAATGCACCAATGCCAAGTACCCCTCTTCAATTTCTTTGATCTTTTCATGCCAAATATTCTGATTCATTACAAGGTTCTTAATACTCTGAAGAAAGAAAAATTAACACTAGACGAGGGGGCCTTATGTTGATCAATAACTGTAAGCAACGAAATTCTAGCTTATTAAGTAAGAAAAACGATGATGGATTCCCATAAACTAATGAAGACAATAGGGAATGGAAGTTTACATCAGCAATGATATTCTTCACCTTCATAATAGCTTCAATCTTATGCTGGAGATCCTGCATCTTTAGAGGTAAAGCCTTTTCTACTGCTTCAGATATGTATTGCTCCCTCTTTTCCTTTGCCTCTTCCAGTAGACTCTCATAATGCTGACAATGGAACAGGAAATATGGTAGATTTGCGTCATAAATTACAACAGGAAATTCTCACAGTACGACATAGTAATATTAAACCTCTAACAAAAGTGTATGAGATTTAAAAAATGAACAGAAAACAAACGGATGGCATGATTAATACCTGTCGCTGACTTTCAAGTTGACTTGCAAGCAAATGACTGTACTCATCCTTCATCAGTTATCATATCAAAAGATTGAGGAGCTAAAAGACATTTAATCATTTATATTGAGGAAGTGGACTCACAGTTAGGAAGAAAAAAAATGTGAATATTTTACCAATTCAACTTTACTATTCAATATAGCTCCATAAATTCCAGTGTCTTCCGTGCCTGTGAAGCTTTCACAACTATCTCCAATAGATCTACAGCGAGACTTCGACTTATCTAACTTATCATCACTTCTTGATTGATTAAGTCGATAGACATGTGTCACCAGCATAATCCCAAACACGTGTTTCCAAATCAAGTGAATAACAATGCTGAGTATTTTTCCAGTGTCTGATAGTATGACCTTCTTTGTATCCATAATAACAATGGCCTTAATTTAATATGACAAGTAATGACATAGAGCAGAGGACAGAATGATATTTATGACTAATCCAGATGAATAATAGTAAAAAAGAAAAAAAGAAAAAGAAACCTGCCACATCCATCAAAGTCATAGATTACACAGATCCAGATGTTCTCGGAAGTTCCACATACTGAGCATGCAGGTTTCATAGAATGCTCTTGGCAAAAATGGCAAACCTGCAAGAACAAATTAATTAATACCCATGTCTAATATTTACCTAAAATCATGGGCATTCATAGAATTGACAGAACGCTACGGCAAATAAGTATTTCTGGTGTTTTTTTTTTAACTACAATGGCTCCTTGTAGTTATAGTTATGTACAACGTTCAGGCAGAAGTATACACGTAGTAGTTGAAAACCATACTTGAGGAAGATGGTAAAAGTATGTTTTGGTTTGTACAAGTGGTCCTCTTTAGTTTTGATGCAGGCAGAAACTGAGTAGAACCATCAGCTAATGAGAATCAGTTCTCTATAAAAGATTTATTGTTGGCAATTAACGAATTAGTTAATGGAGTCCAGATCTGAATTGTCCTGATATGTATTTATAATGTTTTGTAGGTGAGCATATAGTAATAAGAATAACCCTAAAGAGCTAATTTAAGTAGGATTCCTTCATAGGATGTGAAAGATGAATGTTAACTGGTTGAAGTAAGTCAACTGGTAAAATGAAACAGAAAGTTGGGGAACTAAAGCTAGCAGCAACATCCAGATGATGGTGATGGAAGAGGTAAAGAGTGACAAAATAGCGATGGAAGTGGTAGAGTAAAAAATGAACTAATCATAGTACCACTACGAAAGTAACCGACATTAATCTGAGGAATAAGTTTCCAGAGTTTCATAAGTACAAGATACTTGAAAAAAGACAGTATCGTGGCACCAAAATTAGGCTTTAGTTTGATTTTTAGACTCGATGAGGAACAGGCTTGTAAATTTGAGGGGGCATACTTATAAAAAATGCAAACACTTAAGTTGGAAAAAAAAATAGTGGTGCGGCTGCCCACTCTAGCACAAGGGTGGGTCCACCCCTGCAAAGGACGGTACACAAGGTTCACAAATTCAGGGTCTAAGTCTAAGGGTTTAAAGTCTGAGTAATTTCAGCAGTCTGATGGTCCATAGTCATGTAACACATCCTATTTTAGATGTCTCATTCTCATCTATCAACCTCTATCAAATTTATAAAGAAAAGTAACCAAGTTAGAACTGTTAGGATTGTGATAGCCACATTTTTAGCACCATACATTTTAATAAGTTATTGTGTCCTGACAAATACTGGATATTTGTTATTCAATGTCACGATTTGCACACAATTTAAATCAATATCATGATATATGCTGTCCACATTTGTGATGGACTATAATTTTGGATAGATATGATAATAGATAGTCCTCATCTTGACTATTTTGTTCCAATATCTAATTATGCGTGTTGTATGAAGAGTCATTGTGAAGAGATTAATACTATAATAAATGTGATTATAATAAAACCTAGGGATTTTATTTGTGTTGAAACAGCTATATTAAGAAGTTAAATCCTGAACAAGCAATTAATAGAGGCTAATGTAAGGATATGGTGACATATGTGTGTTATTACAATAGCTTTAAATTATCATCAGAAAGCTATGAAACATAGATTAGCAATTAGGTTAGGTAAGTAGACAAGGTGCTCATTCTTCCCAAGTCAGTTACCTATAAGCAAATTCACTGTACTGGAATGGAACTTTCATAATTTTTGAAGGTTGCAGTGTGAATACCACTTACCCCAAAGATAGGTCTCTAGAGATTGTGTGCTAGGTTTGAGGTTCAAATCCTACTAACATGAATATGACACTTTCACTTTAAAGGATTACACAATACTAGAAAGCAAGATTTAAAATATCGGTACTAGTATCTCATATACTGTATCTAATTTTGAGGTACATGTCACAAAATAAACCATATAATATCTATCTAATATAGTTTCCAACATCGCCCATGTGATAGTGTAGTGTCAATTTTGGCCAACTAATATCACCCAACCAAATTTCAGTACTAAACACAAATTGGACTCTGAATCAGATACAGAGCCGAGTCAAGTTCACAGGACGACTTCTGACCTCAAATGACATGCATGGAAGTTGTTAGATAATAAAAGAAAGAAATATTGAGCACGTATATAGAGATATAACAAGATTTGAACATGAAAGGATCTCAGACCTACATCCTTAATGGAAGATTGCCGTTATGGCATATTCTTTATGGTGAAATCAAGGTTATAATCTCTCTTTTTTCTCTCTTGATTATGAGAAGTTTGTGAAGAGGAAGTAAAGGGTTATAAGCCGAGATCTCTATGATGTCCAGATCAGATCAAGATAGAGACGATCAGGATGCTCTCTCCCTAAGGAGGAGGCTGTATTTATAGTTATTTGTTGCCAGAATCGTAGTTGAAGTCCAATACAATTTATGGATACGAGTAGCATTTTGTTTCCTTACAGAGGGAGGTTTTCCTATTGTGATCGAAATTAATTTCCTTATTTCAGAGGGATCCCGAATCTCATGGGCCGTATAAGCTCTGTAATCAGGAAGTTTGTGAGAAGGATTCATGAATCACAGGAAGATCCATGAATAATGTCCTCCAAATTGCTGGACCTTATGGTGGTATACTAAGTTATGCCATCCGAAAGATGCTGGAAAGCTCAAAACCATAAAGAGAGAAAAACAGTGAAGCAACCACTAGATTGGCATACAAGAAACTACTCTTTAAAATCTCTTCATAATTGCAACTCACCTATGAGGGATATATAGTGCTTCCAATCAGAATCGTAGTAGACATCATCATATATTGGTGATCCAAACCAAACAAGAGACTGACTCAGCTAGTCCAAATTCAACTAGAATTCATTGTTGTAATATATGTTATAAAACAACTTGAACTGGGGTATTCAAGTCAAAATTAACAATCTCCACCTTGACTTGAATATAATCAAGCCCTAAAAAATCTCATAAAACTGAACAACTGCTAGTTCAACTCGAACAACGAGCTCACTCCACCTTCTTTACATAACTCTAAAAGTTTTTTGTATGCAATGTAGATTAAACAAGTTCACCTTAAGCTGAACACCCAATGATCCTCTGAATCCAAATTGGATGAATAGGAACATAAACTCATACTAGAATAAAAATCTTTGTAGACACTATTTAACTTAGATACATTGAATAACGAATCGGAGAATATCTTAATATCTAAACTAGACTCCTCAATAGACATTGCAAACTCTGACGTGCAGTGAACTCTGAATTGGAAGATGAAGAGTACGAACTCTAATCTGTAATCTCTGAACTCTGGAGTAAGTACAAATTGTCCTTCTCTGCCTTGTACTTAACATGAGTACTTCTGAAAATTCCCAAACAACTATTTTCTGCCTTGAAAGTGAACCCTTTTGAATTTAGGCTTCCTAAAGAGGTGGTTTAATCTTGATTTCAGGACATGGTGAATGCATGAAAGAATAGTGATGCTTCGACCATGAGAATGGATCTTAAATGTTCCTTGACCAAGTGATTTGCATGTAATATAATCACCCATGAAAATAATTCCACCTTAAACTAAGGTGCATGTGGAAAATAGCTTCCTTGTGGAACAGATGACAATGAACATCCAAAGTTCAAGATTCGTCTATCCTTGACACTGATCTAGTCATCATAAAATGACAAAATGAAATTCACCTCATCCTAAATTACGACTGCAAAAATAATAAATGATCCTCGACTATAAAAATCCTATTTACTCTTAAATACTGTGCTCCAGTCTTTTACAATAGTTGCAAATAAAATTACTGTCAGAAATTCGATCATTGACCTTTTCTTTAGCAAACAAACTAAAATAGATTTGTCATAATAAAACTATCTATCATCTTGATGTTAATGTGATTAAGAAAATACTCTATCTTTATTGACCTTAACTGACTGTCTATCCCCAAAAGTAATATCGATAAAATTCTTAAAAGAAGGTAACGAACAAAAATACTTTATTTTCTTTATCGAACTTAAATTTGATCTTAATGGTGAAGGCAATAAGAGATAATTTGTGTACCATGATTGGTATGAAGAGAATAGTGTCATTTCAAATGTAGAAACATCTTCCATGACGAAACAATCATCTTCACAAAAGAGGATTCATCCAAACCTTTGTTTACCTGAATTAGATTTAGATCACCTAAATCCTCTCATGTATCTTCATAAAAATTAATTTGCTTCTCCATCCCCGAAAGTGTCGTCTTCAATCCTTGCTGGGTCATGATGGATTTCATACTTAAATGTTGATAACAAAAATGATAAAACCCTTGAACCTCTCGAAATTGATCTTGATCACCGATATCTTAACGCTAAAAATTTCACAAACAAATCTCAAACTAAAACCTTAAGAATGTTATTAAGAGGAAATAGAGAGCATATGGCAGAACTGAATCGACGATCAAGCACAAGAACTTGAGAAATCAAGAAGATAAAATACGCAAACAGGTAACATACAAATATAGCACAGTTTCACCAGCCTAATTGACTGATATACTTCCACGGGTGAAGGAGGAATTTACTAAATCTTGAAGAAATATAAAATTGAGACTCCCACAAAAGATCCAAAACCCCAAGTTTACATCCATAGCACTCTAGAGGAAAGTAGAGAAGCAAATCCTAGATGGGTGTACAAGAAAATTCTCTCAAAAATCTCCTCTTAATTGTTTTTTATAATTTTATCTCACCTATGAGCAATATATAATGAAGATGACTAAAACGTATAAACTCAAAAAGTACATGCAGTTTTGTACTGGCTTGACAGTTACTTCAAAAACTGGGTCAAATCTTTTATGATCAACACCCTTACACCTTACATCTATCACATATGGTTATATGATTAGAAGGTTACTTTTCAGCTGAACGATGCTTACTCTACTACTAAAGCATAGACAAATGATGCTAATAGAAGTTATGCAGGATAGCAATTTGATGTTAGATACATCAACAGAAATGGTATACTATGATAGAGTGATACAAATTTGGGGAAGGACAATCAAATCAAGGGTAAAAATTAGGTGTCAACTAATGTCAGTTCACTCTGCAGTTAGGTCAAAGTTTTTTAAGCTAAATTACAGGTCATAAAATTGAGAACATGAGCATTGTAAACAATCTAGCTAATATAATGGCACCTGTACCTTTCATAAGTTAAACATACTACGACTGGTGCTTCATTAAGTTCCTAATTTGTGTAATTCAATATGAAAGTTTTTTGTTAACTATATAATCTGCATGGTTTAAAAAAAAAGTTTCTCATTTGATTAATTTTAAAAGTGGATCAAATACGAGCCAAATAGGTTTCTTTTAACTAGGAGGGTAGATAAAACTAGTTGTATCGATTGTAAGGTAGTGCCACGTGAGATTGTAGTTACCCAATATAGACTCTTAGTTTTAAATATTCAGATTAGGAAGAGACTTAGAAAAATTAAGTATAAATTATATCTTAAGAATAAGTGGTGGCAAATAGAATGTAATCAAAAATTTTTTATAGATAGAATAGTACAAGAAGCATATTGGAGGGACCATGATGATCCTAATATAACATAAAATAAAATGGCTAGCTGCATTAAAAGAATAGCTAAAGATATATTTGGTGAGTCGAGAGACGGTGCTCCACCATGTAAGGATACATCATGGTGGAATGAAGAGGTAAAAAATGCTATTAAGAACAAGCAAGACCTTTATAGAGATTTGAAGAATAATAATAATAATGATGGAATAAGTTTTGAGAAGTATAAACTAACGAAGAAGGAGGCTAAGAAAGCTGTTCGGGATGCAAAAGCTAAATTATATAAACAAGTGTACGAGAAATTAGATAATAAAGAGGCAGAAAAGGATATTTATAGAATTGCTCGAATAAGAGAGAAAGTCTAGAAACTTATGTACTATAAAGTGTATTAAAAATGAGGATCGGACGGTTCTAGTTTGAGACGAAGAGATTAAAGAAAAATGGAAAGATTATTTTGATAGATTATATAATGGTAGTTTTACTCCATATTTGGGAGATCATACTATTCAATGTGACGATATGAATCGTAGTTTTATGTGCAGAATTAAAGAGTCTGAAGTAAAAGAGGCTTTGAAGAGGATGAAATCAAGAAAAACTGTTGGTCTAGATGAGATTCCGATAGAGGTATGGAGATATTTAGGAGGGATTGGTGTGAGGTGGCTGACAGATCTTTTTAACAAGTTTTGGCAAACTAACAAAATGCCAAATGAATAGAGGAGGAGTACTCAAGTACCTCTGTATAAGAATAAAGGTGATATTCAGAGTTGTTCTAACTATCAAGGAATAAAACTCATGTGTCACACTATGAAACTTTGGGAAAGGGTAATTGAGCATAGATTGCGACAAACTATTAAAATATCAGAGAACCGTTTGGATTTATACTGGGACGATCGACAACAAAAGCTATTCATTTACTTTGTCAACTTATTAAGCGATTTCGAGAGAGAAATAGAGATTTGCATATGGTATTTATTGACTTAGAGAAAGCTTATGATAAGGTACCACGAGAGATACTTTGGTGGTTATTAATGAAGAAAAGAGTTCCCATCAAGTATATCGACATAATTAAGGACATGTATGATAGAGTATTAGCCAATTTCAGAATATGTGGTGGTTTAACAAGTGATTTTCTATCACAATTGGATTGCATCAAGGATCTGCATTGAGCCCGTTCTTATTTGCTATAGTGATGTATGTGCTTACTAGAGCTATTTAGGATGAATACCTTAGTGTATGCTATTTGCTGATGATATTGTTTTAGTTAATGAGACAAGAGTAGGGGTAAATGCCAAGCTAGAGTTATGGAGGCATACATTAGAATCTAGATGTTTTAAATTGAGTAAGTCTAAAGCAGAGTATATGGAGTGTAAATTTAGTAACAACGGGTCATAAATTATAATGTTGTAAAACTGGATGGATAAGAGATACAAATAAGCAGTCATTTAGGTATTTGGGTTCTATTATTTAGAATGATGGAGAGATTGATAATAATGTTAATCATAGGATACAAGCTGGTTGGTTGAAATGGAGGAGGGCAACGGGAGTTTTATGCACTGTAACAATCCGTTAAGACTGAAGGAAAAATTTTATAGGACTGCTATTAGGCCAATTTTGTTATATGGCACGGAATGTTGGGTTATAAAGAAACGTCATTCACAGAAGATAAGTATAGCAGAGATGTGCATGCTCCACAGGATATGCGGCAACACTAGGAGAGATAAAGTGAGAAATGAAGATATTCGTGCTAAGGTAGGTGTAACTTCCATCGATAAGAAGATGCGAGAAAACCGATTACGATGATTTAGTCATGTGCAACGTAGGCCTACAAATGCACCAGCTCGACGAGGAAAGTTTATCAATATAGGACAAGTTAAAAGAATGAAGGGATGATCGAAGAAAATATGGATGGAGGTGATACGAAAAGATATGGATTCTAGTGGTTTAAATGAGGAGATATTAATTGATAGAAATGAATGGAGAAGGACTATCAAAGTGATCGATCTGGCGTGATTCTTTTTTGGTTCATGTAGCCTACCCCAAATACTTGGGATGAAAGGCTTAGTTGTTGTTGTTGTATATAATCTGCATGGTTAAACAGGGTAGAAACAAATAATCTAATTTGTTGACCTTAAAATACATCATATCATGATGCAATAGGTACCGTGATGGGAAACATAATCCAAAATATTAGTGGGAGTCCCAATAATATTAGGAGATATTATCGAAAGCATGCAACGAAGTGGAAGATAAATTCTATACCAAGTTGAGAATGCTATTCTCTAAAATCTTTATATGACATTGTATTTAAAAGCAATAACTGATACCAATCATGAGCTTGCCCAAGGACCCATGAAATTCTTATATTAGATAGTTATTCACAAGAGAAAAACCCACTACCTTTGATATGTAGAAAGTAGTAGATAAACCAACTTAGTTTTGTTTATGTCATAATCAAGCTTATAAGGTGCGCATTATTTATTAATTGAAACTTGCATCCAATATAGAGATGGTATAATCCCCAATTATTATTTTTTATATTAAGGGAAGAAACAATGAATGACTCTTCCGAAAGATATGAATTGATGCTCGATTCTTGAGGGCTCCCTAAATCAAACATATTATTGATTAAATAAGAATTAGAGAGAAGGACATGAATAAATTTTTCGAGGGTAGACAACCATGAATACGACGTGTTAGCTCCTACAAAGAAGATGAAAATTAAGCCACTTGTGAACTCTCATTACGTTTCTTTTACTATCCAATTCTGACCCAGGAGGATCTACATGCTGAGGTTCCAACAAAAATCTAATTTTCAGCAAAAATGGACAATAATGTAGATGGTTTTTTTGTAGATTCATTATTTGTCAAAAATGGGTAAGATAAGAGATATAAATATGCAACATAGAGCCTCATCACATCCCTACACCTACCTTTTGCTAATCCTCGAGCAAAACCTACACCTAAAAAGGGAAAAAATTCATAATCCACTTAGCATATGCAACAAGCTGTTAACTCCCTAAATTACCCTAGTGGACTTGTGTCTTGTGAGCATTTACAACAATGTTACCCACAAACATCGCGAAGAAGATAGATTAAGGAATGAATAAAAGAAAAATAAAGATAGCCAAAAGTCAAGAAAATCAAAATGTTATTTACAAAAGAAAGAAAACATCTTTTTGACATTTTCTGCAATTAATCTCACTAATCTACAAAATCAAGTACATTTAGATTACTGATTTTTCAAATCAAGCTTCATTTCAAATACACTTATTATTTTAATCAAAAATTCAAATCCTATTTTTCAATACCCACTAATAAATAATTCATTGACTCCTATACATCTACGTGCACGTGTGATAGTCTACTTCGGCTTTGGACTCAAACTCTAACTCATGATTCATATCTTCTCTCTAAACAATTTTTTCTCTTTTTTTTTTACTTTCATTTTTTTCTTCTTTTTTTGTGAACATTTCACCTTTCATGCGAAAATTCAAGCTTGCTTAGGCGCAAATACCCAATTACTCGGATCATACTATAAATATTTCACCTTTAATGCGAAGATTCACACTTGCTTAGGTGCAAATACCCGATTACTCGGATCATACTCTATCTTTTTAAAACACCGTTCGTGTGAATATTCACGCTTACTTAGGCGCAAAGACCCAACTACTTCGTAATTCTTAAGAAATTTATTTTTTTCATTTCTAAAGGATTATTGCCTTAAATACAGGCTCACCTCTTTATTCTTTTTTTTTTTCTTTTTTTCATTTTTCTGTTTAGAGAGAAAAGACTACTCAATCGTTATTATTTTTATCCTTAACCTAATAAACTATTATAAAGTGAAAAATAGATGTATACTTATCTCAAAACTACTATTAGTGGTATTTATTTTTTGGATTTTATTTTTTCATAAAATTTTAAGTGTATTATCTAATCCACCTTCATATCAAATCTCAAATCTAAATCTATTCTTTCATTTTTTTAATAGCCTGATTTCTTGCAGAAAATAATTTTTAAATTTTTGAATTTTTTTCAAAATTTCTCTTTTTTTAAAGAAAACAAAAAAAATCAATGAACCTAAAAGCTACCCTAAGTGAAAAATAAAGAAATCCAAAAATTCTAAAAACTAAAAGAAAATAAAAAATCCTAGAAAGAAAATATATGTTTTGTTATATATTATTAGATCACTTTACTGACGATCCTGGTTATACATGGCTAGATGCAGATTGTTACCTAGAGATAGACCTGTCGAAGATAGAGTATGACATAACGTATTTTCAGGAACAGACGGAGCTATGGAATATATGACATCTTTAGTAGATATTCTTTTATAAAAAGATGTAATTAGTACATATGGCTACATTTTATTAATGTAAGTAAAAAAATTTATTATAAATTTGACAGAAAAATTATTGTTTATTATTATTTGTTGTCCATATTTCTACTGTATCTGACTGTAACATTTGTTGAGGTTTGTCGAGTTATCATTCGACGTCGAATGTTCCAGCTTTTCACACTATGAAAAGTGGGAGTTACAGAAGCAATCACAAACTAGCAAGTAATTCCACAAGCAATTAAATAAGCAAATAACAAGTAATCAATTAAGAAAATTATAGCAATTAGCTAACAATCAAAATAAATAATTGACAACAATATAAATATTACTTTAAAATTTACTATAAATAACATAACATAATGTATTTTAACGTAAAGTAAAATAACGTAAAAAATGCACCATTATGATGCATTGAGTTATTTTCGACTAGTAGGTAATGTTGGTTTTCTGTTAAGTTTCATAAAGTAATATAATGGATTTCATAATGCGTTATTTTCAACATTGAACCAATGATAGTCTGTCAAGGCTTAAAATATTAGAATTGGTATTGGTATCAACTAATCACTTATGGAATAGAAATCAACAATATCAAGCATATCATATTGGCAATATTAGAAATATCAATATTGGACTGCTATTACATGGTATATCGAGTACCAGGTACCTCAAAATGGATATGATTCAGCCAATATTTAAAACCATACTTGTTATACAGTGAGGAAAAGCAAAATGGAAGATAAGATCACGCTGCATATGAATTTATGTAGTGCATATTCCAAATATTAGGTATCATCTATGAAGCTCAAACATAGATGTGGATATAGGTATGAATACAAACACAGGTATAGCCGTATGGACATGGCATGCTTGTAAAATGTAGGGTATGGGGATGTGGCGTGTGTATAAAAGAAATGATATCTAAAACTACAATATTTTGTTGTTACGGTTGCTAAGTGCAAAATCTATATGATTTCATCATTTTTTTGCATCCACTAGCAATCCATGTTGTTCTGCTAATTTATGTAGCCTTTGTTACGCAGATGAAAAACTAAATATGTAACTCAAATATATAAGGTAACGAAAAATTTGAGAAATGTGAATGTGTCCAAGGAGGGTCAGGAGTAGTATCCTAAGGTCAGGAGTAGTATCCTAACTTGAAAATATATCATAAAGACAAGACTACGAAGTATTCTTGATGTGTCTGATTACACTAGAACTATCGTTGTCGAGATCATGTTAGGAACAGGTTCGACTAGTTCATGACATGCTCATTTTATTTGAACTTAGAGAGATCTCGTCTTCCATTCTCAGGAAAGTGGTTGTTCAGCAAGCACAATATTGATCAAGAAGAGATTTCAATTAGGCAAAATGACTCTCCAGGTTTTTCTCCTTCTGTCCCCTCTCTAATAAATGAAAACTGATGTGATGTTTACTACAAGCGTACAGTGTCGGTGTAGCGCTGTACAGGTCGTCCCACAGGGATCTAAGGTGTTTTTACGATTCTTACTTTTTCTGTAGTTCTATCAGACTAACCAAAGATTCTAGGTTGAAAATGAGAGTTATTCTAATTAGCCTAAGATCTAGAATCCACTAGTTTCCAACCATGTTCTTACTTCTATTATCTTCTTCTTTCATAAGAAGGTGATCTTTTAGTTTGATCTTTATTTAAGTGCCTTAAGCATGAGTTGTCAAGTGGTGTGCAAGCATAACGCATCAAAGATACAACTTTTTATAAAAGCAAACTAAAACGTTAGATAATTTGATAAAAAAGATAAAATCAACAACCTCAAACCCTAACTAAGTATAGGCTATCAAGAAACCTAAGTCAAGTATCAAAGTTTTAATCTTCGAGTTCTTGTATTTTAATCTTTTTTTATAGAAAAATCATGTCTTTATTTATTTTATTTAAGAAGAAAAATATTAGAGAGCAATTACATGGTGGATTCTAGTTTCATCTACATCCTAGAGCTAAACTAATTAGCTACTCATATTTTTAATAAGCAAAATTAAATTTCTATTCATGAAAGCAATTAAACCTAATTTAGAAAGCAAATAAATCTAAACTAGAAAGCAATTAACTCTATCTAGAAAGCAAATAAAGATTAAAAAACAATGGCTTGCCTCCGGAGTACGGTATTGTGGGCACCACCCCTTCAGCAAAGCGCTAATTTTATTAAATTAAAACGAGTACAAAACTTTAGGATCCTCTTGAATACAAAGATACGGCCAATATATAGGCTTCGAAAGTTAAACCCTAATTCTAGCAGAACTAAAAAACTAAACAATTATAACGAAGTCATGGGAGAAAATTCGGGTTGTGGAGCCCACATTGGGCAGCCATTTAGCTGCAGTTACCGCTAAATAGCGGTACAAATAAAGAAGTAATTTATGAATTTTCTTCCCCGCAACTAATTTTTCCTTTTGAGTTTATTTTGATGACTGTATTACACTTTGACTCTCTAAAGTATCGTGGTCTCGTAGTCTTGCCCACTTTAGAAACTTTTCGGACTTTGATTTCTCACTCCAACTCTGATTTCATGCCATCTCCTTGTCTGAATCGGACTAACTAAAAATGACATTAAAAATTCCCGAATAACATTTATTTATATACAAAAATACATAAAATATGGGAGGAAAAATACAATATATGATACTCATCACACCTCCACACCTATCTTTTGCTAGTCCTCGAGCAAAATTTAAATCTAAAAAGAAAAATAAAAATCCTAACTCACTTTCACTAGAATCGCGATTGCACTTAGCATGTGCAACAAGCCTTTAAACCCCTAGGTTACCCTAGTGGACGAGTGTTGTCTCGTGAGGGTTTGCAGTGAATATACCCACAAAATTCATAAAGAAAATAGATTAAGGAATAAAGAAAAAAAATAAGGATAACCGAAAATCAAGAAAAATAAAAATTTTGTACAAAAGAAAGAAAAATCTTTTTTTATTTTATATTAATTTCATCAATTAATCTCACTAATATACAAACTCAAGAACGCATTTGGATTATCAATTTTCTAATCTAGCGTCATATCAGATACACTTATCATTTTAATCAAAAATTTAAATCCTATCTTTTAATACCCATTAACAGATAATTCATTGCACATATACATCTACGTGTATGTGTAATAGTCTACTTCGGTCTTGGACTCCAACTTTAACTAATGATTCATCTCCTCTCTCGTAAATTTTTTTTTCTTTTTTCTTTTTTCTTTTCTTTCTTTTCTTTTTTTTAAGAATATTTCACCTTTCATGCGAATATTCACGCTTGCTTAGTCGCAACGTACCCGATTACTCACTTCATACTCTTTTCTTTTTTTTAGAATATTTCACCTTACAAGCGAATGTTCACGCTTACTTAGGCGCAAAGTACCCGATTACTTGGATCATATTCTTTTTTCACTCTTGAAGCTATTGTCTTAATATCAGGCGCACCTCATTATTTTATCACTCTCGAGCCTATTACTTAATGCAGGCTCATCCCATTATTTTATTCTCACTTTTTTTTTCTTTTTTTTTGTTTAGAGAGAGAAAACTTACTCAATCGTTATCATCTTTATCCTTAACCTAATAAACTATTGTGAAGTGAAAAATAGATGTATACTTACCTCAAAACTACTGTTAGCAATATTTATTTTTCGGATTTTAATCTTTTTAATAAAATTCAAAGTGTATCGTCCAATCTACTCTTCTATCTAATTTCAAAACTAAATTTGTTCTTTTATCTGTAGTTAGATTGATCTATTGATAAAAATACATAAATTTGTTATTAAATTTATTTTTTATAAATTTTTTAAAGATTTTTTCAGTTTTTTTTAATTTTTTTTTCAGTTAGTTACCCTAAAAACTACCCAAAGTGTAAAATAAAGAAACTTAAAAATCTAAAAAAAATAAAAAAATAAACACCTAAAAATAAAAATAAAATCTTAAAAAATAAAACTCTCCTAATCCACTCTCCCACACCTAAACTTGTGTACGCCCTCATAAACAAACCAAGTGTGGTAAAATAAATATGAAAACTTTTATACACATACTATACAAATAATGAGAGTCGTAAAAGTTACGATATCAATATCATCACCCTATTAACGCATGGAAAGCGGTTACGACCTCTCGATCGCTTCCCACTTTCATAGTGTGTGCGTTTTAAACGTGAAGTGGGTGCATTATTATATCTCATCAACCTCCTACAAGTCACGAAATTACCTGTCTGTAGTTTATGTCGTCCTCGCTTTTTCTTTGTCCACATGTAAGCATTAACAATTGGGTTAAAGAATTCTTTATTATAAACCTGCCAATCATCGTTAGTAACAAGCATACATATAGAAATACTGTGAGGTGAGAAGAATGCTACAGGATCACGTGAATGTGGCGGTAGCTCTTCTAACTCACAAAGTAATGCGAGCTCCTCTGCAAACAAATCCTCAAAAGTTTGCTCATAAATCAATGGCACACTTGCACAAGTATCATCATACATAGAATCAGTATGTGCTAATTCATCTAATAATATGAGTTCAACTTTGAACAATTGCTCAAATGAGGGATCATCATCAGTGCAAGAGATCGAATGAGAGTGCAAATTATGAACCATGTTGACCTTAATGAGGGAGCTCGTTGCGTGCTCATCCATATTAAATATGTTCAATACCACAGTCATATTCCCAAACGATAACTTCATGAGGCTACTCCTACAATCAATTAATGTTGTACAAAGAAAAAGCGACCCAAAAATCGACCTATATATTTTTTGTGATTTTAGTTTTTTAGAGTGTTTATTTTATTTTTAGATGATTTTTGGGTTTCTTTATTTTACATTTTGGGTAGTTTTTAGGGTAACTAACTGAAAAAAAATAAAAAAACTGAAAAAAAGGAATAAAAATAAAAGAAAATTTAATAACAAATTTATGTATTTTTATCAATAGATCAATCTAATTACAGATAAATGAACAAATTTAGATTTGAAATTGGATAGGAGAGTAGATTGGACGATACACTTTGAATTTTATGAAAAATATTAAAATCCGAAAAATAAATACCGCTAACAGTAATTTTGAGGCAAGTATACATCTATTTTTCACTTCACAATAGTTTATTAGGTTAAGGACAAAGATGATAACGATTGAGTAAGTTTTCTCTCTCTAAAGAAAAAAAGGTGAGAATAAAATAATGGGGTGAGCCTAGTAATCGGGTAACCAAAGATTCAAGAGTGATAAAAAAGTTTTTGGCTCCCTGGCAATGGCGCCAAAAACTTGATGTGATATTTACTACAAGCGTACAGTGTCAGTGTAGCGCTGTACAGGTCGTCCCACAGGGATCTAAGGTGTTTTTGCGATTCTTACTTTTCTATAGTTCTATCGGACTAACCAAAGGTTCTAGGTTGAAGATGAGAGTTATTCTAATTAGCCTAAGATATAGAATCTACTAGTTTCCAACCATGTTCTTAGTTCTATTATCTTCTTCTTTCATAAGAAGATGATCTTTTAGTTTGATTTTTATTTAAAGCGCCCTAAGCATGAGTTATCAAGTGGTGTGCAAGCATAACACATTAAAGATACAACTTTTCATAAAAACAAACTAAATCGTTAGATAATTTGATGAAAAAGATAAAATCAACAACCCCAAACTCTAACTAAGTATAAGCTATCAAGAAACCTAATTCAAGTATAACCTATCAAAGTTTTAATCTTTGAGTTCTTGTAATTTAATCTTTTTTATAGAAAAATCATGTCTTTATTTATTTTATTTAAGAAGAAAAATATTAGAGAGCAATTACATGGTGGATTCTAGTTTCATCTACATCTTAGAGCTAAACTAATTAGCTACTCATATTTTTAATAAGCAAAATTAAATTTCTATTCATGAAAGCAATTAAATCTAATTTAGAAAGCAAATAAATCTAAACTAGAAGGCAATTAACTCTATCTAGAAAGCAAATAAAGATTAGAAAATAATGGCTTACCTCTGGAGCATGGTATTGTGGCCGCCACCCCTTCAGCAAAACCCTAATTTTATTCAATTAAAACGAGTACAAAACTTCAGGATCCTCTTTAGAATACAAGGATACGGAAAATATATAGGTTTCGGAAATTAAACCATAATTCTAGCAGAACTGAAAATCTAAAAAATTGCAACAAAGCCACGGGAGAAAATTCGGGTTGTGGGACCCACACTGGGCCGCCATTTAGTTGCACTTGCCGCTAAATAGCGGTACAGATAAAGAAATAATTTATTAATTCTCTTCCTCGCGAGTATTTTCTCCTTCTGTATTTATTTTGATTACTGTATTGTACTTTGACTCTCTGCAGCATCGTAGTCTCGTAGTCTTGCCCACTTTAGAAACTTTTCGGACTTTGATGTAACGCCCCGCATCTCAAAATACGGGTAGCATTCGGTGACATATCATAAATAAATATTCCAAGCCTAAAACACATGAATACATGTGTACAACTGCCACAAATACGTATGCATATACAATCAGATAATAACAAGGAAATAAAACAATAAATCATTTAAAAAAATAATGTTCAAGACAAGTCTGTAGGAAGATCAAAATGGATTCTTTTTGCATAATCGAAAATTTAAGTTTGATTAACAATGAATAATAATTCCTAAGGTCAACAAATACTAGAAAGAGTCTCCCTAATGGCTCTCTTACGACCAACATACTTATTAAAATTCGGTTAACTCCTTGAGATATGTTTGCAGCTGTGTTGAATCTTTCTCCTCGTTAATCTGCAAATCAATATCTGGGCGTGCCAAACCAGGGTCGTTAGAACGAGCTAGCAAGTACTACAAGAGAAGAAATAATAATACACAGATACGCTATGTGTATATTTAAATAAAATATAAAACTGAATAAAATTATATAATGATAATAATATTAAAATTTTAAACATTGTAAAGAATATGGAACATGTATTAAATTATACTTTTCTTAAAGAGAATATTAACTCAATCACTAGTTGAAATATATCTTGAATATTGTTGAAATTTAATATAATGGTAAAGAGTTATATGAACTATAAAATCATGAATGTATTGCAAATCATTACGATGGAGTAGAACGTGAGAAATTGCAATTGTATGAGAATAATAACAGTCAATATGTATGTTCATGTACACATGTCATGGATGACATTGCAACTAATACAAAAAAATTTAAGGATGCAAGTGTAATATGATATCATAATATGTTTGTGTACTTATTTGGAACTGTCAGAAGTAGTGTGCCACATGTTTTATGAGTATCTCGCGCATATCCGGGACCACGGCCATGATTCCTAGTACTGCCCCAAGACAAACCTCTAGGTACTAATGAACATGAACTCTGATGAGCATAAGCTCCAGGCGCGCAACCCTTTATACTGATGGTGATCCAGTAATCACCCAGAACCCCCATGGTTGGGTCCCTAAATTCGATTGTATAACCTCAAGAATGTAAACTCCTAAAATATGTGTACAGTTCCTTCTATGAGTTCCCCCATAACTCCATGAATTTATTTTATAATTTTTATTTTTTTAGAATATATGATAAAAGATAAAATTTAGTATATTACAGTCGTTGACTAGTTAACTAATCAATTAATATGTAAGGAATGTTTATTGTGGTATGGTAAAATCTTATTTTAAAGAAATATTACAACAAAGGGGACATAATAAATCAAAAGAACCTGTTGTTTTACATAAATAATTGTATCACCCACTACTTTACATACTAAGAATTTATTCGAGAAAGAAATCGGTTTATTTGCATTAACATGAATCTATTTTGAATGTAGTATTTTGAAGATAATAACATTAACAGTAAGACCGAGGATAACTTTTGAAAAATAAAAATAATGTTTCAAGATTCATAACAAAGTACACTCTCTAAGAAGATTTATAGATACCTTATTATTAGTTATCCATAGTAGAAATCCAATCTCATTGGCGATTACATGTTCAATAAAAAAAAACTAAGAATAAAGTATCTTACAAAACTTTATTATTGACGATCCATTTTTATAGTGCAATGGACGTATATTATTATTTTAGTATAAGTTGTAGATAAATCATATATCATGCCTGAAGTTTAACAATATAATTTTAATTTAGTGACCTAATAAATAATTAATATTAATAAATGAAAGATAAAATTATTGGAGAACTCTAAAGCTTTACCCATAATTCTATTGAGAGATATTAAGAAAGGTGACGTGCATCTAAGATGTAAATTTTTAGCTTAGTGGTAAATGAAATAAAGTAGAATTAGTTTGTACATAATCTATCGTTGTTGGACAGCATAAAACTTTGATATTAATTCTTCTAATGGTGTAACTAAATTACTTTTGTTAGATTACTCACTGTAAAAATATAGATGTGTCTAAAGAAAATTTAGTAAGCAGCTTCTCATACAAATATTCATATATATTTTAAAGAAGAACTTATACATGCTTAACATTCCAAATTGTTTTCTTTTCTTTTTCTTTATAGTGCTTTATTTAAATTATTATTTTATTAATTTTATTTCATTCACCCTTTTCTGTGATGGTACAGTACAGAGAGGAAAATCTTGGTTTTTATTTATTTATTTTTTTAGTGTTGTTCAGTTTTTTTTTTTTTATACAATTTGGATTAAGGTAAAGTTAGATATGATAATATTAAAAACTAATTGAATCTAAACTATTTAAATTTGTTATTATTAACTTTCTGGTATTTAGGTTGAACACAAATTTTAAGATAGATAAAAATAAGATTTGTTGAATAACAATGTTATCAATTCTACCTCATTAACTATTTGGATAATATACTTAAAAAAAATAAATATACAACTAATTTATAGATAAACACAAGGATATTATAGGGCGTAAAATAGAGCATTACAATTTCCAACTCTTTTTCTTACACGCAAGAACCGTATTTCTTAATGACATAAAAAAATTTGTTTGGATTGGGTTCAAGTTTCATGTAGGAATTTCTTCAAAATTTCTCACTGTGAACATAAAAAAAATGCATCAGAGAACTAAAAATGCATTTGATTTTAACAAATATAATTGGCATAAATCTAAATATTTATAATCTTTAAATTAAGAGTACATATTTCCAACAATTTGTTTAAGTGTGAAACCTCCATTCTATAGTTATTTCGCTATGTTAAGAATTCATTCATTAATTTCTTTGTTTCCAAATATTCACATATATGGTTACAGTAAAATTAAAAGAAAAATAAAATAAAATTCTAGAATGTAGTTCAATAGGAATTTCTTGTTCTAAGTAAGATGCACTTTACAAGAATGTACTATAGTATAACAAACTTCACATTTCTTCTTAGTTATCTTAACTTAGTAAACTAATAAACCACATTCTAATGAAATCTTTATGTAGCAGTAAGATGGATATGAAAACAATAGTTGATTAGACATAAACACATCATTCGATTTATATAAACATAGCTAACATTCACAAAATAAGCTGGAAATAATTAACATGCCTATAAATTTAATCTCATATGGTATCCATATCCAGAATCATGAATTTATGATATAATCTACCTCACTATGCTCTTCTCAGATTAATTTTTTATTTTTTATTATTTTTTTCCTCTCTGTTCAAGTTACTAAATATAGAAAATGAATCAATAGTGTTATGTTCTATTATTATTTAAAATCCAAAATCTTAAAACATTCTTAATTAACAAATGATGTGCTAAAAAGAGAAATTTACAGGCCAGTCACTAAAAACAGTTTTTCTTAGAGACTATTTGATAAATGAAATTAAAAAGAAAATTTTGAAATATTTTAATTAATTTCTCCATCAAATTAAATTGTATTAATAATAAGATAAATCATAAGAAAAGAGCAATTTCATTATTACAACATAAATTTTTTTAAGAACAATGTTGAGTTCCTATAAAGAAGAAATAATATAGAAAATTTATAAAACAAGAATAAAGTACTTGCATTTTGTAAAAGACTCCAAAATTTGAATGATCACTATTGCCAACAAATTTGGACCCCCTTCTTCTTTCACTCTCTACATCTCTTTTCTATTTTTTTCTTTCTTTCTTTCTTCTTCTTCTTCTTCTTTTCTTTTCCTTTTTTTTTTCTCTCTTTTTATTTTCTTTTATTTTCTTCTCTTCTTTTCTTTTCTCACTGTTTTTCTTTTGTTCTCTTCTGTCAGGTGACGGAAGAGGAAAAAGACGTGTTTTAGTTTCCGTTTCTTGAATTTTTTTTATTATTTACAAAATTTAGGTTAGTTTAGGATAAGTTTAGATATTTGATAGATCTTCCTAATCTAATCTAGATTCAGATAGATTTGTTATAATCAAACTAACTAGTATTTTAAATAAACTCAAATCATGAAATTGATAGTAAATAACATAAAAATATATAAATTATTACTTTAATATTTATGATAAGGATTTTAAAAATAAATAAATACAAAAAATATTGTATAGGAAAATGGGGTGTTACATTTGATTTCCTACTCCAACTCTGATTTCATACCATCTCCTTATATGAATCGGACTACCTGAAAAAGACACTAAAAATACCCGAGTAGTATTTATTTATATACAAAAATAGATAAAATATGGGAGGAAAAATACAATAAATGATACTCATCAAAAACCTTTGAAAGAAAGAAATTGTAGCAGATCTTCAATATCTTCTCTTTTCATGTACACCGGTAGAGGGATCCCACTGCCATTATCATGGGAGATTTGGCAAGTGGTTGACTATATTTGAGATTTAGTTAACTTTTAGATAGATTTGGAACTCGTAGGTATATCATTAGTGGGTCTTTTATTAGTGGGCCTTTGTCGTGGGCTTTAAGTAACGTAAATTTATATGTTAATATAACCCCTCCACTCTTTAGTTCAATCTACCAAGTTAGAGTAGTCTTTACCTCTGCTGGCTTAATTTGTCTCGAAAGTCATTTGTTGTTCAATCATATTGGATAAGACTTGCTCTATTGTAGAGAGCATCAGCTCTTTAGAGAGGTTGGGCAATTGAGATCCCTTAGTGTTGCAGTATTAAATTGCATGTAATTGCTACCTCAATAATTGTACATGTGTCATTATAACAGATACAGAAAATTTAATAACCGATGCATGAAAATTGTCTCTAGCGCGTGGAAATTGCTAAGGGCGTTGCTTTCAGTTCTACATGTCATACCATACGATCAAGATCCATCATCAAATTGGATTCTACAATTGTATGGCTAAGGCGACATCGAGGAGGCAAAATTTCTACTTCATTCCCATCTTGTCTTATCATTCGAAGATTTTCAACCCCAAGGAAGCTCTACAAATAATTAGGGAGCCTCTACTTGGTCCATCATGGACGGAAGGACTATACAACAACCGGTGTGTGGAGCGAGGGAACTAGTCTTGTAGTGTGTCATTTGATAATGTCGGTGTCGTCTAGTGGATATTAAATTTTGTCTTGGAATGAGTACCTGATGAATTCCTTATCAGGCTCTTGAGAGGATTAAATAAGTCATCCGACTTGCAACTATTTCCCACCTCAAGAGGCATCATGAGCTATCTTGCTTTATGGATATCAACCCTTGGCTTGGAGGCTTTGGGAGCCTTGAAATCTTTTAAGTTTTTGCTTGAGCACTGGCAATATAGACAGAAAGGACTCCTTGGAGAGTTTAGCCTCCTTGAGTGGATCAGTCTACTTTAGCCAGAAGAGCAAGCTCTAAGCAAAAATTCAGAGAACTTATACCTGACTAAGGTGGTCGTGCCTTCTTTTTTTAAGTCAAAGAAATTATACTTATTGAATTATAAATATTTGAGTCCTAGTTGTCGTCCCCAACTTTTCAATCATCTTTATTCAATAAAAATAAATTTTTACTTGAACATTGTGTTGTTGGCTTTTTCAGTTTTTGTTTATATAATTTTACAACACTTATGTTGGAAACTCACCAGTTACCACTAGTAGATGTAAGGCCGAAATATTAAGTCTAGAGCCATGAGCGCTGCTGTAATGCAGAGTTGAGCTTGATGTGAATCCAAGTTTGTTGAATACTTGATGAATATAAGGTCAGCCTAAGTTGAAATCATAGAAAGCTAAGTATGATATAAAGTCAAATTAGACACCTGCCGAGTAATTATTGGGCATTCGCCAAGGTAATAAAGATAGTTTGGCACCGATCTATTTGTTTGTTGGACTCCCCATCTTGGGCCTACCAGGTTGTCTTGCCGCTTAATTGAGAGCGAAGAGCCCTCCTAACTTGGCCTCAGGTCTTGGGCGAATTATAACCTTGTTAGCAAGTTCTACCCACTTGAGCCTCATTCGGTTTTTAAAACCTGCTTAGTCATCCTTCATTCCTAGGACCGGCGAGCTTGCCCCACAAGCTTTCACCAAGTGGCCTCGCATGTCCTGATCTTTTCTAAAAAAATTAACAGTAGGTGTATCATCTTTAATTTGACTCCGTTCTCTTCCACCTTTTATCTCACCACACCACATTCAACCACTTCTTGCATTAGATTTTATGTCATTTAATCATTCATAATCATCTACGTAGGTTTATGCCACATTAGACCCGTGATCAATTTGGTAACTCGTGAGATTAGATTCTATCATGAATGAAAAATAGACCAACCCATTTCGATCTTCAGGATCATTTTTATCTGTTGCTCTCATCACTACCATCATGCGTAAAACTTCTACACACTTCAAATAACAATTATGAGCTAAAACCGCAACGCATCAACATGCTTTCTAAGTTCACTAGATCTGATTCTGACGATATATATCTCTTTGTAGCAAATTTTACAAAGTATGTGTGATGATCAAATTACCAACACTTGACGGACAACTCACAACATATACATTGAATCCATCTCTTGTGCTAATGTTGAACCCACATTTGAGCAAATTTCTAAAGAAGAGCTCATATTATTAGATAAGTTAACACACACTGAATTTATATATGATGACACTTTCGCGAGTGTGTCATTCACTAATGAACAAAGATTTGAGGATTTGTTTGCGAAGGAGCTCACTTCATGAGTTAGAAGAGCCACCATATTTCACAGTCCATAAATCATTAGATCATGGTGCGCTATTCACATCTCACGATATTCCCACATGCATACTTGATGCTAATGACGATTTGAATGTTTACATTGATAATTTATTTAAATGAATTATTAATACTTACATGTGGGAAAAGAGGAAGCAAAGACAGCATAAGAAATACAAAGGTAATTTCATGATTATTAGGAGATTGATGAGACTCCTCAATATACCAACTTTACGTTTAAAATGCATAAATTATAAAAGTGAGAAGCGATCAAGAGGCCACAACCGATTTTCGTGTATAATAGGGTGATCTCAGTGAGATCATGATCTTTCACTATTTTCATTATTTGTATATTATTTGTAAAATAGTTTTCATATTTATTTTGCGACCCTTAGTCCGTATATGAGGGCATACACGAATTTAGGTATGGGGACGGAGTTAGAAGTTTTTGTATTTTCTTTCTAGGATTTTTATCTTCTTTTTAGGTTTTTAAAATTTTTAGAATTTTTGGGTTTCTTCATTTTTCACTTGGGGGTAGTTTTTAGGTTCTTTTTAAGAAAAGAAGTTTTTTGTGTTCCTTCTTAAAAAAGGAAATATTATACATCTTAAAAAATATTTTTTGCAAGAACTCAAGCTAATCATAAATAAAATAATAAATTTAAATTTGTGATAGAAAAGTAAATTAGATAATATACTTGAACTTTATACAAAGGAGAGACATACAACTGATTGTGAATTCCCAATCAATAAAGAGTTTAGAGTTGCAAGTATGACAGCTTCACAGATGAAAGAGCAGGAGAAGGATACCTATCAAAACTAACCTTTGAATAATCCCAAGCCTAGGTTAACTGTTCAGTCATATGTCAACTAGTGAAATTCTATCCACACGCTTAGATCTGGCAATCAAGTTGACAAGCATATAACTATACCTCCTGATTCCACTCTTACTATTCCGCAAGCTCCATCTTCTCACACCATAACACCACCAATTTCTTCTCTCTTCTAATACGTTCGACAAGCATGAATTCTCAACATCCGATTCTTCATGACCTTGTATCTAAGCCAATGGCTCCAATTCTAGTCTTCTAAAGAAATTCTCCTCATGTATAGTCAGTGTTCTTAATACCGGCGGGTTTACCGGTATACCGACCGGTATATCAGTTTATCATAATAAATGAGAAATTAAGGGTTTTTTTTTATTGTTTACCATTTTTGGTCGGTATGAACCGATATATCAGTCACGTGGCGATATACCAACTGATACCGGTATAAAAAATACCAGCCGATATTTTCCAATATCGGCCAAACGAATTTATTTTTTTGGGTAAAACCTGTTAACCCTAACTCAAACCCGACCCGATAGGAAGGTTAAAAACCCACGATCAGATTTTCCTTCGCTCAAAAGATGAAAACCCTCAATTGCTCCCTCTCCCCGTTTTGGCCAAGCCCTAGGTCTATTCTTTTACCTTCAATGAGGATTTCGACCACCCTCCGATCAATTTTCCGCACCCAAAATCAAATCCTGGTTCTTTCCCATCACTCCCCCAGCAGATTCGCTGAATTCATCGGCTATTTTGCCAATATTTCTGAATGTGTTCAACTCGACTTCGGCTAATACTTGCTCTGCCAGTCATCTTCGTCCATCTCTCTCCTCTTCACCAGCCATATAAATCCCTTTGGTAAGTCAATCTCCTTATTTCTCAATTTAACAAGTTTATTTTCATGAAAAAAAGTATTAGATTAAAATTTGTTGATTTTTCTTTGAATAGAGCTGGTGTGATCACTGGATGTCAATTTGGAGTCTTCATTGAATTTTCGACCCACTAATTCAGTGAATCACTGGGTCGAACACTGATTCCCTAAATGTCTCATTGTTTCATGTATTATGGGGAACACCAGTGTTCCAAATACCGGCTGATATATCATTTTTTGTGAAGAAATGAGACGGTAAGTAGAGTTTTTTTACCGCTTACCATTTTTCGCCGATATATCGGACACGTGGCGATATATCGACCTGTACTGGAATGGAAAATACCGGCCAATATTTTGAAATATTAGCCAAATGAATTCCCCCTAGGTAAAACTCATTAACTCGAACCCAAACCCCACCTGTTTTCTCAGTTAATAATAGGGATCGGGTTTTCTCTTTGATCCAACAAAGAGAAAACCCTGATCCCTTTCTGTCTTCCTTTCCCCACACTCGTGTGCCCTAGAATCGCCTCTGACGACTCCGACGAGTTGTTGGCCACTCCGATCATCTTCCCAGCCCCAAAATTCCTTTCTCTCATCCTCTTCCTCACTCCTCCAGTTGTTGATCTTTGATTCATCGGTTCAGTCAAAATTCGAAAGTTCAAAACTAGGTTCACCAGCCAAAGATTGCTTCACTGTCCATCTTCATCCACCCCTCTCCTTTTCGCCACCATATACAGGCTATTGGTAAGCCACTCTTTTTATTTGTCAATTTATCAAATTTCTTTCATAAAATGGATTTTGGTCAAAATTGATCAAGTTTTTCTTTAAATAAATATGGGCATGTGAATTTTTTGAGTTTTTGACACACTGATTCAGTAAATTAGTGGGTCGAACACTGATTCACCTCTGTGAATCAATGTTTGAACTTTCAATATCTTGTCCATGAACAACTCAATCTTGATTGCAACTCATCCTACAATATACGAAATATGAAATAAATAAAACCCTAAGTTTGCTTGAGCTATGATGGTTTAAAATTAGGGTTTTACTTTGTAGATTGGAGATTGTTCTCGAGGAGTCACAGGAGAGGAGGACGGGGATAGGGCCTAAGAAGGAAGGGAACCGGTGTCGAAAAGTTGTGGGAGAAGGGGCTAGTATCAACAACTCACGAGGCTAGGGGGCCGGCATAAGTTCGCATGGTAAGAGAATGGCTTTGAGTTTGCAATGGAGCAGGGCAGCTTTGAGCACTCGCCGACAATAGTCGCTAATGAGGCAGGGTGCATCGATGCTTGTTTTAGAAAAGGAAGGATTTTTCTCCAAAAAAAAAGAAAGAAAGAAAGAAAGATGTGCACTTGGAATAAAAAAACTAATTTTCTCAAAAATTGATTGGGTGTGTCGTTCTAAGGGGTATGCTCTTGGAGATTTTGGGGCCGCCATCAGAATTTCCAAAATCCTTTGGCTTTTGATGTCACAAAGAGTTGGAAAACCATTTAGAAATGGACATTCGGCTTCCAAAAAGTGAGAGAAAAGGATGGGTAAGAGCAATCGACCATGCATTGAAGTACACTTGCACTTGTATTCGTAAAATAGCAAAAAGATGAGTACTTTTTTTTTCTTATCTGTTCCACTTGTTTCTCAAATCTTAGTTTGAGTGCACTAGAAGTCTTGAAGAAGCATACAAGGCTACAACACCATTCTCCAACCTTTCTATTTCCTTCTCCCTTTTCTCCTTCTTTCTTTTTTGTTCTTTTTTAAAATCTTTGAAGAGAGAGGAGAGATAAGAGAATATATACAGGAGCGATGGAAGTGGATGAGGAGAATGAGGAGGGTCCACTTATTTGCTTTCATGAAACTAACTTCGTCTCTGCCTTCATCAGCAGTAGCTGCTGCTACTTTATCCTGCTCAGGTACAAAATCATTGTAGTTAGTTTTGATTGTTGATTGCTAGGAGTTCATTTGTGTTGCCTAAGCTTATCCTCTCCATGACTTTGGAGTGAAGCCTTTGGTTGATCAATTATCCAAGTTACAGTGAGAGCATGGAGTTGTGTGATTGATAGTTGCTTATTGTAGTCACTGTACTATATAGGAGTTTTTTGTATTAGTGGCTTTAGGCCTTCCGAGTAAGTCAGCAACGATAAATACTAACCTTCCATTACTTGATGCCAACTTAACCACCAGAGCGGCAGTCAAACGGGGGCGTGAATGTGACATGCCAGCGGAATGATAGAATGGACATAGGCTAGGGCTGCTTCCTTCCCACCACATCCTTCCATCATGTGTCGGAGATACAAAGCGATTGCACCGGAAAAGAACGGGAATTGGGTCGATCGGATACATGGCGAAGCATCCAAAGCATAACTGCACACTCACACGATCTTTGCCGATCGTTTGGAGCATTCGGTGGACCCAGTGAACTACACTTGCATCGTTGATAGACGTGTTGGACAGAAGCCTCGTGGTACCGGCTGCCCACCCTTCCTCCTCTTTGATAACTGTGTGAATGGAGAGTGGGCAGAGCAAAAGGGAGGGAGGTCTTCATACGAAGCTGCACACATCGAGCAGTGCGGGATCCTCTAGAATGGGTCGAGTAAACTCCCGTCGGGGCCTAGAAAATTTCACCATTGGGAGCCGTGCCTTTTGAAGCACATCTCACGTGTTTTGCGAACCGAAGTCATGTTGCGTCACTCGTTCCCCACGGAGACCTACCACTCATGACGTCAGACATACCAGTGACCATGATGGTTTATTCCGGCTTGGTTACAATGACGTCACGTTGAGCGGAGGAAGACTCGGCATTCGAAAAAAGTGAGCCGCCCGGTGGTGTGGTACGTAGTGGTTCTCGTACGCGCCCCACTCTGAAACAGACGAAAGACGGTGAGTGCCGCACTCACGAGGGACTGCAAGTGAGATACTGGAGGAAAGTGGGGATGACGTCAAGTCCACATGGCCCTTATGGGCTAGGCCACACACATGCTACAATGGCAATGACAATGGGAAGCGACAGTTTTTTCATAAGGCAGAGCGAATCTGGAAAGATTGCCTCAATTCGGATTGTTCTCTGCAACTCGGGAACATGAAGTTGAAATCGCTAGTAATCGCGGATCAGCATTCTGCGGTGAATATGTACACACCGCCCGCCACACCCTAGAAATGGGTTTCGCCCGAAGCATTGGACCGACGGATCATCCATGACTTTTGTGTACCACTAGTGCCACAGACGACTTTTGGTGGTCTTATTGGCGCATATCACAGTGGGGTCTTCGACTGGGGTGAAGTCGTAACAAGGTAGTCGTAGGGGGACTTGTGGCTTGATTAAATCCTGAGCGATGGAAATGGCCTCGCCTACTTCAACTAAACTGGCGAACCTGTGACACAACGACAATGGATGCGTCATGTTGAAAGTTGGCGTCTTCCATTTTCCTTCGTCGTTCATCAATCATAAATTAAGACAAATCGAGAACTACGGTGAGACGTGAAAACACCCGATCCCATTCCAACCTCGATATGTGGAATCGTCTCACGCCATATGTACTGAAATTGTTTAGGAGATATGGTCAAAACCCGGTTGTCGAATTCCTGTGTCTTCTCTTCTTCGTATACTGGAATGACTTTCTTCTGCGGCAGAGAAGGCCATCATGAGGAGAAGCAAAGGAGTGAAGTCATTTTGTGAGTTAGTCGAAATTTCTTGGGGGGTGTAGTGAGCGCCTTTCCCTGTGGCACAACTTTTATTTGAAATTTTTTTCTTTTCTCATTGTCGAATTCCTATACATTTCCATTTCTTTCATTTTAGAGGTCAAACTTCTGCCATTTTGCTATCCACAAGTTTCACCAACAGACGGGGACCGTCATCAAAAAGAAAATTTCTTGGGGTATAAGAGAAGAGAGATTTACAAAAATCTCTCTTTTTCCATTACCTTCCTTTTAATTATCCCAGGAATAGGAGTCGACAATCAAAGCGTCATAATGAACATCTAATTGGAGTCGATTATTTCCAAGATCTAATTCTTTTTTCTTATTATATTGTGGAAATGCCTCACAATATTCTGTTTTACGCTTAAGCTTAAGGGAAGAACTGGTACCACCAAAATTCGTATGAAAGATGAGCTTACAGGAGAGCTAATCAACCAAGCCACTAGGTTTGAGAATAAGGTGGGATCTCTGAATGTAGTGGCTGGTGAATCATTGATCGAAAAGCGTATTTTGGAGAGATTCTTCATCGATCTAGTGGCCTGTGAATCACTGATCAAAGAGCGAGCAGCCGCCAGGTTTCATGATTTTGTAGGATCCCTGGATGGGGGGATGGCGAATCGCTTCTTCTTCTATGAAGATTCAGACAAAAGCGATCTTGGATAGACTTGAAGAAGATTTGGCGAACGAATAAAAAGGTCAAAGGGCTTCTTCTCCACAGAGTAAAAGGTGGTTATTCAGTAGCCATCACATGTTTCATTACTTTTCGTCCATTCTTTCTTCGCATAACTAAGAGTATCGCGAATGATCGATTCGCCCTCCAGAGCCTCCACCCCAAAAGGACGAAAATTGTGGTGTTATAACAGCAGTAGATCAATGAAGAACTTTCTGAGAAAAAAAGAAAGAGAAAATATTTCCGACATTCGAAACCCACCGTCAATCCATTCTTTTGTTGAGGGTCTGGCACGTCATTCCGTCCCAAGATTTATAGGGAGAAGAAAGGCTCGTGCTCGAATGCGTGATTACGGAGCGCCTATTGCTTTTTTCTGGCACAACACTCGAAAATGTTGGGTTGGGACAGCAATAACGATTGACCCTCGGGAGACAAAGAATGGAATTGAAGAAGGCATAGTTTGATGATAACATAATGGAAGACCATCCAACGAGTGACTGGTGAATTATGTCGAATGGTAATAAAGCCTGACTTTGTGAAATGCTGCTCGAGCCACGAGGTCCCACTGTTATTTTTTTTTGACATATGGTAGGCGAAGCCTGGCTTTCCTCCCTCTTTTCACTTCCACAAAAAAAGAGAAAGACAAATTGCATATATGATATTATGGTTTACTATCTTCCCGAAGATACCATGCTAAAGAACAATTGGGCGGTGTGTCACCCTCATGAGCGGTATGAAGCCCACTTTCCAATGGCTTTAGCGAGATAATTTGATTTGACAACAATCTCGTAAATGAATGCAGCTTCATTCTTTTGCTGCATTCATTTCTTCAATGTCAACACGCACACGAATGGAAGGAAGGGCTGACTCCCCAGCATCTCATTCAGAATCTTTCCTCTTTTGGGCAGTGGACATGTGAATTCCTTTCGACATTGGTAGGGAGGAGGGAAGGGCTGACGACGATGGAATTAGCAACAGAAAATCACCTGACAGAACAAAAATCATTTTTCTTTTCTTCTTCGACAAATATATAGACTCCCAAAAGCCATGAAATCTCCCAACCTGCGGCCTTTCTGTGAAGTGGAATTTACTGGTTGTGTTTTTTTTGAAGAGTGGTTTCGAGATCTAGTGGCGGAGGTAAGTGTTGTCCTCGAACTCCCATCCCACTCCCTATGTTGATTCCTTTTGTTGTGCCTGTCGATTCGATGACTCTAGAAAACAGTGGCATTGGCTTCTGACTGTCAAAAAAGGGCCAAGGACAATTCCGGGGGAGAATATCTGATAGGCGGCTAGCCGACATAACCAAAAGTCCCCAGTGTCGATGAGGACCATAGACCGAAGAAAAGATATATACGCCAACTCGAGTGCAAGCTACAGTTACGGGGGTTCTGGTGGTAGGCTACCTTTCTGACTACCGAAAGTGGAAGGGCATAGTTGGAGACTGTGATCAAAGTGGACAATCTCTGTTGAATGACTAGTTGACTTGACATGGCGAATGCATCATTCATAAATCTTTTCATTTACTGAAGAAAAGGGGGAGTCTTTAGTCTCATGAAACATTTTTTGTCTTTCAGTTGCCCAATGCGATTGCTTTCAACAGAGGTGCACGCATTTACCACTTGTATTAGGAAGAACCCAGATCTCCTATGGAAAGAAAGTCTGCCAGCTGGTGGAACAATCTGAGCGACGCAAGCACGTCGCATGCCTCAACAATCGCTCCATTCCCCTGCTGAGTTGGTTCCTTCCTTCCCCTTTGACTATTTATTCTTTTGGTGCTTCCTTCCATCCGGGAATGAGCTCCTGCATCCCATTGTTTACAGCTTCCGGTGGATTTAAAGACTCTCTATTGAGATTGCATCCGACGAAAGATGCCAACTTAGGATCAACTGGCCCGTCTGACCTTTTTTTCAACCCATTGATACGTTGCAAGCTTTAGATCTATAGGATAGAGAAGAAGTTCCCAACTTTCATCCTTTTTCGACGGCAGCCCTTATGCATAGAGATTCCCCACTCCTTTCACCCTGTACCTCTTCAGAGAGAGCTGGCTCCTACACTTTGATCGTACGCTTTGGAGGTCATCAGGTCGTCGGAAAGGGCTCCCTTTTCCTTGTAAATCTTGGAACGAGCTTCATCTATTGCTTTCCTATCCCTAACTGGCCTATGCTCTTTTGTTTCCGAGCCCTCAATGCCCTTTCCTATTTTTGATCAAGCTCAAAATGCCGCTTCCTAAAGCGAGTGTCAACTATAGATCTCTGACGAAGACCCATGCCCCCTGTCGTCGAGTAAAAGAAGGGTTTTTGTGACCAAGAAGACCGATGGGTTTAGTTCAAATGATCAGTGAGACCACACGATGAAGACGGGATTGACATCATTGCTCAGACTGTTGTTTTCAGATTTTGGTTACGAAAGAAAAGACTGACGCAACAATGGACAGAGGGTGAACAACTCTTCCTCTTTCTGGATTTCGAGTGAGTGAGTTTACAAAGAAAACGGCAGTCTTCTTGTCGAAGTATGGTACGGATGTGGAGCCAGTGAGCTTTTGAACCCCACTCGAGTCTTCTAGCCTCGTGATCAGGCTAGTCAAGAGAGAAGAAGCTTCTTGCCTGACATGAACTACGAGAGTCAGTCTCTCATTTAGGAAATTAGCTCGACGTGAAGGTCTTCCTATTTAGGATTGGAGCAACAGTACGAACATATATCGAGTCTTTCGGGGCTTTCTATTGTAATACCCCAAAACTCGAGCTATCTGTAATTTTTTTTTTAGACCAGTGGTGCCAAATAAGTTAACCGAAGTCAATTTTGGACACCGAAATAACTTTCGGTTAACGTAACTTAAAATCCACAAATCCAAATGATATTCGGTCTTCGCGATTATTAGTTTTGTAATATTTAGGATTTTTGGAGATTTTTCTTACGAGGCCAAAAAATACTCCCGAAATTGCCAATTTAATATTATTAAAATTATTTTTCTAATTATTTTAAAATTTTGGTTCATTTATTCCGAACATCGAAACAACAAACGGATAATTTTGTAGTGTTCCCCTCGTCGAGCACTACGTCCTGCATATATTTGGTAGTATTTAGAAAATGTTACATGAAACCAAAATTATTAAATTATTAAATAAATAAATAAATAAATAAATTATAATAAAATAAATGAGGCGGTGAATGGTTGCTGTGTTTTCGTGATTGAGAAAGTGAGTGGCATGGGATTGCAGGAGGTGTCACATGGGAGAATAATAGTGGTGAGGTAGTAAAGGGTGAGGGAGGAAATAAATAGGCTCACCACTGAATTCTTCTCCTCTCTTCTCCTCTCGGCCACAAACCCAGAAGCTCTCCCTCTCTTCTCCTCTCGGCCATAACCAGTAGCAGAGAAGAAAAGAAAAAAAAAGAAAAAGAGAAAAAAAATCAAACCGAACCGAGGATTCGAACCAAATATTCGAGATCGAGCCAAGACAAGTAATACTGCTATTTTCGTTCATTTCATTATTTTATTTATATCTATTTTCGTTCGTTTCGTTATTTAATTTACATTTGTATATGTAATATTTTTTTGAAATTGCTCGATTCATATTTTGAATTATTAATTGATATTGAGAACTAAAGCAAATTATTGGGTTAATTTTGATATATATAAATATTATTATATTTACTTGTTTTTAGTTTAAAAAAAATAAAAAATAAAAAATAATACATACGATGAAATTAAATTCATAGGCATGCAAAAATAAAAAGTTACATGCAAATAATAATAATAATAATAATTTTGCATGGAAAGTGTTTGGGCCGGATTGAAAAAGAAAAGGAAAATAAAAGAAAAATTCATTGGCTCGGCTTGGGCCGGAAATTAAAAGAAAAAGGGAAAAAAAATAGAGACAGACCATGGGCCGAAGAGATAGGAAAAGAGAAAAAAGAAAATAAAGGAAAGAGAGAGAGATCATGGGCCAACCCAAAGAAAAAAAAAGAGAAATGATAATAATAGTGGGCCTGGCCCAGCCCAAAGAAAATAAAAAAAGAGAGAGAGAGAGAGATCATGGGCCTGGACTGCAGAAAAAAAAAAGAAACTAATAATAACAGTGGGCCCGATCCAGTCTTGTAAAAGAAAAAAATAAAATAAAATAGAGGGAAGAAATGGGCTTGGGCCACGAAAGAAAAAAACAGAAAAATAATAATAACAGTGGTATTGGGCTTGGGTCTGGGCCTGACAGAAAAGAAAAAAATAAAAATAAAAATAAATGGAAATTTAGTGGGATTGGGCTTAGTTTAGATTAATTGGGAATAATTGATAGCTAAAAATTATTGATTCCCAAATTGGGCTATTGATTGGTATTAAGAATTGAACCAGATTATTGAAATAATTTTAATAATATGAATTGTGGTACAATTGTGTACTAATATCTATCATGCTACATGTCATGTGTTTTGATATTACAAGTCATATGTTTTACATTTCATATGCTTTGATATTATAAGTCATGTGTTTTACATTTCATGTGCTTTGATATTACAAGTCATGTGTTTTAATATTACAGATCATGTGTTATGATACTACATGTCATGTACAGTCATGGAAATGCAAACATGTTATCATGAATTGAAAAACAATTAAAGAAGGGTTATAAAATTTTCATGTGCATAATTCATTATGAACACGGGGATGGGAGAAACTATATGATGGATAAGAGCCTTGCCGTATAAGGATTGATTGTATTGTTAGGGCCAGAATTCTTTTACCGCAATGGCCTGGGTGATTACTGGATCACCAATTGATATTTACCCAGAGGGGTATGTCCGTTACTGTAATACAGTACGGAACTTGATTGTAGTGCCTAGCGGCATGTCATGGTTATGCGCCATGAATATTGTGGCCGAGTCCCGGGTATGCACGGGCACTTATACGATAATGGAGAATAGCGCTATCTTATTCATTAATATAGTTTCTATAATTAAATTAGACGATGACTGAGACCAATAGAATATATGATTAAATAGATAGAGTAGTTATTGTCATGTTAATTTATTTATAAATTTATTTATGCTTGCCTTCATGTTAATTTATATGCACACAAACAAAACTAACATAAACATGCTCATGCACACTGATATTCCCGTACTATGATAGTACACAATTTCTCTTTTTAAATGTATTACTTGCTGGGTTTAATCCCCTGGGTTTTGAACCCATATTTGGAACATGAAGATGGGGATCCAGCCCCAGTTGAAGACCCGTACTTCGTTGGACAGATCGAGTGACAATAGGCAAGCGAAGTACCCATGGAGAACTTTTGTATATTTATTTATATTTTCTTTTCTTTGGGCACTGCTTTTCTCTTTGACTGTTTTGTATTCATATTTAAAGCAGTGTGCCATTTTATGTAATTAACTCTTGGTATAAATAAAATCATTTTAGTTTCAGACTATTATTTATTCATCTAATTGTGGCAGTAGTTACTGTTATTTAAAGATCCTGTGACTGTTGGGTTGTCTAGTGAAAGTAATAAGTAATGTCCTCCGTTTTGGGAAGCAGCTGAAAAGCGGGGGCGTTACACCTACCGTCGATTTAGGGTAGGGGAAAAGGTAAACCCTATTGCCACCATCGAGCATAGATACACACCGAGGAGAAGTGTTTTTTTGAAAAGCTCCATTACTTCTGACAAAATACAGTTTGACTTCAATGTTTTCATTGAGGTCCATTGTTTTGACTGTTTGAATTGATTTAGAATCAGATGCTCGGTATTCCATCCCCTTCTTCGTCAGTGAGAACATATTCGGGAGTCTCCAACGACCTCAGAAGGAACCGACGGTCGATGAGGAAGGTTACTGGCTCACGACAAATCCCAAAAGTGGATCTAGTCTGAATTAAATTGCTAACTCTATTGGTTGCAGTTAAAAAAATGACTGATGAATTCTCCATGCCGTGGAAGGTGAAAGTCATTGTGGAAGAGATCCACTCCCATCCCAACAGATGTCGAAGACTAGTCGATCACTCTGGAACTAGAAGAAGAAGGAAGGAAGAGTATGTTACTCAACAAAGATGTCAAAGTATACCGTGAAAGAAGGGCTGAAAGTCATTCACGGCTGGAGTTCTCGTGCCATGGAGCCACCTCATATGGTTGGTAAGTGTAAGGGATTTCCAACGCATGCATGATTGCTAGATATCGAGCTGACCCTGTAGGGAGGGAAAGAAGCCATGTCTAGGATTGTCGTTTGGCTCGACCTACAGTGGGAAGAACAGCCAGGGATTCCATCAGGCGTCAGGCTGCACAGCTATAGGGATTCCTTTTCGATGTCTTTTTGCTAAATCGAAGAGCAGAAAAATGCACTGGAGAGCGTCGTGATGAAATCGACCGACAAAATTCTCTATCAAAATCGAGGAGAGCAGCCAACCCCTTTCTCATAATCGTCAATTCTCTACAGGTAGGTTTCACTTTTTCCTGAAGCGACCAATGATATTATATATTCGAAATCCCACCTCCGCAGAAGATCATCGATCATATTTTCATCACCGTCAGCCACCATTGAGGAAGAGGGATTTCGACTTGCCTTAGACCATGGTAGAGGAAGGGAGACTCATACACATACGATCCGTCAACTCATAGTACAGATGATTCGTCACCGGTGAAGGAAGAAAGAGTACCTGTTGTTAACAAAACAAAGTCTCAAACATTGGTATCAAGGGTCTCGACAAAGTCAATTCTCGTATTTTCAGGCAGAGCACCAGTCAAAGACCTAGAGGCCAATGAAAGTCATGTTTTCACTAGACGAAAGATGGCGCCTATGCGAGGATGTCTTTAATCAGCCAATACCAAGGCAACAAATCCCGTATCAAACCTACCCGCCAGACCTCTTTTGAGAATCATACTCCGGTAGTTCTTTCGATTCGCTCTTCACTCTAACCAAACACTGATCTCTCCCGCCCATCTATTCTGACTCACTACTTTATAAGTGAAGTTTGAATCGTTATTCTTTTTTATTCCTGATTATTGTCTTGCTCCTTTCCTACTACTATCCATCCTGGCTTGGCCAGGTCATCTCGACCTCTCGCTAAGTCCTCATCTTTTCCATTATTACGTATGCTTTGTCCTCTTGGTTCTCCTAGATCCTACCGACTGGCTAGCTATTGATGGTCCTTCCCTTCAGTAAAGCGCGTCCACATCCAGATGATGTGAAAGACAAAAGACTCTACTCTTCGGGATTCTGACAGAGTCTCGAATCTTCTATCAGTTCGTCACACGATGGTACAGCGCGAAAGATACAGATTCAGATATAGTGGGTGGAATGTCTACAATCCTTTCCCACAGGCCAGTAGCGGTTTTCAAAGGTGAGAAAGGAGGCAGGCAAGGAGAACCTGCTGGAAGAATGAAGGAGGTAGGCCGACTTGACTACAGACACTACAATACAACGTCATGAGCGATAGCGAAGGCTCTCTTATTCCCACTGGGAGCCCCTCCCCTGCTCGCAAACAGGGCCGACCGGGAGGCGTGAGCGAGATGTCGATTTGGTTTGTCGTCCTCCTCATTATAGTCCTCCTAGAATCGACGAGCATTTCATCGGAATACATCCTGTCTTTTCACCGTCTATAGTCCTGTGCATAGTCAGTACTATAGCCCCAATCATGGCTACTAATAAAATTAGACTAGGAATCAAAAACTAGATGGAATAGTAGGTATAAAGTAAAATGCCTATTGTTTCCAACTCCGTCCAACATCATACCTTTCCGGCATAAACCATATATCTCAGAGAGGTTGTATATCTATGGGTTGGTAGTAATGGAATGGTTTCATTATCTAAAATGAAGAACATTTTCCACCAAAGGATCAGTCCAATAATACCACTCACTGGTAAATAGCGCAAGACTTCTTCATGAATCTCCGCTATTTGAATATTGAACATCATAACCATGAATAGGAATGAAATGACAATAGCTCCTATATGAACTACTAGGGAGATCATAGCTGAGAAATTGAGTCCTAACAAAAGAAGTAAACTAGAAGTGTCGTGAAAGACTAGGATGGAAAACAAAATGGAATGTACCGGATTTTTAGCATGTACAACCATCAAACCAGAGACCAAAGCAGGGCTCAATGAAATAGAAAGTATCATGGTACATCATCCTTCCCTGAAATGGAACGTCGAATGCATCTTCTTGCTCCAGCATTCGACGTTGATCTATTACGACTGGATAAAGCAGTTGTTCCTATTTCATATTCTTCTTCCAACGCTGAGATATATACTCGAAGAAAGCACTCACTGAAATGAAATAGAAAGTATCATGGTACATCGTCCTTCCCTGAAATGGAACGTCGAATGCGTCTTCTTGCTCTAGCATTCGACGTTGATCTATTACGACCGGATAAAGCAGTTGTTCCTATTTCATATTCTTCCTCCAACTTTGAGATATATACTCGAAGAAATCACTCACTGAATTACTTACGGAATCTCATCTTTCTCTCGATGCCAAGAATTGTTAGATGTGTCCGGGTCGATCAGAGGTTCTGCTTGCTTCTCCCCGACCCAGCAAACTCCAGCATAAAGCCTATGTGCTCCCGTGCGCCCAAGAATGAACGATGCTACGGATTAAGCTGACGCGCGATGGTTCTGAAAGAAAGAACGATGCAGAGGCTTTTGCCTTTGCTCTCTACGCAGCCGTTTTGAAGCATCAGTCCTGTAGTTTTTCACCTTCAAAAGAAGGCACAGGAGCATCTAGTACTGACCCCGGAGGAGGACCCGAGTTGCTTTGCTTTGGCGCGCCCCACCCCAGCGTAAAAGTATTGCATTTTCAGCCTATGCTTGCTGCATCGCTGATCGTTGTGTTAAAAAATGACACGAAGCTGGATATGAGTAGATGTTGTTGGTTGAAAACAAAATGTCTCTCATTCACAATGGAACAGAACGAAATGGTCTTGCTTGATGCTTTTCTTTTGTGTATTTTCATATTCAGAGTTCAGGAAAAGTTCGTTGAAACTTCAAAACTCAAAATCCAACCTAGAAAAGAATGCTACATTGTTCGAAATTATCAACTTAACATGCCCCACTACTTCATTACAAAAATCACTTGGTAGATCGAAGAGCATTAAACCAGCTCATGATCCGTCAGGCTCTACAGCATGGAGCAGGTAGAGAGATGAAAGGACCACCTTCTTCTGCTTGCGTTGATCGGAATCATTGCTCAAAGGGATGAAGTGCTACTGGACTCCTACGTCAGTAGTCGCAACTTGGAGAGACAAACAGAGAGAGGACTCTCTCCTCCCAGCAAACTCCTAGGATGACGAAGCTATCATTTTTGGTAGTTACCGTTCCCTCCCTTCGGTCGCTGTCTGTTGCCCATCAGTAGAATGAGTCTACGTCAGCGAACTGGCAGGACGTGGAGATCGATTTATCAATATGCAAGTAGAGAGTGGATGGTTGACCGCCGCCATCATCAATCCTGTCCTGGAGGCTCTCTGGCCGGGGAGGCAAAGGGGATATCTATCGTCACCCTTTCTCCCTGTGTATGTGAAAAAGAGAAAGTGACTGACCATTTTTTCTTTTTGGTCATAGGTTGGTTGGTCCAAAGAACGAGAGTCGGCTTCCATCAAGGGAGTTCTTCCTCAGTAGTTCAGTGGTAGAGTGGTCGGCTATTAACTGACTGGTCATAGGTTAGAATCCTACTTGGCGAGATTTTGTCATTTTCTGAATTCGAATTTTGTTTGATAGCTTTTCTGACCTAGCGACCCCTGGCCTTCTCCTTTTTTTGTCAAAAGACGCAGCAAAATTTTCAAACGGGACATCTAAAGTGGGAATGAATGGGAATACCGTAGTAGTATCTTCCTCCGCCGGAAGGACACCGTCTCCACAGGAGTAATTCAAAAAACAAACGACGAAAAAGGGTAACTTTTTGATGGATGTGGTCCAATGGCTAAAGCTCTACCAGCTTTGTCGTAGACTGGCAGTCTCCGAGAGGAGCTGTCAACCCCCCGGGGGCTAGGCGGGATGGTAGACTTTTTTTTTGCGATGGGTTGGGTAGGCGCCCGGAGGAAGGAGGATAGGGCGGGGAAAATGGGGCTCGAACTCGCGACTTCTGGCATGACAGGCCAGCACTCTAACCAACTGAGTTATTTCCCCCTTTCGTCACTGCTGCCGATTCCAAAGTCACCTACCTTTCACCATCTGTAATATACAAAAGGGGATGTACAAAAGAATGTCGTTCGCCTGTCGGTACTCTTTTTCTTTGAGTTGTACAACAAAAGAAATGGCTCTGCTCGCGACGACTCAAACGGGGCTCCACACTCGGGATGCTATCAATTCCGTTGGCGCTATGCACAACTTCAGTTGACAAAAGCGAACAACATAGAGCAGGAGCGCATGGAGAACTTTCGTTTGTTTGCCTTCGGTATAAAAGGCCTACTGACCTGCCGGTGAACAACCAGTTACTAAGAAAAGAATAAGACGTAGTGAAAACGTACCAAAATAACTGAAGCCTACATCCCACTACGTGACGGGTTCCCTGTTCCTATGAGCCGTCGAGTGACGAGAGATTCCATCGGGTTGTATCTATGGAGCAATTGCGACGGGACTCCTTTCCGACGCAGTCGAGTCTCTTGATAGGGTCAACTACACCAACAGTGGAAGGGCCACGTAATGATGCTCTCTGTGGGCTTGTTTGTCTATTGAAATACTGAATCGAGTGAAGCCGTCTTGCATAACAATCCCCTAGGTCACCAATGCCTAGAAGTACGACGTAGTCACCCTACTGGTCACTCTCAAACTCACTACTTGGGTGACGAAAGTCATTTCAGCTTCATCTAGTATGGCTTGCATACGAAGGGCTTGCCAAAGATAAACAGCCTCCCCGAGATTCAGAAGAAGCAGATAGAGCAAAGGCCTCCTCTTTCTGTCTGCTCTCCTGAAAGAATTGCATGTAGAGACGGTGATGGGAGAGGGGCTTATAGTTTAATTGGTTGAAATGTACCGCTCATAAAGGTGATATTGTAGGTTCAAGCCCTACTAAGCCCATCTGTCTTGCTTCATCAATGACTCCAGTAGTCACCTGAGCCACTCTCTCGGGCCTCTCTTCTGAATGCGAAAGAAGATTCGATCAACGTACCACCAGGGTTTTTCCGGAAAGCACCTAACAATTCTCAGGAGTCGAAATTAGGGCTATATGTCTGACCAGAGAAACCGACGTTTCACACTCCTCCTATGGTAGGATTGGATTGTTCATCTGAAGGGCTTTTTCTCCTCGATCCAAGTCTCGTTTGATGAAAGAAGTGTCACGATTCTTTCCATGAGAAGCTTAGTTCCACTTTGATGCCCGACGACGTAGGCAAGAGAACTAGGGGTGGTGTGGCTAGCCCTAGATGCAGGCAAGCGACGAGAGGTAGGCGCGGAAGGAAGTGTTTCTGAATGCTCGATTGAAGCTGAAAAGACTCCCCTCCCCCGAAGACATTCCCCTCGGCCCGTCATTCAGTTTTGTCAGGATGGAGATAGGCATACGGATGTCGAATGCCTCAGTGGATTTAGATCCGTCGATTACGTAGATTCAAATGCCTATTTTGTTGATTACGATGCAGAGGGCACTTCTTCTATTCGACCATTCATCGGTAGTTGAATTGGTTCACAACTCGATTTCCGTTTATGCGGTTTAGGAGGGTAGTTGAACTGGTTCATGACATTTCGTCTATGGCACGCCATACGTCGTATCCCGCACTTTTTATCCATCATCCTGCAGCACCTTCTGTTGTGTAACTTCTCTTGTTGACGTCATGGATTTTCTTTTATTAGTAGTGCTGCGATTGACTTTTTGAGCCGACGACTGAAGATTTGCAGTCGATTTCCTTAGAGCGAAGGTGAGGTTGATGATAATGAACACGTCGTGTTACTCGTATATCTAGTACGTCATGTTCGTCGCTTTTCTAAGAGAAGGGAAACTGCCTGAATTGACCTTTTCTCATCGATCAGTGGCCTAGATTTGGTACTATGTCACGTCGAATAAGTTGAAAACCATTTTTGCCAGATTTTTTTGATGCTTGTCCAACCAATTGGAGTCGACGTTTTGCTCGAAACCAACCCGATTCCAACAGGATGCGATAGAGAATTCTTCATTGTTCTCTCCTGCCTACCCTTCTCCGCGAAAGAGGTTTCATCTTTGGGCGATCATGAAGATTTAGGCGGGCGTCGGAAGAGGGGGAATATGTCGACGTATCCGCTTGGGATCATGTCGTCGTCAGGTTATTTGCAGGGATGTGAGGTGAGTGCTTCCATTTCTCGAAGCACGAGTCAAATGGCTTTCAATCTTTGCTAAATGCTAGATTGACTGCTTTAGTAGAGCATTGTTGCGTTAGCTTCTTTACTCTGAACAAGTAGTCTGACATTATGTAACGATGCTTGCATTCAGCAACTCCAACAACCATCACGGAGAAAGGTGCTTTTCTCTCTATAGTTTGCATCGTTTGCGTCAAGCGCTCCCGGCTTTTTGGCTGAGCTGTATCTTGCTGCTCTCAACCCTTACTTTTCATCCTGACAGGGATTCCGTCTCCGATGCATCATTCCCGATGAAAACATGAAGAAGAAGATTAAGAATTCATCTGGCTCGATCCAACGTTCATTCGAACTAATCCCATAGAAACTAGGTCTTTTACTGCAAAGCGGCACCTGAATCTAGGTGCACCTATCGACGAAGAAAACACCCTTGTAGAAAGGACTGATGTGCACAAACAAACTCACGATTAATCCCAGGAAAGCCCCATAGGGAAACCCTCTTCAGCTGACTTCTAAGCATTGAAGAAGGAAATGGCAGAACTCCAGCAGATGATGCAGTGCCTGCTTTCCATGCCTCATGCAACAACAACAATTTGACAATCGACGGCCTTCAACTGGCCCCATGGCTTCATCCACCAGTGGTACCATGCTACCCAATGCGTTGCCCCACAATGGCCCGACGTCTTGCAAGTGTGGGATCAACTACATCTCCCCAACTCCTACTGAAGGAGCAAGATCAACAAACTAGGGCAAGACAGCTCAATTCCCTGCTTCAAAAGCCTCCTCAGACCGGGCCAGAAAGGTCGTACCAGCAAGACAGAACATGCCTTCCAGGGGCACATGTCAAAACTGTCGGACCAAGTCAAGCACGTTTTGGAGGTTCATAGTTCGCTATGGAGGCCACTCCTCCTCCGACTCCAATTTCAAACCCGTCCTAAAGCATCTACTCCGGTCTAGCAACCACAATCTCCCTTCAATTAGGCGGGACCTGCAAGTGGTTCCAATTCCATTCTGACAGATTCGTTGTGGCAACAACTGCTGTAGCTCAAAAGCCAGTTTGAAGAGATGAAAGAGAAGCCCCTTTCGGAGATCGAAGCTCCCGACGAGAATAGAACAAGTAGAATGGAGGGACAGGTGAACCTGAAAGCAGAAGCCAGAAGGGTGCGAAGTACTCCCTAGACAAAAGAAAGACATGTAAACGATGAAGACTATAAGACGAAGGCACATTCCCTTCCGTCGACCCAACAACATACTCACTCAAAAGAGATGGGCATCGACGAATAAGGGCAAGCTAGACAGAGTTTGAGAGCACTATGGGTGTCGGTTGGTGATGCATAAACCAAATCGTTTTATGTGTCTATGGATAGTGATGAAGGCCTATAATGGTATGAGAGTTGTCGAAAGATGAGACGGGGGTAACCTCCATGAATAGATGATTCAGATAGCTAAGTTTGCTATTGACTACTATAAGATGAATGGTTACTGCTAAACATAGGATGCAGATCGACAGAGGAAATCTAGTCGATGGAGAGTACTAGAAGAAGATCCTCAGACGGTGGCTGAGCAACCCCATGTCATTAAAAGACGTTTATATTGACGATGATAAAATGTGTCAGAAGCTTCCTGTGGAAAGGAACTAAAAATGAGAAAAGCTTCCTCCCGTTCCACTGGACTGACGGTGTGTGTACCTGATGTAGTAGGGGGCTTGCTGTGAGAAGGTTGGGAGACTGGAACCATGCATCTTTCCATCAGACTGTTCTAGGAAGTGGCCCGGGGAAGTAATGCTTTGCAGGCACAATTGCTTCGACATAAATATCTGAAGAATGATGTCCATTTGGGAGGTTGAATAAACCCCACTTCATCTTGGGTTTTTATAAGTATCCGGTAATTTCGATTTCCGGCTCATGGATTCCTCTGACATCAAATAGGGAATGGAAAGGGCACTGACGCTGTGGACGGATCCGTTGGTTACCAGAGGGAAGAGTAGTTTTTGTTTATAAAAGAGATATGTTCCCTTCAATTGTTAGAGGGTGATTGTAGAGTGGAGAAATTGATAAACCAAAGGAACACTTTTAGGTTGCCACCCCCAATTACTCGTGAAATAAAACATGCCTTGGACAACATCAAAGAGGTGGAATTACTGGTTGAAGGTGCGGAAGATGAAGGTGATATGGAATCGACACTCCTACGAGGGAGTATACATTGAAATCCAATTGGAATGCTATATGAAAAACAATGTCGGGACGTTGGTTGGAACAAGCTGCTTTGGCATCGTTAGGTAATTCCTAGATATGCTTCGTCGTGTTTGGAAAGAAAGTCCTTCACATGAAACTATGCACCCGACGAGACGTTTCAGAGGAAAGGTTTCCACGTCAGCCTCTATATGCGTATTATGTAGAAAAGCCGAAGAATACGTTGATCACTTATTTCGAAAGTGTCCCTTTGCACAATTGCTATGGAGTGTTTGTAGTTTGAAGCTAAACGTGCATCCCCAGGCGTCGTGAGACGGTGGAAGCTTTGGCTGTTGAGTTCGAGGAAACTCAACAATGGCTCTGCTAAGATATGTGCTATCGCCAAACTGGTCTTTCGGTGTGGTGATCTGGAATATTTCGACAAAAATAATCGAAGATTTTTTGAAAATAGAAGTGTTCAATGAAGTGACAGTGATGAACACTATATGTGAGTCTTCTCGGGGATCTGATGACCGACCTCTCAACAACAACAACAATAGCATCAACATCAACATGGAATACTACATCTCCCTCCGACGACAGGCTTCTCGAATCTTTGGATTTTTCTAGAAAGCGCCTCTATACGAAAAAATTTAAAGGTTACTAAGTCATTTTGGATATAAACTGAACCTAGAAGAGGTCGAACTTAATGCCATAAACAAAAAAAGTGGAAAGGACGAAAAGGCGCATAAGGAAAACGATGGTAATCTCCCTGTAGAAGAGGAAAATGGATGTAGCAACCTATCACAAGTCAGTGACCAAGAAAATAATGAGGCAATTGAAGAAATCATCTTGAGATCTGAGGAACTTTTGGACCAATTGGAAGAGTATACGATACAATGAAATAATTTTTCTTTCAGAACAAGTCAAGAGATAAAGGAAGTAGTAGGAAAGTTAGATCACATCGACAGTGTAGAATAGAAAAAACCAAGGCAACAAATTAATATGCAAGTCAAAAGAACATATTCCAAATAAGAATACGACTCAATAGTTGAGATAATTAATTACTGGAAAGAATTGTATAGGGATCAAAATAGCATTATTCAAGAGAAAGACTATTTAGTGAATAGGATATAAGAGACGTACCTCCAGTATAAAAATTTGTTATACCATTTCGAGTTTGACCCTAGGATATACAACTTAGAAGAAGATCTAAAAAATGAGAGCATCACGAATTCAAGAAATTAAAATTGTGAGGAGATGGCACATGATTAGTACATGACAAAATCTAAAGGAAATGCCAAATCTGACAATAAGCTGATATATGTCAGAGAAGATAGTAAATCTACAATAGACTTGAGTGATTTACAAATGGGAAAAAAAATTGAGGATTAATGATCCAGTAAATTCGAATATATCACAAGGAAAAATTATCCGGATATACACTTTACGGAAAAATGAAAGGTCATAGATGACTTGGCACAATCCCTATCAATCATCATCACAAACCATGAAGAGGCATGAGATGAAAAAGGATTTATCAGTTACATCACGGGAACCTTACAAGAAGATGTATTGCAATAGATAAATTCAAAGGAAATAAAAGATAAGCTAGAATGGGTTGAAAATAACAAGTTTGCTAGGTTTGAAGATATCCCTACTGACTTTGTGAATAAAAAAAAAAAAAAGAAAATTTATATATATCATTTTCAAAATGCGAAAAGGCACAAAATGAACATTTTTTCCATCTCAAGGAAGTATTAAAAAGATTAATAAATAAGGGAGTAATTATTAGTAAAGAGAAAATATAATTATACAAAGTTTATATAGAGTTCTTAGGACATAGAATAGGACCTTTTAAAGATACAAAGATAGTAAAACAAATCAAATAAGAAACCGAAAGAATAACTAGATATGCAAACGAAAAATTTGATTCAAGTTTAGATTATAATGCATTTTGATTATACTTAAAGAAACCTTTTACTAACAAGACAGATTGTGTAGCAATTGTTAAATTTGAGTCTAAAAAATTAAGTAGTTAGAGATGGACAAAATTTATAAATACAATACAGGATCATAGATACAAACCAAAATCTGAGCATATAATTACAAAAAAATTATCTACACTAATTTTTTGCTATTTAATTTAGCAGTTGAATCCCAGAAAATTCATAGGATTTGGAGATATTTATCTCAAGATGTTTGTGTCACAGAGTAAAGAGTCATTCAGAGTCACAGAATTTTAGGGAGATTTAATACAGCAATATCTACTACATAATTTGTGGAATCTAAGAATAGATCGGCCAAAAGAAAAGGCTAAAGTAATTAATGCATTAGCTTATTATTTTAAAGGTATTATATAGACACCCTAGTTACAGAGTTTTATCTGTTATGTCATACTTAGAGATCATCAAGTAGGAATTTACAAAAATTGATATATAGTTAGAAAGTTAGTCTTTATGGTATCAGAGCCCGGCCAGTTTCTTTTTGGGTGGTAGGGACCTACAATCTATATAGAGTTTCTCCAGTACTGTTCCGGTATGTATTGTACGCTTTGAATTATTATAAAGTAGTTTGTATTTGCTTTGGCGTGTTAGATAAATTTTATGCATATTTAGTGATAATTTTATATATGATAGTTTGTATTTACTTTGGTGTTGGTGTGTTAGATCAGTATGTATATGGTGACAAATTAATTATAAAACGGATTGTTGCTCTCTCATAACTTATATTGGTATATCATAATTTCATTCTAAGTGTCCCCTGCTAGAATTGAGTAACCTTAAAGTCCAGATTCCTAAGTGATCCCTTTGTTGCTGCGGGCAGGCGTTTGTAAGGCGACCCTCAGGATGTGATTTTAGGCACCATAAGTGACTCAGAGCTAGCTATCCACCGACATCTTAGATGACTACCGATGACCTTTATTGGGAAAATAAGATCTATGAAACATATTATAGTTTAGATAACACCATGTATCATGATTGTACGCCCGAAAATTGCATCTTTGATTCCATTGAAAAATTGATGAATTACAATGAGAATTTAGATTACAAAAAGAAAATAGGAGTCACAAGAACGGGAATATTGGTGGATTTCCTTTTTTAAGTGGGTACGGGTGGCGGTGGAGTCTTGTTGCTGCCTCCGTTGACTATCCAACTTGGAAGGGGATCTGTGAAGAAAACTCGCTCCTTCTGATCTCTCTCAACCCTCTGTGAAGAATCGCTCTGCCAGCTCCAAAGAAAAGTCCCCTTCTCTCGAGTCCAATCCTGTATTTTATAGACTGAGAGAACTTGAAATCCGGATTGATTCGCTCCTGAAAAATCGAATCACGGAATATCAGCAAAGGAAACAAAACAAAAATACGTAAAATAACCCGCGGGTTGGCACCTGCGGGATCGCTCCCGCGGGTTGGCACCCGCGGGAGCTCCCGCGGGATGCACCCCGCGGGATCTCTCCCGCGGGAGCTCCCGTGGGTTGCAACCCGCGGGATCTCTCCCGTGGGTGGCAACCCGCGGGAGCTCCCGCGGGTTGCAACCCACGGGGGCTTCCGCGGTTGCATCCCGCGGGAGCTCCCACGGGATGCAACCCGCGGGAGCCCCGCGGGTTGCAACCCGCGGGAGATCCCGCGGGAAGCAACCCGCGGGATGTCCCGCGGGATGTCCCGCGGGTTGCATCCCGTGGGATCCTCCCGCGGGTTGCAACCCGCGGGATGTCCCGCGGGTTGCATCCCGCGGGATCCTCCTGCGGGTTGCAACCCGCGGGATTCTCCTGCGGGTAGCAACCCGCGGGAGCTCTCCCGGGTTGCACTCTCGGGTTCTCCCATCGTGGTTTCCATATAATTTTATTTTATTTTTTTTATTTTATTTAATTATTTTTAGTGTCTACATAACCCCCTCCAAAGTTTTTGGAATTCTTTAATTTATTTGTAATGAATTTCAAAATACTTTGGATTTTTTCTTTTTAAGTGGGATTGTTTGTTATTTGGATCTTAATTTGGGTAGGAATTAGCATTAGAATAGGAAAAGGATTTTAAATAAATATCCAAGTCCTGTTTGGACTCTAATCGAACTCTGATTTTGGTCAGAACTTTGATTCCTTTCCCTATTTGAACTCCTGCTAATTCACTATAAATACCCATAGATCTCCAACTCTTTTTCTCATAATCAGAAAATCTCTCGTTCTTTTATTTTGTACGATTACTTTCTCCTTTCTCATGGCTTCCGCAGGCACTTCGCAACCACAGGATTTAAATGCTGAAGATCGATCAGTGGGCGTTATCGCCGATGAGGATCGACACGCAGGCGTCACCGCCGCTGTTGATCTCTCTTCCCTGATATCAGGTAAACAAACGGTCATCCGTTTACTTTAAAATCGTTTTTGCGGTTATTACGAAAGAAATTTTGTTATGATGTAAATATAACACGCGAAAGAGATTTCGTTATGATGTAAATATAACACGTTTATGTAGAACCATGCATAACTACGGAAGGATAACCACAGGGATCACTTCGCATTTGGCACGAGGGTGGCACCGGGGTATCCACGCACAGATATCCACCCCGGAATGGTACTCCGCGAGTGCTCACCCGCAGGTGGCACTCCGCGGGTGTCCACCCGCGGGTGGCACCCCGAGTGGCATCCGCGGGTGCCCACCCGCGGGTGGCACCCCGAGTGGCATCCCGCGGGTGCCCACCCGCGGGTGGCATTCCGCGGGTGCCCACCCGCGGGTGGCACTCGGCGGGTGCCCACCCGCGGGTGCACCCCGAGTGGCATCCCGCGGGTGCCCACCCGCGGGTGGCATTCTCTCCGCGGGTGCCTTCTCTTTAATTTTTTTTTTTTTTAACATTAATTAAATTTTTTTTTCCGTTTACAGTTCCATATTCAACGGATCCTTTATCCAAGAATCATTACTTTGGATTTTCAGGAGGTCCGAATAATCAATCTCACTTTGGATTCGACGGTCACATCCCTTTGGTTGAGGAGCGAAGTAGTGCGGATCGACGACAGAAAATTATTAGCTGCAACCTACTCACAGCTCGTGAGTTAATCACGGATTCTGTCTTTGAAGGCGCAAATAGACAGGTTTTGAAGAAACCGCAATTTCTTTTTGGGGATACTGTCAACCAACCAGACGAAGATTTATGGGACAGCACCAAGTGGTTGAGCAATTTTGGAGGTCGCCATATGTTTATCCTGGATTTGGAGCGCAGCTATTCTTTATCTTATCTGCAGCGGATTTCATATCCCCGCAGGATGTCTTGGCCAATTACCCGTAGCAGTCATGGCGTTGCGACCGGGAGATTTAACAGAAACGGCCCATTTGTCGACGGCCCGGCAAAGTATGTTACAGGTTTGTTGCCCAGTAGATTCGGCAAAGACTTACCTGTTGGAGAGCACCCGAAACGAGCAGACACCTTTATGAATCAATTTTCGGATGCCCATGGTCAATTCCCAGCTCATGATTTCCGCACTCCTGGATGGATTCACTCTACTTCGCGATCATGGTGGTCTCGGATGACCCATTTCATTCTGGAAAATTTCAAGACACGTTTAGAGAAGCTTGGCCTCTATCGTGCAGTGCGCAACGTGCAATTTGGAATTCCACATAGTTCTTCTCACTTCTTCTGCATACTGGAGATGTATAATCCGGAGACCAATACCTTCTTCACCCCTGTTGGAGAATTGAGATTCGCACTTCACGAGATGCATGAGATTTCAGCATTATCCATAGGCAAAACCCCTTACGAGGAGTATGTTCCGAATATGAAGGAACTGCTCCGCCTCAAGGCTGTTCCTAATGCATACTCAACTTACTGGGAGTTGATGTGTCATTACAACATTTGTGCTGATATCTCCAGGCCACGAAATCAAGGGGCGCGCCAGGCCCGAAATCAAGGGGTGCGCCATAAGGTATGGACAGAGTATCTATTCCAGAATCTGGAAAGATATGAGCGCAGTATCCAAGTACGGGCTACTTGCGACATGGATACTGTCAATGAGAGGATTGGCTCCTGCTTCGCAACTACATACACTGCAGAATCTGATGAAGACGGGTTCAAAGCTCAGACTGTTTTCGAAAGTTACCACTATCAAGCAGCTTCCCCCATATCAGACAATGCTATTTTTGCCGGATATCTTATGTTGTGGTTGAAGCGCTGTGTAGTGCCTACTTCGTGTCGTGAAACTGTTACCGTTGATGTTATTTACCCTGCAGTCCTGTTAGCGTTCGGCCAACCTCTGGGGTTATTGCCAGCTATGGCTTGCAGTTTGCAACGTGGCTTGAGGGATATAACTGCCCAATTTTGCAAAGTCCAACAGGCGGAAGATAAGGGTGGTAACACTATCTTCAAAACGCCTAATCCACGCATCGACCTGCCATTCACTTATCTAATGGCTTGGTTCGTATTGCACTGTCCAGAATTGATGACTTCTCCTTCAGGACTTATTGATCATGCCACTCCTCATGTACAGCGTTTCGAAAATTGCTCATGGAATGGGAGGTACATGGCTAAGATTCGGCAAATCCTTGGGCGACACCAAAATTACCATATTTACCGTTGTTTCCCAAAATTTCTAGGAGGAAGTTACAGTAGCCAACTTGAAGATAGTTCTGGAAATGATGGATACACGATCTTGCAATCGGGTTGCTTCTGGTGGCTTATTAGCATCCGGCCAAGTCATCTGGTTTTTCGACAGGGTCGAATTTGCTTTATGGAGCCCTATACACCCAGTCGCTTCGCGCGTCAGTTCGGATATGATCAGCTATATGTCGACAATCCGAACTCTTATCTCCGTCGTGGGGGAAATCTTCTCGAGGGTGCGCGAGGATGGTACCATTTTGCGGCCGGAGGTACAAAGGCATCTTTTACCCTTCCAAGCCAGTCGCCACCCTTTTTGCGTCAATGGGATTCTGCAATTGGTATCATCTTGCAGATATTATCCCTGGCGACTACCAGATTAATCATTCCTTCTTAAGGCATATTGAGGCGTCACATAGATCCTCGAAAAAGGGCTTGGCGCGTGAATCCCAATCCATAGGCGCCTTTCTTAGTCCTGATAGCAACGATGGCGATGGACAAGATGATACTTCTACCCCAGCTTCTCCTCACGGAGGTAGATCCGCGTCGAAGCGCTCAAATCCCAGAGGAGTCAAAGTTCCTCAAAAGAAGAAGAAATTTCAGGCTCGGGTTGACAATTCGGTTGTAGGACGAACTGTTAGTCGTTTCGGTCTGCCGACCACGACTCATCCGGATCCACCGACCACGAGTCATTCAGATCTACCAACCGCGACATCTGTAGCTCCGTCAATCGTTTCATCTAGGAATGATTTTCCTGTTACCACTTCGACGTTTGCATCAGGAGGACACTTGTCTACTACAACTTTTCCGGTCTTTTCCACTGTCACACCCACACCGACTTCTTCTAGTGAGACTGCCAGGATGTATGGTTTTGCCGCCTTCTCCACTCTTGAGACACCTGCTACCGTAAATCCAGTTCCTAAAGTTGCAAATTTTGGCAGGAGTGATCCAACTATCCCGGATAGAGGAGCTGTGGAGCCGACGGGTACTGCATTGGACGATAGTGCACTAGACGTCTTTTTGTCATCTCCTGGTGAAGCCGCTTTGCCTAGCCCAGCACCAAGACTTGTCTCTTCTGGTGAGCGTTTTTCTTTAAGGTTTGGACTTCATTCCATTTTTTTTATTTAACACATATTTGCTTGTATTTCAGGTGGCGAAGGTTCAACGACCCACGCCTCCCCGACCGCCAGATCAGACTCTTTGGATCTTGTGGACTATTCTGGTGTAAGTGGGGACATTTGTGACCTTGACGGTCTAGGCTCTGATGGAGAGTTCGATAGTGACTACTTCTATCAACCCAGCATGGACAAAGCCTCTCACTTCCCTTTGGAGGTCTCAGAGGCGGATAGACCTGAGAGATCTGGTTCTATTTCCATAGCCGCCACCAATACAACCTTTCCAACAGGTATTTGCATACTCCTTTTTTTTTTTTTATTTTGCACAAATCTTTTTGATGATAATACACGACCGCTTTATTTTTACCAGACGCAGGTGATGCTAGCGCACCTTCCATGTCTTCTGCAGAGGCTCTAGTAATATCTGTGAACACAGAAAGCCTTCTTTTGCCGACATGCATGGTTTCATCACATTCTGACGCCATGGAACCAACGTGCGGCGTATTAGCCATGCTGCTAACATTGGCGACCTCGACAGCAGAGGTGATGACCACTCCAGCGCGAGTTGCGACCAATTTATTAGATGTGGTGGCAACTCCTTTGTTAGAATCTCATATATCATCAGTACTCCCTTCGGTCACTCCATCATCCATATATCCTCTACCTGCAGCCTCAACAGATTTGAAGCAGAATTCGGCCTCCAGCTTTAGTGAAAGAATCATCAGTCGCAATGTCGAATTCTTTCTTGAACTTTTTTATGGATGCATTGAGGAGATTCTCAACGGAGAGGATTCTCTGGAGAAGGTTCATCCTCTTATGGTGAGTCACCTAGACCATATCACAAGGATTGGAGGACCACAGCGAGCAGCTCCTTATAGGGCTCGATGGGATGAGTTGGAGGTCCAATTGTCGTTACTCAACAGTTTGCGCCAGGCCGATCTTGCCGAGATGGCAAACCAAGAAGTGGCTCGCTTACGAGCCCAAAACTTGGCTCTTCACGCCGAATTTCAGCAGAATATAGAACGCCAGGCCCAACTCGTAGCGGGACTCCAAGGTTCTTCAGAGAAGTTGACTTGGGACCTGACCCAGATGGAGAACGATATTGAACACCGCCGTAACTCCATAGACCGCGAGCGGGAGATCATAGCCAAGGCTCAAGCCTCAATTACTAATCTTGAACTTGAAATTCAGAATATTTCTGGCAGAGCATCAGAGATCTCGCGGCAAAAGGAACAAACCGAACATGACATCGCTGTCGGCATCAGGGAGTTAGAAGAAATCCAAACTCAGGCTGCACAACAACCTCTCATGGATGAAATGGACTTGCAGAAGAGAGCTTTAGAGACAGCGAGAGAGAGTCTCCACCGACGGCTGCAGGAAGTGGAAGATGCTTTGAAGGCTTTATCTCAAAAGTAATTGTTACTACTATTATTATTATTACTTTTATTATTTTTTTTAAACTGTAATAATTCAAAAAGAAAGACTTCGCTATGTGCTGCTGTATTATCATTATTACTATCTTTATCTTCTTTTTTTTTTTTATACACTTTCATGGATAACTCAGACTATTCAGAGGTTCAGGACTTGATAGTGAGAGTTTTCAGATAAATTTAATCCTAAATGTTCAGCGACATATAGCGCGACCAATTAGGATTTACGAACATAGGCAGATGTATAATATTAACGTGCCTAAAGACAAAATGTAAAGCAGAGGTAGGATGTTAACATGCTTATAGAATAACCAAATGTAAAGCAGAGGTATAATATTAACGTGCTTATAGGATGACAAGCAGAGGTATAATGTTGACGTGCTTATAGAATAACAAACAGAGGTATAATATTAACGTGCTTGTAGAATCCTAACCGTTCAGTGACATCTAGTATGACGGGTTAGAAAAAGACAGAGGTATTATTAAACATATCTTGGGGCTCAACCTATTCAGAGGATCTAGTCGTGATAGGAACGAAGGAGTCGACCAAACAGAGGTAATTGTTAACGTGTTCGGTCTCAAATTCCTGACTATCAGAGGTAACTGTTAACTTGATAGGAAAAATGATTGTCGTCAGAGAAAACTTTTAACCTAACGACCTAAAAAAAGATTATGTTCATCAGACGTTGTAACTTTAGACTTGATGAAGTATGATTTTTTTTGTCCTCTTTTTTTTTTGACAAAGGTAAAATCTTATCTTAATAAAGAATTGATCTAATGTAAGGTTTTTAGCAAACCCCAAGCTATCAACGGATTTGATTAGCCTTTACCAACTACCGTTTGAGTTGGGCTAGCCATACTATTCCCCTCAGCATGGTGAGTTGTCAAGGATTTCGTTTGGGCTTAAATGCCAAACTTTTCCTCTTCCCTTTGCCTTAGCAGCTTAGGGCAGTGATGTATTCTTATATTCGGATAAGAATACTGTTGTGACAGATTTGTCGTGGGATTTTTAGCAAACCCCCAGCTATCAACGGGTTTGATTTGCCTTTACCAACTACCGTTTGAGTTGGGCTAGCCATGCTATTCCCCTCAGCATGGTGAGTTATCGAAGGTTTTGTTTGGGCTTAGAGGCCAAACGTTCCTTCTTCTCTTTGCCTTGGCGGCGTTGGGCGATTCATACTTTTACCCCCAGTATGATAGGGTTGGCGAGAAATCTATTCTCTTCCCGTAGCCTTGTCGGCGTTGGGTAATTCATACTCTTTACCCCCGGTATGATAGGGGTGACGAGAAATCTATTCTCTTCCTGTAGCCTTGTCGGCGTTGGGTAAAAATTTTTTCCTTTATTTTAAGAATAATATATTTTGAGAAATTTTCCATTAATGGGCGCCATCATTCGATCTCCATGCTGATTAATCAACCGGTATGCTCCATTTGAGTAGACTGTCTCCACTACAAATGGGCCTTCCCATTTCGGCTGAAACTTGCCTTTAGTTTTATGCGTGAGAATCATAGGACGCCTGACTGCTAGGACCAAGTCACCCACTTTAAAAGTTCGTTCCTTCACCTTTTTGTTGAAGGCCCGAGATATCCGCGCCTGATAAAGCTCGATTTGCTGTTGAGCTTTTAAGCGTTTCTCATCCAATGCTTCTAATTCCCGAAGTCGTTGGCCATGTTTTTCCTCGGCGGTCATTCTTGTAGCTAATGCCACCCGAAGAGAAGGAATCTGAATTTCTAGAGGTAGTATAGCTTCGCAACCATATACCAAAGAAAATGGTGTACTCTTTGTGGGTGTCCTAACCGTCGTGCGATAAGCCCACAGACAAGCCCCCAATTTTTTGTCCCAATCACGCTGACTTGAAGTGACAAATTTCTGCAAAAGCTTCACAATGGTCTTGTTGAATGCTTCAGCTTGACCATTTGCGGTCAGATTATATGGAGACGAAAATATGTTCTGTATTCTGAACTTATCACAGAATTTAGTATAGGCTCTGCTAGTGAATTGAGGGCCGTTGTCACTGATGATCCGTCTAGGAACACCAAAGCGATAAATAACGTGGTGTTTGATGAAACTGACCACATCGTTCGTTTTTACTTCTCACAAAGGGATAGCTTCTGCCCATTTTGAGAAGTAATCGGTTATAGCCAGTATAAACCGATGTCCATGAGAAGATGGAGGAGCAATGGGACCAATGATATCCATTCCTCAAGTCTCGAATGGCCATGTAATTGTGGTTGGATATAGGTACTCTGCGGCCTGGTGTATGTAGTTCGCATGTACCTGACATGCATGGCATTTCTTCGCATACGCCATGGCATCTGACATCATTGCCGGCCAGTAGTAACCCATTCTCTTTATCCGGTCTCCCAATTTAGGTCCCAGCTGATGAGCACCACAGGTCCCGTCATGTGCTTCTTTGAGTACTTCTTGTGCTTCTTGTTGTGATAAGCACCGAAGTAAAACCCCACCTGGTATTTTCCGATATAAGGTACAAAGCTCAGGATTATAATAGAATTTTTTTGCTTCCTTTTTTACTTTTGCGGCTTCTTTAGGATCTTCGGGTAACATCCCGTAGAGCGCAAAATCGACGAATACGAACCGCCAATCTCTGGGTTCGAAGTTCATCCCTGACACATGGACCTCATTTGCCTCGAGTATTTCCTCAGGGCAAAGGAGCTCCCGGCTTCCAACCTCAACACTTTTGGTTGACTTAGCAGGGAGCGCCAATGTAGCAGCGAGGGATGCCAAGGCGTCAGCATATGCATTCTCGTGCCGTGGCACATAGTCAATATAAAATTCTTCGAAAGAGTCGGCAAGTTTGATTGTTGCCTTGTGGTAGGGTACGAGATGCTCATGTTTAACCTCGTATTCTCCTCTTACTTGATTTACTATGAGCTTGGAATCCCCATAGGCCTCTAAACGTCGGACCCCCAGCTGTTGGGCAATTTGCAATCCCGTTAATAATGCATTGTACTCGGACACATTATTAGAACATGGTTGAGTTAATGAATATCCTCGGGGGATCACATGGTTTTGCGGGGATATTAGAACCACCCCCACTCCAGCAGAGTTTTTTCTCACTGCTCCATCAAAGAACAGCTGCCAAATCGGTTCTTTAGAGACCATATTGGCTTCCACTATCTCATCTGGAATATCCTCATAAAGTTTCGAGGATTGCGGGACAGGATGCTCTGCTAAGAAGTCAGCAATTGCTTGTCCCTTAATCGCCTTTTGTGGTATAAATCGCATGTCATATTGCGATAGGAGGATTGACCAATTGGCTAACCTGCAATTGAGCGACCCAGGCTTGGTCATGAGCACTCTCAGCGGATTTACCCGAGAAATCACATGGATTGTTTGGCCTACTAAGTAATGTCGCATTTTCTGAACTGCGAATACCAGGGCCAAGCATTCCTTCTCTACTGGAGTATACCGATGTTCGGCACCTACCATAGTTCTACTAAGATAGTAAACAGCTTGCTCATGGCCGGAGTCATTAGTTTGGGCTAACAAGGCACCAAGTGAATGGTCCATTGCCCGAACGTATATTAAGAATGGTTTTCCCGATATAGGGGCTACCAATACCGGAGGCTTTGTGAGGTACTTCTTGAGATCTTCAAAAGCTTGTTGACAAGCTTCATCCCAAACGAACGACACCCCTTTTTTCGTTAGCCTGGTAAAAGGTTGGCACCGTCCTGAAAGATTGGCGATAAATCTCCGGATATATGCTAGTCTCCCTTGTAATCCACAAAGTTCTTTAAGGTTTCTTGGTGGCTGCATCTCTTGAATTGCTTTTACCTTTTCAGGGTCTAAATAAATACCCTTGGATGTAACAACGAAACCAAGGAATTTGCCACTAGAAACACCGAGAAAGGACTTAGTTGGATTCATTTTTAATTGGTGTTTTCTCATAATATCAAACACCGCTTTCAGGTCCCGGAGATGATCGTCTTTATTACGACTCTTGACAGCCAAGTCATCCACATAACACTCTACCGTTTTACGGAGATGCTCGCGGAAAATTGTGCTCAAAGCACGCTGGTAAGTTGCACCTGCATTCTTCAGACCGAATGGCATGACCGTATAACAGTACACGCCTAACGGTGTCCTGAATGCAGTATGTTTCTCGTCTTCTGGACACATTTTGATTTGATTGTATTCGGAGAATCCATCCATGAAAGACATTCTTTCAAATCCGCAGGTGTTGTCAATCATGACATCCGCTATTGGAAGTGGAAATTCATCTTTAGGACATGCTGCATTGAGATCTCGAAAATCGATGCAGATTCGGATTTTTCCATTCTTTTTGGGAACTGGAACGATGTTCGCTACCCAATCAGGATGTTGTTCTTCTCGTACGAAGCCAGATTGTATAAGCTTCTTTACCTCATCTTCGATTGATTCCATCAGTTCTGGACGGAATCTTCTCTGTTGCTGTTTTACTGGTTTCGCATCTGGCTTAATATTGAGTCGATGCACAGCAACTTGAGGATCTAAACCCGGCATGTCTTCATAATTCCAAGCAAAGACATCTATGTATTCTCGAATGAGAGTCACCAGGTCGTCTCTTTCATTAGGAGGTAAACTCTCGCTTATAAATATGGGTTTATGATTGGTTTCATCTCCCATATTTATTTGGACCACCTTATCCTCCGTAGGAGGTTCACGTTGCTCAAAGCGCATGTTCCATTGGGCATCAAGATGCTTTACTAATGCTTCATCATCTATAAGGGTCAGTTCATCGTTTTCATCTGGGGTTGGACTGATAGATGTCATGTTTACCGTCATCTCTCTGAATAATATACCCAGGTTGATATCCGAATCCCAATCGGAATCTTCCACATTCTGGCAAATCATATCTTCGATATCCGAAGGATCGGGTGTTGTGACGTATCCCAACCCCCTGCCAGTTTTGTGATAATAGTCCGGTTCTTTTCCTTTGGGTATGAATGAGGGAAGCGGATCCCGACGTCCCTTACCAAAGTTTAATCCAGATTTATTGATGAAATCATATCCCATTTTTGCCATCATCCGGAATGACTTTAGTCCATAATGATAGAATTGAGGGGCTTCCTGAGCCTCACGCTCACTATCACTGGATGAGGCTATATGTGATTTAATTCTTCCAAAAAGAATAGGTTTTTGATCTGGTCGATGGGCCGGTACTTCGAACATCGCCCCATCTGCATTTTCGATGTTTGGTTGTACCATCATTGATGATCTAATAGGCATGTGCATGGTTGCTAAAGTCTCAAATTCTGAGAGACTATCTGCATCCGTGCTAGTAGCTGAAGTTAAAGAATCAGTAAGAACACCAGGCAAATAAGCAAAGTTCAGATTCTCATTTATTTCCCACTCGCCTTCATCACTGGCGGTGTCATTTACATCTAAATCATCAAGATTAATTACAAGAGGTTCAAAGCCTTTATGGCAATAAACACTCCTGACTCAGTATCCGCTTCATTCCCACTATCACATTCATCGTGTAGTGGGGGGTCGACCTCAGCACTTTCAGCATACAGAAGGGCATCTACGAAGTAGTTTTCAACACCCTTGAATGGCTGTTTGTCAGCAATCAAAGTATGCAATTCTCCGTCTTCATCCACGTACTTCATGCATTGGTGCAGGGTGGATGGGACGATAATATTAGCATGAATCCACGGTCGTCCTAAGAGAATGTTATAAGAACTGTCTGCTTCGATCACGTAACAGATCACCTCGCTTTTAAGATCTCCGATCTGACATCTGAGCCTGATCTTTCCCAGAGGGTGACTGCCATTGGCATTAAAGTCAAAAATGGCGGTATTAGTTGGAGTCAGTTTGTAGGGAGGGATCTCAAGAAACTGCATAAGCCTCCGTGGCACGATGCTCAAGGCAGAACCCGGATCAATCTGAATTCGACCGATTTCTGCTGAGCCAATATACCCGGTATAGTACAGAGGCCTGTTGTGCTTAATATTCTTCAGCTGCATGTCCTCTGGTGTAAAAGTGATATAAGGGGCGTGCCTCGACACTGAGTTGCAGTGCGGGCATGCCTCCTCAACCTCCTCCGGGAGATGGGCTAAGAAAGCTTCAGATTCCGCTAGGGCTTCTCTTAGCGCATCTCTTGTAGACTTGGACAGGCGTAATAACTCGTACAGAGTTATTCTTGCAGGTATATTCGCCAACTGTGCCATGACATCAAACTGAAAAGAGGAATTTTGCTCTTCAGAGACATCTTTTCGTAGTGCTCGGTTGTATCTGAGCTCCTTTTGTTTTCCCTTGTCGGGAATTTGCTTGGTAGTTCATTCATTAGTCTCCTTGGTTGGCTTAGAGGGGCCAGCTTCTGTGTTTGAGAGATCCTTCAAGTAGTGTTTTCCAGATCTGGTTCCGGAAGGTGGTGCAGGTTCATTCTCCACCGCCAGAGCTGTCGCCTCCGATTCAGAATTGGTCAACAGCGGAATGTCATCTGCATCCTTCTCAATGGTTGCTGAGACGGCATTGCACATGCGCTTCTTTCCTCTTATTTCAGTTTTCTTTCTGGTCCTGACGGTTATCCATTGTTCATCTTCAAGAATGTCTGGATGCACCCAAAGGACCTCCTGCTTTTCTGTTGTGAAAGGGACTAACCCTTTCTTCTGCTGATTATGGGGGTCTAAATTAACCACCCTGAGCTCACCTTTTGGAATAGGTGTGAGCCCAGATGGTACTTCTAGACCACCCACTGTAAATGTAGCCGAGTTAGCTGTCACCCTTCTTTGTTCAGCTTTGAGCTGAACTGCTCCAGCATCAATTAGTGCCTGAATCTTGTCTTTCAAAATGAAACAGTTTTTAGTTGGGTGACCTACGATCCGATGGTATAAGCAGTAATTCGGATCATTGGTCTTTCCAACCTCTTCAGGCCTCTTGCTCTCTGGCAACTTGAGCATGTTGCGCTTAGTGAGCAAATTGAACATGGTAACAGTATGTTCATCCTTGAATGAATACTGTTTTTGTGGCCTGGGTGAACCTGCTGTGTTGCTTTTAGCCGGCCTTTGTTTTGGCTTGGATGTATTCTCCACCGCCATTATATCTTTCCCTCTGGAACAGGGGAAATGAGATGTTGGTTTGTTGGAGGTGACTCTTCTCGTAGATTGCTGTTGCTCTTCAAGGCGCCGGAGTATGTCTTCGGCCTGTTCACCTTGCTTGAGTAAGTCTCTCCAAGATTTGGATTCAACCGAACCCATTTTGACTAAGACGTCAGTCAATAAGTTATGTCTGCAAGTCTCCACGAGGGTCTCCTGTGTCATGCCATGAGGACACCGCATGGAAAGCTCTCGAAACCGCTCGACAAAAGCTTTTACTGTCTCACCCTCTCCCTGCTTTGCTGCTAGCAAGGATGGTACCGAGACTTCAGTATCGTCTTCGAAAAATCGGGCTAAGAACTCACGTTCTACATCGGCCCATGATTTAATCGTTCCTTGGGGTAGTTGCATAAACCAGGTAAATGCGGGTCCTTGTAAAGTACTCGCAAATATCTTGGTCAATGTTGGATCATGCCCCATTAAATTCCCTGTCTGTGACAGGAAGTAGAAGATGTGTTGCTGCGGAGAGCCTTTCCCGTCAAACGATTGCAGGTTTAATGGTTTCTAGTTTGCAGGGTAGGGTGTAGTCTCCATTCTATAGGGTAGGGACGCACTATCCCCACTTCCTGTAACTTTTTCCGGTGAAGAAGAGCCTGTAGCTGGTTTTCCATCTTCTCCACTTTCTCCACCTGAGGATTAATAACCACTTTTACCCTTTCTTTTTCTCCTAACTGAGAAGGTACTTCTTCGTAGTCATCTTCGCTATCTTCCTCTATGCGGACATGTTGTTCTTCTTCATGCCGTTTAGCGGATGACGAGGACTGGCCCTTCTTCGTTTGGGCCAGCAACTGAGTTAAGAGTTGTTTCATCTCTTCCATGGTTTCTTCTTGCTGTTTGAGACGTTGTTCTTGTCTTTCCAGCCTTCTAGAAGCCTCTTCTGGAAGATCGGCCATATTTACTGCAGCCTCTGATCCTCTGTTCGAATCAGAGTAAGACGAAGATACAACAGCAGAATATCTGTCTTCCTCTTCATCAGATCCTCCAGCCAATTTCTTATAATTTAGTGGTATGGCGACTCCTCTCCTAGCCCGAGTGTGTCGAAACACGCCCTCTGGCTCAATGGACACCCCCTTTAATTTTGAAGTAAACTCTTTGTCTGAGGAGTCGCTTTCGGCAATCTTCTTGCCTTTACCAACCATATATGATGAAACGGCAGGCAGATCATCCCCAGGGCGCATCTTTTTTACTATCCTTCTTCTCTTTGGCTCCGTAATCTGCTCAAAAATGGATGGTCCTGACTTACATTTGCAGTTTGACAAAACGGCTGAGATCAACCGTTCATAATGGCAGTGAGAAGTGGATTGGGATGTGCTCCTCTTTTGAGTAAGATACTCTCTCAAGTCCTGAGAGATGTTCCCATTTAAATTTACACTTTAACGCCTCTTGCGTGCAAATTCTGCTCATAATATTGGTTGGTTTGTAATATCTCAGGGCTGAGAATTTCTTCAGTATCAACACAATCTTCTTTATGAAATCTTCTAGAGTGTGTGCTGGCTTGCACAGTTGCGCGGGCCCCGCACGCATCTGACTTATTCTTCGGAATATGTTCATTCGAAGAGGAACTTGGTGAGCGCACGAGCACATCTTTATATTTGTCTGCAGAGGAGTGGGATGGTACCCCTGAGAGAGTAACCAAAAAGTTAGGTGTGCGCTGTGTGCCTATTGCGCATGTGCCCGAATAGACACCAGAACCAACCCCTGATTTTTCTTGCGGAGTGCAACCTGCGGGTTGTAACCTGCGGTGTGCAACCCGCGGTTGGAATCGCGGGTTTGCACCCGCGGTTGCAACCGCGGGGTGCAACCCGCGGTTGGAACCGCGGGTTTGCACCCGCGGTTGCAACCGTGGGGTTGCCCCCGCGGGGTGCAACCCGCGGTTGGAACCGCGGGTTTGCACCTGCGGTTGCCACCGCGGGGTTGCCCCCGCGGGGTGCAACCCGCAGTTGGAACCGCGGGTGCAAGGGTTGCCTCCGTGCGGTGCAACCGGCATTTCTGCCTGTCGATTTTCATTTTTGGAATTTTTCTTCTCTGATGTTGTTTCCTGATCTGGATTTTCTGACAGCAATTTTTGAGAGGCACTGTTGAGGCTGGCCCACTGGGCCTTACGCCTCAGGTTTCTTTTCTGAGAGCGGGTGAGAGTTTGATTCAATTTAGGAGTAGGCGATGACGCCACATATTTTCTGACAGAGTCAGTCTTAGCGGGCGATGACGCCACATATTTCCTGACAGAGTCAGTTTCAACGGGCGATGACGCCACATATTTCTTGATAGGCAATGACGCCTTTTTCTTTTCGGTGGGCGATGACGCCTCACCTTTGTTCATCATAGCCCGGCGATAACGCCTGGGCTCCGAATCGGAGGAAGAGAGAAATTCCTCGTATTTTTGCTGATCGACTTCTACAATCAGCATTTTGACAACAGATCCGATGGGTAGCAAGTCGGACTGCGCCACAATATTCTCTGTAGTGAACAGAGAGGCTCCCACTGTGGTCGCCAGTTCTTGTACGCCCGAAAATTGCATCTTTGATTCCATTGAAAAATTGATGAATTACAATGAGAATTTAGATTACAAAAAGAAAATAGGAGTCACAAGAACGGGAATATTGGTGGATTCCCTTTTTTAAGTGGGTACGGGTGGCGGTGGAGTCTTGTTGCTGCCTCCGTTGACTATCCAACTTGGAAGGGGATCTGTGAAGAAAACTCGCTCCTTCTGATCTCTCTCAACCCTCTGTGAAGAATCGCTCTGCCAGCTCCAAAGAAAAGTCCCCTTCTCTCGAGTCCAATCCTGTATTTTATAGACTGAGAGAACTTGAAATCCGGATTGATTCGCTCCTGAAAAACCGGATCACGGAATATCAGCAAAGGAAACAAAACAAAAATACAGAAAATAACCCGCGGGTTGGCACCTGCGGGATCGCTCCCGCTGGTGCCAACCCGCGGGAGCTCTCGCGGGATGCACCCCGCGGGATCTCTCCCGCGGGTGGCAACCCGCGGGAGCTCCCGTGGGTTGCAACCCGCGGGACCACCCGTGGGAGCTCCCGCGGGTTGCAACCCGCGGGAGGCTCCCGCGGTTGCATCCCGCGGGAGCTCCCGCGGGATGCAACCCGCGGGAGATCCCGCGGGAAGCAACCCGCGGGATGTCCCGCGGGAAGCAACCCGCGGGATGTCCCGCGGGTTGCATCCCGTGGGATCCTCCCGCGGGTTGCAACCCGCGGGATTCTCCTGCGGGTAGCAACCCGCGGGAGCTCTCCCGGGTTGCACTCTCGGGTTCTCCCATCGTGATTTCCATATAATTTTATTTTTTTTTATTTTATTTAATTATTTTTAGTGTCTACAATGATGATATAATATACGCCCGAAAGTATTCCGAACAAAAAATTTATGAAATGGATTTTAATTTATCTAATGCTATGTATTATGATGATAGAATATACTCCAGACAAGAATATACATGATAGTTGAACTGATTAATTGTTGGAAAGAGCTATATAAAATCTGAAATGCACTATTCAGGAGAGATACCATCTAATAAATAGGATAAAAGAAACGTACCTTCAATATAAAAGTTTGTTACACTATTTTAAACTTGACCCTAGGATATGCAACTTGAAAGGTGAGGATGAAGACCTGAAGAATGAAAGTATCACGAATTCAATAGTGGAAGATAATGAGATTGAGAGAATAAATGATGAAATTATCTTAAACTCTGAAGGACCCTCTGATAAAGAACAAGTGAAAGAATATACGATAGGATATGATGAAATAATTTCTGTTCCAGAACAAGTAAAAGAGATAGAGGAAGTAGTAGGGAAGTTAGATCACATCAACAGTGTAGAACAGAAAAAACCAAGTCAACAAATTAATATGCAAGTCGAAAGAATATATTCTAAATAAGAATACGACTCGATAGTTGAGCTAATTAATAGCTGGAAAGAGTTGTAAAGGGGTCAAAATAGCACTATTCAAGAGAGAGACTATCTAGTGAATAGGATACAAGAGAGGTACCTCCAGTATAAAGATTTGTTACACCATTTCGAGTTTGACCTTGGGATATACAACTTAGAAGATCTAAAAAATGAGAGCATCATGAATTTAGGAAATGAAGACTGTGAGGAGACTACACATGATGAGTATAGGGCAGAATCTAAAGGAATATCAAATCTGATAATAAGCTGATATATATATGACAGAGAAGATAGTAAATCCACAGTAGACTTGAGCGATTTACAAATAGGAAGAAATATAAGGATTAATGATTCAAAGAGTGCGCCACAAGGTAGAGCTCATCTGAATCTGTCTAACATACAATTTTAGGATAGACAAAAAGCCAATAACAACTGGGCACAGTCTCTAACAATAATAATCACAAATCACGAAGGGACATGGGAAAAAGAAAGTTTCGCAATGATGTGATAATTTAATTGCAAGCATACAGTGTCGGTTGTAGCGCTATACAGGTCGTCCCACAGAGATCTCAGATGTTTTACGATTCTTACTATTTCTTTAATTCTAGTAGATTAACTAAGAGTTTCTAAATTGAGGGACGATTGATTCTAAGTTCTAAAGATTAACCTAGAATTTCGAATCCATTAGAATAATAGCCTAACAGTGAATTATCTCTTTCTGCGTAACTTTTTAATTATTCATGGTTAAGTAACATATTAAGAAGGTGTCTTTTTAATTTGATTTTAATCAAGTGTCCCTAAGTATGACCTATCAAGTGATGTGCAAGCATAGACCGTCAAAGATAACACCTTTCTTAAAAACAAATCATATCAAGTAGAAAATCTCATAAACAAAATAAAAGAAATAAACTTCAAATCCAAATCTAAGCATAGGTTATCAAAAGACCGAACTTAAGTATAACCTATCAAAAAAATTAGATTTAGAAGTTTATCCAATTCAATTTATTTATAGGAAAATCTTTATTGATAATTCTAAAAACAAAGAAAGAATAAAAATTCCAAATTTCATCTAAGCATAGATTATCAAAATATTAATTACGCATAATCTATCAAAGAATTATGATTTGAGAACTCTATCTTTTATTTATTTATAGAAAATCATGACTTTATTTCTTTTTTAGGAAGAAGATGAGATAAATCCATATTAGATCTATTAAACTAACTTCATCTATATCGTAGGGCTAAAGAAAATTAGTTACACATAGTTCTAGTAAGCAAAATCCTATTTTTATTCATGAAAGCAAATAAATCTAATCTAGAAAGTAATTAAAATATATACTACAAAACAAATAAATCTATACTAGAAAGCAATCGAATTACCTCTAGAGCTTGGTATTGTGGCCGTCACCCCTTCAGTAAAACCCAAATTTTATTAAATTAAAAACGAGTACAAAACTTCCAGAATTCTTTTTTTTAGAATACAAGAATACGGCCAATATATAGGCTTCGGAAAACCAAACCCAATTCTAATACAATTGTGAAACTACAAGACTAAAATGAAGCCATGGGAGAAACTCAGGTTGTGGGGCCCACTTTGGGCCGCTAATTAGTGGTAATTACCGCTAATTAGAGGTAAAAATATTTGAAAAATTCTTGAAATTTTCTCCACGTGAAACACTTGTCTTGTAGGTTTAATATTCCTGACTGTATTCGACATTGAGTCTCTGCAGCATCGTAGTCTCGTAGTCTTGTCCACTTTAGAAACTTTTTTGACTTGATTTCCTACTCCAACTCTGATTTCATGGCATCTCCTTGTAGAATTGGATTACCTGAAAAAGACACTAAAAATATCCGAGCAGCATTATTTATATACAAAAATAGATAAAGTATGGGAGGAAAAATACAATATATGATATTCATCACACCCCACACCTATCTTTTGCTAGTTCTTGAGCAAAACCTAATCCTAACTCACTTTCGCAGGAATCGCAATTACACTTAGCACGTGCAACAAGCCTTTAAACCCCTAGATTACTCTAATGGACGAGTTGTGTCTCGTTAGGGTTTGCAGTGAATATACCCACAAAATTCATGAAGAAAATAGATTAAGTAATAAAGAAAAGAAAAATAAGGATAATCAAAAATTAAGAATAATAAAAATTTTATACAAAAGAAAGAAAAATCTTTTTTTTTTCATGATATTTTCATCAATTAATCTCACTAATATACAAACTTAAGAACACATTTAGATTATCAATTTTCAAATCGAGCGTCATATTAGATACACTTATCATTTTAATCAAAAATTTAAATCCTATCTTTCAATACCCACTAACAGATAATTCATTGGCTCCTATACATCTATGTGCATGTGTGATAGTCTACTTCGGTTTTGGACTCCAACTCTAACTCATGATTCATCTCCTCTCTCATAACAATTTTTTTCTTTTTTTCTTTTTTTCTTTTTCTTTTTTTTAATTTTCTTGTTTTTCTCTTTTTTTTTTAACAATATTTCACCTTTCATGCGAATATTCACGCTTGCTTAGGTGAAACGTATCCGATTACTCAGATCATACTATTATTTTTCACTCTTGAGGCTATTGCCTTAATACCAGGCGCACCCCATTATTTTATCACTCTCGAGACTATTGCCTTAATACAGGCTCACCCCATTATTTTATTCTCAATTTTTTTTCTTTTTTTTTGTCTTTTTTTTAGAGAGAGAAGACTTACTCAATCATTATCATCTTTTGTCCTTAACCTAATAATCTATTGTGAAGTGAAAAATAGATGTATACTTGCCTCAAAATTACTGTTAGCGATATTTATTTTCCGAATTTTAATCTTTTTCAAAAAATTCAAAGTGTATAATCCAATCTACTCTCCTATCCAATTTCAAATCTAAATTTATTTCTTTATCTGTAGTTAGGTTGATATCATCACCCTATTAATGCATGGAAAACGGTTACGACCTCTCGATCGCTTCCACTTTCATAGTGTGTACATTTTAAACATGAAGTGGGTGTATTATTATATCTCATCAACCTCCTACAAGTCACGAAATTACATGTCTGTAGCTTATGTCGTCCTCGCTTTTTCTTTGTCCACATGTAAGCATCAACAATTAGGTTTAAGAATTCTTTATTATAAACCTGCCAATCATCGTTAGTAACAAATATACATGTAGAAATATTGTGAGGTTAGAAGAGTGCTACAGGATCCGTGAATGTGGTGGTGGCTCTTCTAACTCACGAAGTAATGCGAGCTCCTCTGCAAACAAATCCTCAAAAGTTTGCTCATAAATCAATGGAACACTTGCACAAGTATCATCATACATAGAATCAGTACGTGCTAATTCATCTAATAATATGAGCTCAAATTTGAACAATTGCTCAAATGAGGGTTCATCATCAGTGCAAGAGGTCGAATTAGAGTGCACATTATGAATCATGTTGATCTCAATGAGGGAGCTCGTTGCGTGCTCATCCATATTAAATATGTTCAATGCCACAGTCATATTCCAAAACGATAATTTCATGAGACCACTCCTACAAAAAATTAATGCATTTGATGTTGCAAGGAATGGTCTACCTAAGATAACTGGAATTTGATTCCGTGGATTGAAAATCGGCTCAGTTTCTAAGACAATGAAGTCTACAGGAAAGATAAACTCGTCGACCTTAATGAGTACATCTTCAACCATACCAAGTGGTCTCTTGATCGAACGATCAGCTAGCTGTAATGTGACCTTGGTAGGTTAAAATTTTCCTAACCCCAGTTGCTGATAAATAGTGTAAGGAAGCAAGTTGACACTTGCCTCTAAATCAAGCAACGCCTTATCAAATGTAGTGTTCCCAATGGTGCATGAGATTATAGGGGAACCTGGATCTTTGTACTTGATAGGCAAGGAGTTGGAGAGGATATGTGAGATATTTGCAGCAAAAAAAACTTTCTCAGGAACATTTCTTGCTCGTTTCTTAGTACACAAATCCTTGAGGAACTTAACATAAGTAGGAACCTGTTGTATAATGTCAAGGAGTGGAATATTAACGTTCACCTGCTGAAATGTTTCAAGAATATTTTCTACTTGCGGTGAAGGCTGCCTAAGCCGATTGGGATATGGTGCTTTCGGCTTAAGAACAGGTTCTTCCAAATGATCATGTGACTGTAATTGAGGTGATGGAGATGGTCGTGGAGAAAGGGGTGGAAGAGATGATGTAGCCTGCAAGATAGTAGGAGTGAGATCATGGGGCATGGCTACATTATTGTCCACTTGCTTGCCAGATCTAAGCGTGTGAATGACATTGCATTGGTGGACATGCGACTGATTAGAGTTTGGGGAACTGGCATTAGGGTTTGCTACGGGTTGACTTGGAAAGGTACCCTGGCCACGCTCACTCATCTAACTCGCTAATTGTCCAACCTGCTAATCTATATTCTTTATAGATGGAGAGTTCACGAGCAGTTGCTGACCTGCACTTTGAATAAAGTCAGTTGACATTTCCATAAGTTTTTGCATGTGTGTGTCATGGTTGGACATATGCGTGTCAAATTTGGAATGAGACTTGAGAAGATTTTCAACGTGCTTCTCAAGTGACCGAAGTCGCTTTTCTTGTTCATTATTAGACCCCTGATGTGGATGTGAGTGGTTTTGTGCAGGTGGTCTATTCTAGTTGTTCCCATAATTTGAAGCATTTGGGTGTTGATAAGCACCCACATTTGGTCTTGGGAACTGACCATTGACTGGAGGCTACATGTTAGGATTAGGGGCCCCCTAATATTGCCGTTGACCCCATGATAGATTTGGATGGTTTCTCCAGTCAGGATTGTATGTAGGAGCGTAAGAATTGTTCATGGGTTGTTGATATAAGGCGTTAGCCTGTTCAAGTGTGGGACCCCTGAGATTCGTTAATAATGGACACTCCTCCATAACATTATTCGGAGTTCCATAATTAAAACATGTGGGAACTTGAATTTGATTTGCTTGACTTACCTGTGGAGCACGAGTAGTCTCCAATACCTCAATTCTCCTCATAAGGGCTGCAATCTTAGCTTAGACAGCTATAGAGTTGTCGACGCTATGGATCCCACCCTTATGCGCAGAAGTTGATGCATTGGGCTTCTCAGCGGGACTCTCCCACTGCATGTCTTCCACGATAGGTCCTCAAGAAAGTCCCATGCTTCATCCTCATTTTTCCTCATAAACTCCCCCTGACACATGGACTCAAGAAAAGTTTTGGTTGTGTAATCGAGTTCTTCGTACATGATTTGACACAACCGCCACTTTTCTATCACATGGTGGGGCACTGAGCTAATAAGTCTTTGAACCATTCCAAGTATTTCCAGAAGGATTCTCCCGGCACTTGACGGAATTGATTGATTTGATTTCGAATCCTGCCGTTTTATGCGTGGGATAGTACTTCTTAAGAAATACTGCAACGAATTCATCCCAAGTAGTGATTGAATCAGTAGGCATATTGTACAACCACATCTTGGCATTATCCTTGAGTGCAAAGGGGATGAAGCTGAGCTTAATAGCGTCCTCTAATAAGTGTTGCAGTTTTATCATCATGCATACTTCCTAAAATTCACTGATAAAGAGATATGCATCCTCTGAATCAGAACCAGTGAATTTAGGAAGCATACTGATGTACTGCGGTTTCAACTCATAGTGATTACCCACTGCATGTGGAAGTTTTATGCATGATGGAAGTGATGGGCGCAAAGGATAACATCGATCCTGAAGGATCGAGATCGGTTGGTCCATCTTGGCACCCATAAGCAAATCTGATCTCACAAGTCGACCAAATTGATTACGAGTCCAATGTGGCATGAACCAGCGACCGTGAGTGAATGTGTGAATTTTGTAAACTAATGAAAGAAATGGGGTGTGGTGGAGATAAAAACGGTGGAATAGATATGATCAAATAGCAAATGTGATTCCTACAGTTCCTAACATTTTTATTTTTTCCCCTTTTTTTTACAAAACCAGGGACCCAAAATACAGAACTGAGAAAATTAGGGCTCAGAACTAACCACTTGGACTGCTAAATAGTGGTTTTGGCCGCTGAATGGCAGTCAAACCACGGAGTTTGACTCTCTGGTTTCTGTTACGCAGATATGAGACTCCTTCGATCCTTTTTATCTTTCTGTATCTGCACTTTATGGTCCCTGCACACTCAACACATATTGTTAACCCGTAAAACGTCAGAAAAAATAAGAAAAACACCGTCGATCCCCGACAACGGCACCAAAAATTTGATGTGATAATTTAACTTTAAGTGTACAGTGTCGGTTGTAGTGCTATACAGGTCGTCCCACAGAGATCTCAGGTGTTTTGCGATTCTTACTATTTCTTTAGCTCTAGTAGATTAACTAAGAGTTTCTAAATTGAGAGAAGATTGGTTCTAAGTTCTAAAGATTAGCCTAGGATTTCGAATCCATTAAAATAATAGCCTAACAGTAAATTATCTCTTTCTTCTTAACTTTTTAATTATGCATGGTTAAGTAACATATTAATTTTTATTTTTCTTGATTTTCGGTTATCCTTATTTTTCTTTTCTTTATTCCTTAATCTATTTTTTTCATGAATTTTGTGGGTATATTCACTGCAAACCCTCACGAGACAATACTCGTCCACTAAGGTAACTTTGGGGTTTAAAGGCTTGTTGCACATGCTAAGTGCAATCACGATTTCTGCGAAAGTGAGTTAGGATTTTTCTTTTTCTTCTTAGGTTTAGGTTTTGCTCGAGGACTAGCAAAAGAAAGGTCTGGGAGTGTGATGAGTATTATATATTGTATTTTTTCTTTCATACTTTATCTATTTTTGTATATAAATAAATGCTACTCGGTTATTTTTAGTGTCCTTTTCAGGTAATCCGATTCATACAAGGATACGGCTAATATATACGCTTCGAAAATCAAACCCTAATTCTAGCAAAACTGAAAAACTACAAAATTACAACGAAGCCACGGGAGAAAACTCGAGTTGTGGGGCCCACATTGGGCCGCCATTTAGCTGCAAGTGCACAGTGTCGGTTGTAGCGCTTAACAGGTCGTTTCACAGGGATCTAAGGTGTTTTTGCGTTCCGTACTCTTTCTTTAGTCTAACGGACTAACCAAAGATTCTAATTTGATAGCTCATACTTAGGGCACTTTAAATAAAAATTAAACTAAAAGATCAAATTTTTATGATAGAAGAAAATAATAGAAGTAAGAACATGGTTGAAAATTAGTGGATTCTAGATCCTAGGCTATTTAGATTGACTTAAGTTTAAACAAGAATTTTTGGTTAGTCCGTTAGACTAAGGAAAGAGTAAGGAACGCAAAAACACCTTAGATTCCTGTGGGACGACCTGTTAAGCGCTACAACTGACATTGTGCGCTTGCAGTAAATATCACATAGAGTTTTTGGCGTTGTTGTAGTATAGTGGTGAGTATTCCCGCCTGTCACGCGGGTGACCCGGGTTCGATCCCGACAACGGCGCCAAAAACATGATGTGATAATTTAACTGCAAGCGTACAGTGTTGGTTGTAGCGCTATACATGTCGTCTCACAAAGATCTCAGGTGTTTTGCAGTTCTTACTATTTTTTTAGTTCAAGTTGATTAACTAAGAGTTTCTAAATTGAGGAAAGATTGGTTCTAAGTTCTAAAGATTAGCCTAGGATTTCGAATCCGTTAGAATAATAGCCTAACAGTGAATTATCTGTTTTTTACTAACTTTTTAATTATGCATAGTTAAGTAACATATTAAAAAAGTGATCTTTTTAATTTGATTTTAATCAAGTGCCCCTAAGTATGACCTATCAAGTGATGTGCAAGTATAGACCATTAAAGATAACACTTTTCTTAAAAACAAATCATATCAAGTAGAAAATCTCATAAACAAAAGAAAAGAAATAAAATTCAAACCCTAATCTAAGCATAGGCTATCAAAAGACCGAACTTAACTATAACCTATCAAAAAAATTAGATTTAGAAGTTTATCCAATTCAATTTATTTATAGGAAAATCTTCATTGAATTCTAAAAACAAACAAAGAATCAGAATTCCAAACTTCATCTAAGCATAGATTATCAAAATATTAATTAAACATAATCTATCAAAGAATTATGATTTGAGAACTCTATCTTTATTTATTTATAGAAAAATCATGACTTTAGGAAAAAGATGAGATAAATCCATATTAGATCTATTAAACTAACTTCATCTACATCCTTGGGCTAAAGAAAATTAGTTACACATAATTCTAGTAAGCAAAATCCTACTTTTATTCATGAAAACAAATAAATCTAATCTAGAAAGAAATTAAAATATATACTACAAAACAAATAAATCTATACTAGAAAGCAATGAAATTACCTCTAGAGCTCGGTATTGGGGTCGTCATCCCTTCAGCCAAACCCTAATTTTATTAAAATTAAAAACGAGTACAAAACTTTCGGGATTCTTTTTTTTAGAATACAAAGATACGGCCAATATACAGCCTTCGGAAAACCAAACCCAATTCTAATACAATTGTGAAACTACAAGACTAAAATGAAGCCAAGGGTGAAAACTCGGGTTGTGGAGCCCACTTTGGACCGCTAATTAGCGGTAATTACAGCTAATTAGCATTAAAATATTTGAAAAATTCTTGAAATTTTCTTCAGGTGACACTCTTGTCTTGTATGTTCTATATTTCTGACTATATTCGACTTTGAGTCTCTGCAGCATCGTAGTCTCGTAGTATTGCCTACTTTAGAAACTTTTCGGACTTGATTTCCTACTTCTACTCTGATTTCATGCCATCTCCTTGTATGAATTGGATTATCTGAAAAAGACACTAAAAATACCTGAGTAGCATTTATTTATATACAAAAATAGATAAAGTATGGGAGGAAAAATACAATATATGATACTCATCACTCAATTACATTATGATAACCTTACAAGGAGATGCATTGCATTGGATAAATTCGGAAGAAGAAAAAAGTAAGCAAAAAGGGTGGGTTGGGAACAACAGATTCATTAGTTCTGAGGATGTCCTTACAGACTTCATAAAAATTATAAAAGAAGATTAATATGGATTCATAGATAACAAAGCTCAAGAAAAAGAAATACTTCATGCGTTATTCAGAATAGAATTATGCGAAATATGTGAGTTTGAAGAATTTTACAAAATGTTTTCAGAATTTTTTGATCCATTTCTTCACAAGCTCTCAAGTTCATGGGATACTAAAACACAAAACAGATACCTAGATTAGCTAAAACGAATCGAGAAAGAGGACAATCTAGGACACCATATTCACTATGACCTTAATATAGAATCTTATAAGAAAAAGAAAAACACAATCATTAACTCTCCTAAAAGGAGGAAATACTGTAATAGCGAGAAATGAAAAAAAGGAAGTAAGAAAAGACCAAAACCATTTGAAAAAGATATAAAGAATAAGGGGCAACAGCAAAGCCTGCTAGAACCGCTGAATTGTGGGAGAAATTTTCTATAGAAATTGACTAAGTAAGAAATACCACTATTGATAAAACTAGATAAAAATTGAGGTTTCATCTGGATGGATGAAAATAACAGAATTTTAAAACTAGTAAGCTGAAAATGCCCTAGAAGTTTACCTACCTAAACCAGTGTCTAGAAAACTTTCTCGATGGAGGCCATGGAGAAAGAAAAGGGGATTTGTCAATAATAGCAAATATATCCAGAAACATGACAAGTCCTCTACACAAATGGGCAAAAGGAAATGCAACTGCTTTGTGTGTGTGACAAAGGACACTTCGCCGGAAATGGAAAAGATGCTCACAAAATGATAATGCAAAATTTAGAAGCCTGCCTTGGAAAAGAAATCTCCCCTCCGGATATAGTTCTATGCTAACTTGATGTCAAGAGCAATTCGAAGTTTGAGATAATCCCTATAATGAACAACGAGTCAGATATAATCACACTCCTAATGCCAGGATTAGACAACATAATGTTAGGAAATGCAGTTGGGAGAAAAGTAGTTTTTAGCTCAGGAGACATCAAAAAACAAATAAAAAATAATAGTAAATTCTTAATGAAGGAAAATGATAGTGATATATCAATCAAATTTTTGAAGATGAGAAACACGTTGGTAGGGAAAAAGCTATAGAAAATAGTATCCCTATTCCAGCAGCATTAGTTGTATATGTATTATACAAACCAGGTATCTACACAATACGAAATAAATGTTATAAAATGTATTCGATGAATCATGCATTAGACATTACTACTTCTATGAGGATGCTATATCGCTTTAGAATCCATGCATGACAGAAGAAACAAAAGTAATAAGCTAAGAAATTCGGGAGCTAAAGGGAGCTTGGGAATCACACCAAAGAATAACTCCTAAGGTTGAAAATCATCGTGCTTTTCAGCAGCATATAAGGTAAGGATAAAAAAAGAAGCTACTCATCCTTGCTGAATCAAGCAAGAATCTAGGATTGCAGTTCAAGATCTTAGCACAAGAAGATTTGTAGGTGTGCAACGTCTCTAGAGAAAAACTTGATACAGTAGTAGAAGTCGACATAGCCAAAGAAGCCCACAATAAAGGAGCCACCGCACAAATTCTACTGAAGCAATTACCTGAAGATAGCAATCCAGCAGATGGTCTACCGGGAGAGGAATTTGGAAAGTTTGACTATAATAGTATGCCAGTAGTAACCCATAAGGGTAAAGATACACACTCTAAAATAGTCAACAAGAATATCGGTCTTTGTAATGTTTAGGACACTATGCCCATGAACCAACAACAACATAATCGAATGTTCCAATGTAAGACATGTAGCAAGCAATTCTCTTCATTCTAAGCACTCGGTGGCCACCAGACATGCCACAAGCAGACGAGGTCAGAAATGCCACATGTTGTACCAAACAAGCCAAAAGTGTATAAGTGCACCATCTGTGAAGTCGAGTTTGTGGTAGGGAAAGCTTTTGGGGGACACATGAGGAGACACAAAGCTAGGAATGATCAAGAATGTTCTAGTGGCAAGAAGAGTTTGCACCTAGATCTGAGCTTGGGACCCACCCTCTAGTTATACCAACAAGGTAAGATGACCTTGCATCTCAAGGTTTGGCAAAAATTTTAGCCTCTGATAATTTTCACAACTTTCTATAAGAATACCCATATAAATATCGAATGTAAATATAGCCTAATAAAAAAAAACCCAAAGCTGCTAAAGCAAATGCAAGAGGAATAGTTTGGCATTTAAACCCAAACGAAATCCTTAACAACTCATCATGCTGATGGGAATAGTATGACTAGCCCAACTCAAACGGTAGTAGGTAAAGACAAGTCAAATCAGTTGATAGCTGGGGTTTGCTAAAAATCCCGTGACAACTCATCATGCTGAGGGGAATAGCATGACTAGCCCAACTCAAACGGTAGTTGGTAAATGCAAGTCAAATCCATTGATAGCTAGGGTTTGCTAAAATTCCTGTGACAATTTATCATGCGGAGGAAAATAGCATGGCTAGCCCAACTCAAACGGTAGTTGGTAAGGCAGATCAAATCCGTTAATAGCTGGGGATTTGCTAAAAATCCCATAACACTTGACAACTGCAGTAAAGACATCAACAGTGGAGATTCCCGACGAAGTCTCTGCTCACATTCAAGGGCGGCAAGATTCTATACAAAAAGAAAAGCCTGACAAGACTGATAAAGCCTGCAAAAGAAGTACAGAAAAAACAATCATGATATGACAAAAGCAGTCTGATATGACAAAAGCAGCTTAAAAGCAGCCTAACAAGACAAAATGGAAAAAGGAACTTCATAATTAAATGATGGGCCCCACACAGAAAATAATTAAAGAACATCTTCATGATTAAAGAAGCGAGCCCCACCCAAATGGAATCCAAGGAGTCGAAGGCTTCGGCAAGAAGAAATTGAACACTTCGGTAGGAAAGAATCTCTCCTATAAATAGAAGGCTTCCAGCGGAAGAACGGTGGATGGAGGCATCACAATAACGAAGAGCAGAATTAGAGCCAAATTTGGAGAAGTAGAGACAGAAGCAGAATTCTTCGACACCATTCTCCATCATCTCTCATCGCTATCATCCACCTTCCTTCTCACCATCTCCACCATCTTTCCAGTCTTGTGCGACCTAATCCGACCACCGGTATAATTCCACCACATATGTATAATTAGTAGTAGTAGTGTGAGAGTATGCTTGTATTTCCATTTTCGTGTGCTTGTAGTCTTTCTGGTATCAGAGCCCAGCTAGTTCCTTTTTGGGCGGTAGGGAACTGCATCCTATATAGAGTTTCTCCAGTACTGCTTTGGTATGTATTATATACTTTGAATTATTATAAAGTAGTTTGTATTTGCTTTGATGTGTTAGATAAGTTTTATGCATATTTAGTGATAATTTTATACATGATATTTTGTATTTACGTAGGTGTTGATGTGTTAGATTAGTATGTATATGATGACAAATTAATTATAAGACGAAGTGTTGCTCCCTCTAACTTATGTTGGTATATCATAGTTTCATTTTAAGTGTCCCCTGCTAGAATTTAATAACCTTAAAGCCCAAATTCCTAAGTGATCCCTTTGTTGCCGCGGGTAGGCGTTTGAAGGGTGACCCTCAGCAGGTGGTTTTAGGCACCATAGATAACTCAGAGCTAGCTATCCACTGATATCTTAGATGGCTACTGGTGACCTTTATTGGAAATGTGAGATCTATGAAACGTATTATAGTTTAGTTGACACCATGTATCATGATGATATAATATACACCCCAAAGTATTACGAACAAAAATTTTATGAAACGGATTTTAATTTATCTAACGCTATGTATTACGATTATAGAATATACTCCAGACAAAAATATGACTTGATAGTCGAACTGATTAATTGTTGGAAAGTGCTATACTCCAGACAAGAATATGACTTGATAGTCGAACTGATTAATTGTTGGAAAGTGCTATATAAAAATCCAAAATGCACTATTCAGGAGAGAGACCATCTAAAAAATAGGATAAAAGAAACATACCTTTAATATAAAAGTTTGTTACACTATATTAAGTTTGACCTTAGGATATGCAACTTGGAAGGTGAGGATGAAGATTTGAAGAATGAAAGTATCATGAATTCAATAGTTGAAAGTAATGAGATTCAGAGAATAAATTATGAAATTACCTTATACTCTGAAGGACCCTCTGATAAAGAACAAGTGAAAGAATATACGATAAGATACGATGAAATAATTTCTGTTTCAGAACAAGTAAAAGAGATAAAGGAAGCAATAGGGAAGTTAGATCACATCGACAGTGTAGAACAGAAAAAAATCAAGTCAACAAACTAATATGCAAGTCGAAAGAACATATTCCAAAAAAGAATATGACTCAATAGTTGAGCTAATTAATAAATAGAAATAGTTGTATAAGGATCAAAATAGCACTATTCAAGAGAGAGGCCATCTAGTGAATAGGATACAAGAGACGTACCTCTAGTATAAAGATTTGTTACACCATTTCGAGTTTGACCCTGGGATATACAACTTAGAAGAAGATCTAAAAACTGAGAGCATCATGAATTTAGAAAATGAAGACTGTGAGGAGACTACACATGATGAGTACAAGATATAATATAAAGGAAATATCAAATCTGATAATAAGTTGATATACGTCAGAGAAGATAGTAAATCCACAATAGACCTGAGTGATTTACAAATGGGAAGAAATATGAGGATTAATGATTCAATGAGTGCGCCAAAAGGTAGAGCTCATCTGAATATGTCTAACATACACTTTAAGGATAGACAAAAACCAATAACAATTGGGCACAATCTCTAGCAATAATAAAAGAGTGGGTTAAAAACAACAGATTTATTAATTCCGAGGATGTCCTTACAGACCTCATAAAAATCATAAAAGAAGATTTATGTGGATTCATAGATAACAAAGCTCAAGAGGAAGAAATACTTCATACATTATTTAGAATAGAATTATGCAAAGTATGTGAGTTTGAAGAATTTTGCAAAATATTTTCAGAATATTTTGATCCATTTCTTCACAATCTCTCAAGTCCATGGGATACTAAAATACACAATGGATACTTAGATTACCTAAAACGAATCGAGAAAGAGGACAATCTAGGACACCATATTCACTATGACCTTAATATAGAATCTTATAAGAAAATGAAAAACACAATCAGTAACTCTCCTAAGAGGAAATACTGTAATACCGAGAAATGGAAAAAAGGAAGCAAGAAAAGACCAAAACCATTTGAAGAAGAAATAAAGAATAAGGGGCAACAACAGAGCCTGTTAGAACTACTAAATTGTGGGAGAAATTTTCTAAAGAAATTGGCTAAGCAAGAAATACCACTATTGAAAAAACTAGATAAAAATTAACGTTTCATCTGGACAGATGATGATAAAAGAATTTTAAAACAGCAAGCTGAAAATGCCGCAGAAGTTTACCTACCTAAACTATTGTCTGGAAAAATTTCTTGATGGAGGCCATGGAGAAAGAAAAGGGAATTTGTCAAGAATAACAAATATAACCAGAAGCTTGACGATCCTACACAAATGGGTAAAAGGGAATGCAACTGTTTTGTGTGTGACAAATTAGGACACTTTGCCGGAAATGGAAAAGATGCTCAGAAAATGATAAAGCAAAATTTAGAAGCCTGCCTTGGGAAATAATCTCCCATCCGAATATAGTGCTATGCAGACATGATATCAAGAGCAATTCAGAGTTTGAGATAATCCCTATAATGAACATCGAGTCAGATATAACCACACTCCTAAGGCTAGGATTAGACAACATAATGTTAGGAAATGTAGTTGGAAGAAAAACAGCTTTTAGCCCAGGAGACATCAAAAAACAAATAAAAAATAGTAAATTCTTAAAAGGAAAATGCTAGTGATATATCAATCAAATTTTTGAAAATGAGAAACATGGTAAGGAAAAAGCTATAGCAAATAGTATCCCTATTCCAGTAGTGCATCTCCTTGTAAGGTTATCATAATGTAATTGACAAACCTTTCTTTATCTCATGTCCCTTCGTGATTTGTGATTATTATTGCTAGAGACTGTGCCCAGTTGTTATTGGCTTTTGTCTATCCTTAAAGTGCATGTTAGACAGATTCAGATGAGCTCTACCTTGTGGCGCACTCTTTGAATCATTAATCCTCATATTTCTTTCCATTTGTAAATCACTCAAATCTATTGTGGTTTACTATCTTCTCTGACATATATCAACTTATTTTCAGATTTGATATTTCCTTTAGATTTTGTTCTATACTCATCATGTGTAGTCTCCTCACAGTCTTCATTTCCTAAATTCGTGATGCTCTCATTTTTTAGATCTTCTTCTAAGTAGTATATCCCGGGGTCAAACTTGAAATGCTGTAATAAATCTTTATACTGGAGGTACGTCTCCTGTATCATATTCACAAGATAGTCTCTCTCTTAAATAGTATTATTTTGATCCCTATACAACTCTTTCCAGCTATTAATTAGCTCAAGTATTGAGTTGTATTATTATTTGGAATATGTTCTTTCGACTTGCATATTAATTTGTTGACTTGGTTTTTTCTGTTCTACACTGTCGATGTGATCTAACTTCCCTACTACTTCTTTTATCTTTTTTACTTGTTCTGGAACAGAAATTGTTTAATCGTATCCTATCGTATATTCTTGCACTTGTTCTTTATCATAGGGTACTCAGAGTATAAGATAATTTCATCATTTATTCTCTCAATCTCATTATCTTCAATTATTGAATTCGTGTTACTTTCATTCTTCAGTTCTTCATCCTCACCTTCCAGGTTGCATATCCTAGGGTCAAACTTAAAATAGTGTAACATACTTTTATATTGAAGGTACGTTTCTTTTATCCTATTTATTAGATGGTCTCTCTCCTGAATAGTGCATTTCGAATTTTTATATAGCTCTTTCCAACAATTAATCAGTTTAACTATCAAATCATATTCTTGTCTGGAGTATATTCTATCATCGTAATACATAGCACTAGATAAATTAAAATCCATTTCATAAAATTTTTGTTCGGAATACTTTGGGGCGCATATTATATCATCATGATACATGGTGTCATCTAAACTACGGCAAATTTTACCCTGGTATTAGAGCCCGGCCACTTCCTTTTTGAGCGGTAGGGATCTGCAGTCTGTACAAGGTTTCTCCAGTACTGTTCCGATATGTATTGTATGCTTTGAATTATTATAAAGTAGTTTGTATTTACTTTGGTGTGTTAGATAAGTTTTATGTATATTTAGTGATAATTTTATGTGTAAAGTAGTGGTAATTTTATTTTCAAAAAACGCCATTAAAATTTAGCATAGCTTGGGGATAGTACAGAAGAACTCTTTAGCATGAATATGGTGACAAATTAAACTATAAGACAGATTATTGCTCTCTCATAACTTACATCGGTATATCATAGTTTCATTCTCAGTGTCCTTTCTTAGATTTGAGTAATCTTAAAACCCAGATTTCTAAGTGATTCCTTTGTTGCTACGGGAAGGCGTTTGTAGGGTAACCCTAAGGAGATGGTTTGAGGCACCGTAGGTGACTCAGAGCTACCTACCCACCGACATCTTAGATGGCTACTGATAACCTTTATTTGGAATGTGATAGATATGAAACGGATTATTGTTTAAATGACGCTATGTATCATGATAATATAGCATACACCCCAAAGTATTCCAAACAAAAATTTTATGAAACAGATTTTGATCTATCTAGCACTATGTATTACGATGATAGAATATACTCTAGACAAGTATATAACTTGATAGTTGAACTGATTAATTGTTGGATAGAGCTATATAAAAATCCGAAATGCACTATTCAGGAGAGAGACCATCTAATAAATAGGATAAAAGAAACGTGCCTCCAATATAAAAGTCTATCACGCCATTTTAAGTTTGACCCTAGGATATGCCACCTATCATGAATTCAATAATGAGAGTCACGAATTCAATAATCGAAGATTGTGAAATGGACATACATGATGAGTACAGGACATAATCTAAAGAAAATATCGATAGTAATTTCCCAGTAGAAGAAGAAGGTGATAATGAGGTAGTGAAAATAGATAATGAAATTATCTTAAACTCTGAAGGACTCTCTGACAAAGAACATGAAGAAGAATATTCGATAAGGTACGATGAAAAATGTTTTGCTCTAAAATAAGGAAGAAGGATTAATTATATTAAATGAACACTCAAATTTGAAGGATACAGACAGTATTCACTAAATGCACTATTAGATACAGGAGCCACAATTTGTTCTTGTCGAGAAAATGTCATACCAATAGAAAAATGGGAACCAATTAAGTATCTAATTAAAATAACGGGAATTAGTACACATAAAACAACTATACGAAAAAGGCCAAAAAATGTGGAAATTTGGCTTTATGGAAAAAGATTTGTTATACCAAAACTCTTTTGTTTTCCACACATGAATGGAGACATGGTTTTAGAATAATTTTATTGGAGAATATCTACAAGTGATAGTAGAAAAACATATGGTCTCGCTACACCAACGAGAAAGTAATAAACTCCATAAAATTGACATACGTCTTTTAGACGGACCTAGGTATAAGTGTTCAAAAGATTTTTCTCCCCCAAGAGATAACTCAAAAGACAGAGATCTATTAAAGAAATACGAAGAAGTTTTTGAATTAAGTCAAACCCACTGGCTTTACAAAACTCTTAGTGAAAACTTCAGTAAAAATCTATTAAATTATGGGATCGAAGCCCGAGATTCTGTAAGATTCAGCTAAGAGACAACAACGTAATCATTAGAGTGAAACCGATGTTCTAAAATAGACAAGATATAGATGAATTCGACAATCAAATAAATAGACTTTTAAATGTAGGTCTGATAGAGAAAACTACTAGCCCTCACTCCAGCCCAACATTCATTGTTAGAAATTTTAATGAGATAGAGAGAAAGAAACCACGAATGGTAATTAATTATAAAAGACTAAACCAAAATCTTAAGTTTGATGGGTATTTCATCTCAAGGAAAGAAGTATTAATAAATTTTACGAAAGGATCTAAAGTATTTAGTAAGTTTTCCTGTAAGTCTGGATTTTGACAACTTAAGATGACAAAGGAATCAAAACCATTGACAACATTCAGTAGACCTCGTAGTCATTTCCATTGGAATGTTATGACGTTCGGATTAAACATTGCACCACAAATATTTCAAAGGTGGATGGACTCAATTTTTAATGACCTAAAGGATTTTTGGGTTGTATATATTGATGACGTCTTGGTTTTTTCCAAAATAAAAGAGGATCACAAAAGACATCTAAAGATCATTAGTGATGTTTTCAAAAAATATGTGATAATACTCTCCCCAAAAAAGATTGAAATCGAGAAAAAATCAATAGAGCTTCTTGGAATTATACTGGATAAGGATGGTATTCAGTTACAAAAACACATCATTTCAAAAATCAAAGATTTTCCCGAAGAAATAAGTGATAAGAGACAACTGCAAAGTTTGCTAGGACTACTAAATTATGGATGAAATTTTCTAAGGGAGTTAACTAAGCAAGAAATACCACTACTAAAAAAGTTGAATAAAAACCAAGAGTTCATCTCGACGGACGAAGATAAAAGGGTTCTAAAAAAGATAAAATAACTCGCTAAGAATGCACCAGAAGTATATCTACCTAAACTAGGAGATAAATTAATTTTGGACACCGATGCATCTGACAAATGTTGGGGTGTGCATTAAAAACAATTCCAAAAGAAATTTGGGATGAAGAGATCCACCTTGTCCCAGAATGGAATTAGGCCTAAAAAAAGAAGCATACCACAGAAGATATTAAAACATGAAAAACTTTGTGGATACAAATCTGAAAAATTCAAACCAAACGAATTAAAATGGATAATATTTAAAAAGAAATTGTACACCATAAAGATAGCCTTACAAAAATTTTAAATATTTCTTGCACCAGAATTTTTTATTATCAGAACAGATAATAAAGCTATAAGAGATTTTCTTGTAAATACAAAAAAGGCCTCCGAAAAATGCATGAAATGGTATAATAAAATTGCCCAATACTCTTTTGAAATAGAACATGTTAAAGGAAATGATAACTTTATTGTAGATTATCTAAGCCGACCTACTAAGCCGACCTACCACATAGCAAGAGCCTTTCAAGTAGAAATAAATTAGTAAACAGCTAATTTGTTTTTGCAGATAAGAAGCATGGTAAATAAGGGAAAAGTTATAGCAAATAGTGACCCTATCCTAGCGGCATTTGTTGTATTTGTGGATACCAGCCAAGTATCTACACAAATTGGGAAAAATCCCACAACCAGGTGTCCAATTTCAATGGGTTATGCAGCAGACATTACTATTCCCGTGAGGATGCTATCCAAGTATGGAAAATGTCACGTCAGAACTCGTATATAGCAGAAGAACTCCATGGCCTCGCTCATCATATGCTTGAGCCAAGGATAACTAATTTTTCAAACCTAAAAATCTCAACACCATTCTACTTTGAAATAAACGGAGCATGGAGGGCACACTAAAGAGCAAATCAAGGGATCGGAACTTGATGAGCTTTCCAAAAACATATGGGAAACCTAGCAAGCCTCATAATAAAGCAAGAATCAAAATTCAAATCCTTAAGTAAGATTTGCCAAGATTTTATAGCAACCCTTGATGAAGAAATCATTAAGGCAGCGACCCTTAAACAATATGACCTACTAAAAAGCATGGGTGAACTTCTAGAAAAGAAGCTGCTCAACTATGGCAAATCAAGCAAAGCAAGGGAGACATTGTAGTTCGGGACCGAAACCACAGGAGACTTGCAAACAAACAGTATCTCTACATAGGCCGAGGAAGAAAATGGACACAGAAGTTGAAGAAGAAGTAGAAGTCAATATAAACAAAGAACCTTACAGTAGAGGAGTCTCTATACAGAGCCTACTAAAAAAACTTTATGCAGAAGGCAATCTAGCGGTTGGTCTACTCGGGGAGAAATCTAGTAAGTTTGACTATTATGTTCTCTATGGAACACCAAAGATAAAAAAAAATTAGTCTCAAAATCAAAGACTGGTCAACAGAAACCACCAGAAGCAAAAATTGTACCAATGGATGGGATGATCCTACCTCATCTACAGATGAATGGATCAAACTTACTCTCTGATAACTTTTACAAAAAATTCCTGTAAATATCTCATGTACATACTGTGATTGAAAAAAAAACCTGTAAAAGCCCAAAAGCTGCTAAAAGGAATAGTTTGGCATTTTAAGCCCAAATAAAATCCTTGACAGCTCATCATGCTGAGAGGAATAGCATGACTAACCCAACTCAAACGGTAGTTGGTAAAGGCAAGTCAAATCCGTTGATAGCTGGAAGTTTACTAAAAATTCCGTGACAACAAATCATGCTGAGGAGAATAGCATGGCTAGCCCAATTCAAATGGTAGTTAGTAAAGGCAAATAAAATCCGTTGATAGCTGGGGGTTTGCTAAAAGTCCCGTAACAACTCATCATGCTGAGGGGAATAGCATGGCTAGCCCAACTCAAATGGCAGTTGGTAAAGGCAAAAACAAATCCGTTGATAGCTGGGGGTTTGCTAAAAATCCTATAAGACTTGACGTCCACAGACCAAAGGCATCAACAAGACAACAGTAGTAAGATTCTCCATAAAAATAAGAGCCCTGACAGCCGACATCAAAAGAAAAATTCCCTACAAAAGGAGCCTGACAAAAGTAGCCTGATACAACTGAAAGAAGCCTAATATATCCAAAAAAGAAAAAGATTGCATGATTAAAGTATCTTCATGATTGAAAAGATGGGCCCCACACATGTGGAATCCAAGGAATCCAAAGCTTCGGCAAGAAGAAATAAGAGACTTAGGCAGGAATGACTCTCTCCTATAAATAGCAGGCTTCCAGTGGGAGAACCAGTCTATACAAAGTTTCTCCAGTACTGTTCTGGTATCTATTGTACGCTTTGAATTATTATAAAGTAGTTTGTATTTGCTTTATGTATATTTAGTGATAATTTTATACATGATAATTTGTATTTACTTTGGTATTGATATGTTAGATCAGTTTGTATATGGTGACAAATTAATTACAAGACGAATTGTTGCTATCTCTTAACTTAAATTGGCATATCATAGTTTCATTCTAAGTGTTCCCTGCTAGAAGTGAGTAACCTTAAAGCTCAGATTTCTAAGTGATCCCTTTGTTTCTGCGGGTAGGCGTTTGTGGTGTGACTCTCAGAAGGTGGTTTTAGGCACCACAGGTGACTCAGAAATAGCTATCCACCAACTTCTTATATGGCATTTGGGAATGTGAGATCTATGAGACGTCTTATAGTTTAGATGACACCAAGTATCATGATGATATAATATATGCCCCAAAGTATTCTGAACAAAAATCTTATGAAACATGTTTTAATTTATCTAGTACCATGTATTTAGATGATAGAACATATAAACCAAAGTATTCTAAAAAAACAATTTGATGAGGTAGTTCACTCAATAGAATATTGGAAACAACAGAGTAAAAACTCGGACTTAACTGCAAAAGAGATAAAAGACAATACACCTGATAAAATCTATAAAAAATCTAAAGGCTCACTAAGTCATTTTGGATATAAGTTGAACCAAGAAGAGGTCGAATTTAATGCCATAAACAAAAAAACTAGAAAGAACGAAAAGACTCATAAGGAAAATGATAGTAATCTCTCTGTTGAAGAGGAAAATGGATGTAGCAACCTATCATAAGTCAGTGACCAAGAAAATAAAAATGAAGCAATTAAAGAAATCATCTTGAGATCTGAGGAACTTTCGAACCAAGTGGAAGAGCATACGATATGATACAATGAAATAATTTCTGTTCCAGAACAAGTAAAAGAGATAAAGGAAGTAGTAGGGAAGTTAGATCATATCGACATTGTAAAATAGAAAAAAAAACAAGTCAACAAATTAATATGCAAGTCGAAAGAACATATTCCAAACAAGAATATGACTCAATAGTTGAGATATTTAATTGCTGGAAAGAGTTGCATAGGGATCAAAATAGCACTATTCAAAACAAAGACTATCTAGTGAATAAGATATAAGAGACGTACCTCCAGTATAAAGATTTGTTACACCATTTCGAGTTTGACCCTGAGATATACAACTTAGATAATTATCTAAAAAATGAGAGCATCACGAATTCAGGAAATGAAGACTATGAGGAGATTACACATGATGAGTACATGACAGAATCTAGAAGGAATATCAAATCTGACAGTAAGCTAATATATGTCAGAAAAGATAGTAAATCCATAATAGACTTGGGTGATCTACAAATGGGAAAAAAAATCTGAAGATTAATGATCCAGTAAATTGGAATATTTCACAAGGAAAAAAATATCTGGATATACACTTTACGGATAGACAAAAAACAAAAAATAACTGGGCACAGTCTCTAGCAATAATAATCACAAATCACGAAGGAACAAGGGATAAAGAAAGGTTTGTCAATTACATTATGATATCCTTAGAAGGAGATGCATTGCAATAGATAAATTTGGAAGACGGAAAAAGTAAGCAAAAAGAGTGGGTTGAAAATAACAGATTCATTGATTCCGAGGATGTCCTTACAGACTTGATAAAAATCATAAAAGAAGATTTATGTGGATTTATAAATAACAAAGCCCAAGAGGAAGAAATACTTCATGTGTTATTCAGAATAGAATTATGCGAAGTATGTGAGTTTGAAGAATTTTGCAAAATGTTTTTAGAATATTTTGATCCATTTCTTCACAAGCTCTCAAGTCCATGGGATATTAAAACACAAAACGGATACATATATTACCTAAAACAAATCAAGAAAGAGGACAATACAGGACACCATATTCACTATGCCCTTAAAATAAAAACTTATAAAGAAATGAAAAACACAATAAGTAGCTCATCTAAAAGGAGGAAATTTTGTGAGAAGGTAAATGGTGAGAAATGGAAAAAGAAAGCAAGAAAAGGCCAAAACCATTTGAAGAAGAAATAAAGAATAAGAGGCAACAACAGAGCCTGATAGAACTGCTGAACATTGGGAAAAATTTTCTAAAGGAATTGACTATGTAAGAAATACCACTATTGAAAAAACTTGATAAAAATCAAGATTTCATTTGGACGGACGAAGATAAAAGAGTTTTAAAACAGCAAGCTGAGAATGCCCCAGAAGTTTACATATCTAAATCAGTGTCTAGAAAACTTTCTCAATAGAGGCCATGGAGAAAGGAAAGGGAATTTTTCAAGAATAACAAATATATCCAGAAGTGTGATGAGTCATCTACATAAATGGGTAAAAGAAAATATAAGTATTTTATGTGTGATAAAGAAGGTCAGTTCGCCGAAGACTATTCCAAAAATGGAAAGGATACTCTGAAAATGATAAAGCAATATCTAGAAGCCCGTCTCGGATAAGAAATATCACCTTCGAATATAGTGTTATGCGGACTTGATGTCAAGAGCAATTCGGAGTTTGAAATGATCTATATTATAAACAACGAGTCAGATTTGACCACACTCCTAACAACAAGATTAGACAACATAACGTTAGGAAATGTAGTTGGGGAAAAGGAGGCTTTAGTCCAGGAGATATCAAAAAACAAATAAAAAATAATAGTACATTCTTAATGAAGAAAAATGCTAGTGATATATCAATCAAGTTTTTGAATATGAGAAAAATGGTAAGGAAAAGACTATAGCAAATAGTATCCCTATTCCAGCAGCAATTGTTGAATACGTAGGATACCAGCCAGGTACCTACACAATACAGGATAAATGTTATAAACAAGTATTCGATGAATTATGCAGCAGACATTAATACTCTTGTGAGGATGCTATATCACTCTAGAATCCATGCATAACAGAAGAAACAAAGTTAATAAACGAAGAAATTCCAGAGCTAAAGGGAGCCTGGGAATCACGCCAAAAAATAAATCTTAAGGTTTGAAATCATTGCGCTTTTCAGCAGCATATAAAGTAAGGATCAAAAAAGAAGCTGCTCATCCTCGCTGAATCAAGCAAGAATCCAGGATTATAGTTAGGATCAAAAAAGAAGCTGCTCATCCTCGCTGAATCAAGCAAGAATCCAGGATTATAGTTCAGGATCTTAGCACAAGGAGATTTGCAGGAGTGCAACATCTCCAGAGAAGAAATGAATACAGAAGTAGAAGTCGACATAACTAAAGAAGCCCACAATAAAGGATCCACTGCACAAATGATACTGAAGCAATTACCTAAAGATAGCAATCTAACAGTTGGTCTACTGGAAAAGGAGTTTGGAAAGTTCAACTATAATAGTACACTAGAGGTAACCCATAGTGACAGAGATACACACTCTAAAATAGTCGACAAAAATATCGATCTTCGTAGTGTTGAGGACACTATGCCCATGAACCAACAACAACATAATCGAGTGTTCAAATGTAAGATATGCAGCAAGCAATTCGCTTCGTTCCAAACACTCGGTGGCCACCAGACATGCTACAAGTGGACGAGGTCAGAAACGCCACATGTTGTACCAAACAAGCCTAAAGTGCATAAGTGCACCATCTGTGAAGTCGAGTTTGCGGTAGGGAAGGCTTTTGGGGGGGCACATGAGGAGACACAAAGCTGGGAATGATTAAGAATGTTCTAGTGGCAAGAAGGGTTTTTGCCTAGATCTGAGCCTGGGATCCTCTAGTTATGCCAAAGGGTAAGACGACCTTGCATCTCCAGGTTTGGCAAAAATTTCAGCCTTTGATATTTTTCAACTTTCTGTTAGTATACTCATATAAATATCTAATATATAAAAAAAGCCCAAAGCTGCTAAAGCAAATTGGCATTTAAGCCCAAACGAAATTCTTGACAACTTATCATACTGAGGAGAATAGTATGACTAGTCCAACTCAAAAGGTAGTTGGTAAAGGCACGTCAAATCTGTTGATAGCTGGGGGTTTGCGAAAAATCTCGTAACAACTCATCATGATGAGGGAAATAGCATGGCTAGCCCAACTCAAATGGTAGTTGGTAAAGGTAAATCAAATCCATTGACATCTGGGGTATGCCAAAAATTTCTTGATAACTCATCATACTGAGGAAAATAGCTTGGCTAGCCCAACTCAAACGGTAGTTGGTAAAGGCAAAACAAATCCGTTGATAGCTGGGGATTTGCTAAAAATCAAATATAACTTGACATCCGTAGTTCAAGACATCAACAGTGGACATTCCCGACGAAGTCTCCGGTCACATCCAAGGGCAGCAAGATTCTCCAAAAAAGGAAAAGCCTAACAAGACTGATAAAGCCTACAAAAGAAGTACAGACAAAAGCAGCCTGATATGAAGAAAGCAGCGTAACAAGACAAATTGAAAAAGCAACTACATAATTAAAATGTGGGCCCCACACAGAAAATAATTAAAGAGCATCTTCATGATTAAAGAAGCAGGCCCTACCCAAATGGAATCCAAGAAGTCCAAAGCTTTGGCAAGAAGAAATTGAAGACTTCGACATGAAGGAATCTCTCTTATAAATAAAAGGCTTCAAGAGGGAGAATTAGAGCCAGAATTAGAGAAGTAGAGACAGAACCAAGAGCCAGAATTAGAACCAGAGCAGAATTAGAGCCAGAATTAGAGAAGTAGAGATAGAAGCAGAATTCTTCGACACCATTCTCCATCATCTCCCATCACCATCATCTGCTATCGCTATCATCCTCCATCAACATCATCCACCTTCCTTCTCACCCTTTCCACCATCTTTCCGGTCTTGTGCCACCCAATCCGACCACCTGCATAATTCCACCACATATGTATAATTAGTAGTAGTAGTAGTGTGAGAGTGAGCTTGTATTTCCATTTTAGTGTGCTTGTGCTCTTTCCAATATCAGATCCCGGCCAGTTCCTTTTTGGGCGGTAGGAATTGCAGTCTGTACAAAAGTTTCTCCAATACTGTTCCGGTATGTATTGTATACTTTGAATTATTATAAAATAGTTAGTATTTGCTTTGGTGTGTTAGATAAATTTATGTATATTTCGTAATAATTTTATAAAAATTTGGTTAAACTTGGGGATAGTACGGAAGAATCCTTTAGCATGTATATGGTGACAAATTAACTTAAAGACGGATTGTTGCTCTCTCATAACTTACATTGGTATATCATAGTTTCATTCTAAGTGTCCTCTACTAGATTTGAGTAACCTTAAAGCTCAGATTTCTAAGTGATCCCTTTGTTGCCGCGGGTAGACGCTTGTAGAGTGACCCTCAGGAGGTGGTTTTAGGCACTGTAGGTGTCTCAGTGCTAGCTACCCACTGATATCTTAGATGCCTACTGATGACCTTCATTGGGAATGTGAGATCTATCAAATGTATTATAGTTTAGAGACACCATGTATCATGATGATATAATATACGCCCCAAAGTATTCTGAACCAAAATTTTATGAAACATATTTTAATTTATATAGCATTATATATTGCGACGAAAGGACGTATAAACCAAGATATTCCAAAAAAATGATTTGATGAGATAGTTCGTTCAATAGAGTATTGGAAAGAGCAGTATAAAAATCCTAATCTAACTGCAGAAGAGAGAGAGAATAATTTTTATACACTTGAAAAAAATTACAAAAAATTTAAAGGTCTACTAAGTTATTTCGGATATATGTTAAACTTAGAAGAGAACAAATTTAGTGCAACTGACAAAGTAACTGAGGAGCACAAAAAGGCGAATAAAGAAAATGATAGTAGCCTTCCAGTAGAAAAGGAAAATGATTGTATCTTATATTTCGAAGAACCTTCTAATAAAGGCCAAGAAAATAATTTTGAGGTATTGAGAGAAATTGAAGAAATCATCTTGAGTTCTAAAGAACTTTCTGACCAAGAGGAAGAGTATACGATAGGATACAATGAAATAATTTCTATTCCACAACAAGTGGTAAAAGAGATAGTAAGAAAGTTAGATCACATTGATAGTTTAGGAACCAGTTCAAAGCAAAAGAAACCATAAATTAATATGATGCAAGTTGAAAAAACATACTCCAGACAAGAATATGACTTGTTAATTGAGCTAATGATTTGCTGGAAAGAAATATATAAAAATCCGAAATGCACTATTCAGGAGAAAAACCAGCTAGTGAAAAGGATACAAGAGACATACCTCAAGTATGAAGGTCTATTACACTATTTTAAGATTGACCCTGGGATATACAACTTGGAAAGTGAGAATGAGAGCATCACAAATTCAATGGTTGAAGACTATGGGATGGCTATAAATGATGAGTACAAGGCAGAATCTAAAGAAAATACCAATTCTGACAATAAGCTGATATATGTCAGGAAAGATAGTAAATCCTTAAATGACTCGAGTGATTTACAAATAAAAGAAAATATGAGGATTAATGATTCAAAGAGTGCCCCACAAGGTAAAACTCATCTGGATTTGTCTAACATATACTTTAAGGATAAACAAAAAGCTACAAACAACTGGGCTCAGTCTCTAGAAATAATAATCACAAATCACGAAGGAAAATGGGTTGAAGATAACAAGTTCGCTAGGTTTGAAGGTATCCCTACTGATTTCATAAAAATCATAAAAGAGAAATTATGTGGATTCATAAATGACAAAGCTCATGAGGAAGTAATCCTCTATGCATTATCTAAAGTTGAATTATGTATATGTGAATTCGAAGAATATTGCAAAACGTTCTCAAAATACTATTACAAATTAGAATACGATAAGATACAAACTGGCTTGAGCTATTTTTTCACAAGCTCCCACCCCAATGGGATACTAAAATACAAAACGGATATCTAGAATACCTAAAACGAATCGAGAAAGACAACAATCTAGAGCATCACAGTCACTATGCCCTTAATATAAAATCTTATAAAAAAATAAAAAAAACACAATCAGTAGCTCTCCTGAAAGGAGGAAATGCTGTGAGAAGAGAAATGGCGAGAAATGAAAAAAAGGAAGAAAGAAAAAAGCAAAACCATTTGAAAAAGTAATAAAGGATAAGAGGCAACAGCAGAGCCTATTAGAGTTGTTGAACGTTGGGAATAATTTTCTAAAGGAATTGACTAAGCAAGAAATATCACTATTGAAAAACTAGATAGAGATCGAGATTTCATCTAGATGAACAAAGATAAAAAAGTTTTAAAACAGTAAGTTGAGAATGCCTAAGAAGTTTACCTACCTAAACTAGTGTCTAGAAAACTTTTCGCTAGAGGCCATGGAGAAATAAAAGGGGATTTATCAAGAATAACAAATATATCTAGAAGTGTGATGAGTCCTCTACACAAATGGGTAAAAGGGAATTCAAGTGTTTTGTGTATGACAAAGATGGTTAGTTCACCGGAGACAATCCTAGAAATAGAAAAGATCCTCAGAAAATGATAAAGCAAAATTTAAAAGCCTGTCTTGGAGAAAAAAAATCTCCCCTCCGGATATAGTGCTATGCAGACTAGATGTCGAGAGCAATTCGGAATTTGAGACGTTCTTTATAATAAACGAGTTAGATTTTATCACACTCCTGACGTTAGGATTAGACAACGTAACGTTAGGCAATGTAGACTGGAGAAAAACAACCTTTAGCTTAGGAGACATCAAAATACAAATAAAATTAATGATAATAAATTCTTAAAAAAGGAAAGTGCTAAGAATATACTAATCAAATTGTTACAGATGAGAAAGATGGTGAATAAGGAAATAGCAATAGCAAAAAGTATCCCAATTTCAGCAACATTTGTTGTATACGTGGGATACGAGCCAAATATTTACACAATACAGGATAAATGTTATAAACAGGTATTCGATGAATCACATAGCAAACATTACTACTTCTGTGAGGGTGCTATATCACTCTAGAATCCATGCATGGCAGAAGAAACAAAAGTAATAAGCCAAGAAATTCCGGAGCTAAAAGAAGCTTGGGAGTCACCAAAAAATAAATCTTAATGTTGGAAATCATCACGCTTTTCAGCAGCATATAAAGCAAGGATCAAAACAGAAGTTGCTCATCTTCGCTGAACCAAGTAAGAATTCAGGATTGCATTTTAGGATCTTAGCAAAAGAAGATTTGCAAATGTGCAACATCTCCAGATATGAAATGGTCACAGAAGTAGAAGTTGACAAGAATATCAATCTTCGTAGCGTTAAGAACACTATGCCCATGATCCAACAACAACATAAACGAGTGTTCAAATGTAAGACATGCAACAAACAATTCGCTTCGTTCCAAGCACTCGGCGACCACCAGACAAGCCACGGGCGGTCAAGACCAAAAAAGCTACATGATATGAAAAGCAAGCCTAAAGTGTACAAGTGTTTCCATCTGTGGAGTCGAGTTTATGAACGAGAAGGTTCTTGGAGGGCATATGAGGACGCATGGGACTAGAGATAGTCAGGAAAGTCCTAGTGCAAAGAGTGGTTTGTGTCTGGATATGAGCTTGGGACCCTCTAGTTATGCCAACAGGATGAGACGATCCCGCATCTCTAGGTTCGACAAAAACTTTAGACTTTGATAATTTTCACAATTTCATCTCATGTAAATAGTCTGTTTAAAAAAAAAAAAGACCATGTAAAGCCCAAAGCTGCTAAAGCAAAGGGAAAAGGAATAGTTCGGCATTAAAAGCCCAAACAAAATCCTTGACAACTTATCATGCTGAGTGGAATAGCATGACTAGCCCAACTCAAACGGTAGTTGGTAAAGGCAAGTCAAATCTGTTGATAGCTGGGGGTTTGCTAAAAATTTCATGACAACTCATCATGCTGAGGGAAATAGCATGACTAGCCCAACTCAAATGGTAGTTGGTAAAGGCAAATCAAATTCGTTGATAGGTGGGAGTTTGCTAAAAATCATGTGACAACTCATCATGCTGAGGGAAATAGCATGACTATCCCAACTTAAATGGTAGTTGGTAAAGGCAGATCAAATCGGTTAATAGCTGGGGATTTGCTAAAAATCGCATAACGCTTGACATCCGCAGTCCAAGATATCAATAGTGGAGGTTCCTAACGAAGTCTCCGGTCACATCTAAGGGCGATGAGATTCTCCACAAAAGGAAAAGCCTGACAAGACTGAAAAAGCCTACAAAAGAAGAACAGACAAAAGTAGCCTGATATGGACAAAATCAACCTGATATGACAAAAGCAGCCTGACAAGGACAAAAGCAGCCTGATATGACAAAAGTAGCCTGACGTGATAAAATTGGAAAAGCAACTTCATAATTAAAAGGCAAGCCCCACACAAGATATAATTAAAGATCATCTTCAAAGGAGCGGGCCCCACACAAATGGAATCTAAGGAGTCTAAGGTTTCGACAAGAAGAAATTGAAGACTTCGACAGGAAGGAATCTCTCCTTTAAATCGAAGGCTTCTACCAGGAACAAGAGGCAGAACCAAGAGCCAGAATTAGAACCAGAGATAGAGCAGAATTAGAGCTAGAATTAGAGAAGTAGAGACAGAAGCAAAATTCTTTGACACCATTCTCCATCATCTCCCATCACAATCATTCTCCATCAACATCATCCACCTTCCTTCTCACCATCTCCACCATCTTTCCAGTCTTGTGCCACCCAATCTAACCACCTGTATAATTCCACCACATATGTATAATTAATAGTAGTAGTGTGAGGTGTGCTTGTATTTCCATTTTAGTGTGCTTGTAGTCTTTCCGGATCATCACATAAACCACAATACAATAACTACCATCGATAGAAGAGTAGGACTTCATAGCAAAAATGGAGGATGACGAAAGGTGATGGGAGACCACCCAACTCGCTAACAATATTAGGGGGTTGAGGAGAGGGAGGGGATGTCAGTAAAAAACTACGTCTGACTTATTCCCTTTCCCTAATCACTTACGTCCAACGAAGTCAAGATAAGACAAATAAAATAAATATGTCTCATCAAATACCAACTGAGAATTCATTCTAGAAGACAATCGACAATGGGTACATCGTACGTCCAGCAGCACGGCAATACAGAGGTGCCCTAGAGAGGGTTCTGACGACACCTGGGGAAATAGTAGATTTACCACGTTCCTCTTTCCTTGGGCATATCGAGAGGTTGGTGTAGTACAAGAATGAGAAAGCCACAACAGTAGGGAAGAGTCAGACACTACGTGTGACGAAAATACATATTTTCATTTGACTCAAATGTAGTCAATTTAGAATGTTGTTCTAGTTGAGGAAAGGGTCAACACAACGGATCGTTACTTCGGAGCAATCTCTGGAGTTTGCCCTTATCTGAACGGGTCTTGCAAGAAAGAAGAATTTCATATTGAGCATCAAATATACGCTATTGGGATGGAATGGCTCAACCGACGTTCTCCCCTACATATAGCTAGACGTGGCGAAGGCCTTTTCCTTTGCGCGTCGGTAAGCGCTTCGCTGTAGCGAAGCATCACTTCCCGCCTATTGGCTAGAACCGACGCTTCGACAACAAAAATATGCTCATGGCTTCTGGCAGCCATCATTCCGTCTCCCGAGATCCAAGTCAGCACCGACAAAGATCTCTTGATTCCTCGTGGTTGGGCTAGCGTCGGAAGCCAACCCCCTATCGCCTATCTCACCCGGCAATAATCCGTCGAAGGGTGAGCCTTCGATTTTTGGATCGTCTTCTGATCAATGCGGTACCCTCTGGTTTTTTGGTTCCCATCCCATTTGGTTTAGCTAGTTCAGAGGTTGACCCAATGGTAGTAAGAAAAGGCGATCGTCGTGCTATACTCCGGTGATCTCTTGCCAACTGAGGAACACTAACTCCCATCGTGTCTCAAATCACATTCTGTGAATCAAAAGGGGAAGCCCACTCATCCATCAGCTCTTCTCGTAGATGCGGTGTGGTTTTACAAAGCGTCTAAGCACAATTCACTCGTGTTGATCACTCCAGAGTTTTGCCACCACTCCGTTGACGTTTACATGATGTATCATACACTTTGTCGCATAGTTTCTCATGCTTAATACCTCCCCCCCTCTTCGTCGACGGTAAATGTCCCGTCATGGTGGGGTAGGAGCATCCAATCGACAAGAGTTTTGGCCTGACCAAAAACTCTTATGTCCTCCAAGTCGCATGGTATTTTAACCGAAAGAACTTCTTGTACAATTCATGCGTTTCTATTTTTATGAGCAGAAATTGTTTCTTTATTTCCATTTCAAATTGTTCTCTGGACTTTTTATCAATATGAGGTGATCGTAACCTAATATATAAGACTCGTGATTCGAGCAATCCAATCTTACGTGTGTAACATGTAAGCCCCCTAAAATTGTCGTTTTCAAAAAATGGGTTATTAAAAGATCGAATCAGTATGCGTATCTTGCTGGCCGTGACTTTTGGTGGTATTTCTTTTCTCCTCTTCCTGTTCTATTAATCAGAAGGTAGTACCACGCCGGTTTAGTATGGGAGGTTTCTTCTATTCCATAACTTATCAAATGCCTCAGACTGAGTTCCCCACTCCAGTAGTTGCTGGTTAAAAGAAACCAGCCTTTTGAACATCTCATCCCCCATCAGGGGGTATGTGGATTGAGCAAGAAGGTGGCCCCCCACTCACCCCAGCCCCCTTCCGGATTGACATTGGGCCATTTGTTTGATTATGGTCACTTTGACCTCGAATAGCTCATCGGGCATTGATTAGTGCCGACGTGGTTCACTTCGAGGGCGCTTGCCCCCTCTCTGACTGATAAGAGGAAGCGCAGATGAGTATCGACTGACGCTCTGGCCCCTGATTATCTGCTTGTAGGTATAGGGATAATTTATGATCCCAACATGGGGCGAGAGCGGAGCAGGTTCTGAAACCGGGGTCCCCGGGGCCGGGAAGTCCCCAACGGGAAGGGGCGGCACTTCGTAGAATTGGTTGACAAAGTGACAATTCCAAATCTACGCTGGGTGCCACACTCATAGCCAATGATAAAGTCAACTCGTGTGCATATTTCCCCTGCAAAATACATGTCGATTTAGAATATTATAAATCGATAATAAATGAAAGGCACAAACCGATTACCAGATTCACCTATCATCGCCGGCGTAACCATAAAAAAGATTATTAAAAAAGCATGAGTTATTATTAAAATATTATAAAGTTGATGATTCCCACCAAGAATATAATCGCCAGGTCGGGCTAATTCCATACGAATCAGTAAGGAGAAGCATGTGCCCATCACTCTAGCAATGGATCGACGATGACAATTCCTTCACTATTTTTAAAGACACCTGTATGTTTTGTATTACCATTTCTTTCATTTTCATTTTCATTGTCTATATTAGATCCGCACTTTCACACCTGAAATTCCGTAACGAGTAGATACTTCCGCAAGAGCATAATCGAGTTTCTGTTACAATACATTACGAGATGCTTTTCCATACTTTCGGCATTCAATTCGGGATATTTCTGCACCTCCTAATCGACCTGAACAACCAATACGTATCCCCTCCACCCCTTTAGGTATTATTCTTGGAATATCCTTCACTATTTTACTCAAAATGGAATGAAATGAGATTTGATTGTTCCTTGGTTGAAAAGAGATGTCTTGAGCAATCAGAGAAGCACTTTGATAAACATATATGATCTTTACCAACTCAATTAAGGTTTCCGTGTTTGTTCTCTCTAACAAAAAAAGATCGCATTTTTTGCACTTCATTCAAATAAAAGTTGTACCCATATGGAATTCTTCTGTTTCTAAATATGATCTCTATCATCATCTCGAGAACTCTTACAAATTCTCCGGAACCACCTAGATCTATGAATTTCTCTATCAATTTGAGAACCTTATCCTTACCCATGAGGTTCCAACATTTGATCCTTAATTGACCTAGGAGTTGTTCCCGGGCATACTTAATAAAAAGGTTATTATACACCCCAACCCCATCCCTTGGAAATAAAAAGGTAGCACCGAAGAAAGGAAAGAGCAGGATGGTGGTTTTTGTTGTTCCCACGAAGCGAAGATCATTTGCCAAGAGAATGAAGTGGATCAACCTCTTTTTGGCTTGGGCCAAACACTTTTTCTTGCAAGTCGAGCTTTCGACAAAAAAAGCAATGCGAGAGCGTATTCTCTTATCTAAGCTTCCCTCCTTCGCTCCCCCCATTGTAGATGGTTCAGCCACGCCCGGTGCCACGAAATGATTAAGAACAACGACAGGGTCAAAATGCATTTTGTTCTTTGTATTCAATAAGTATTGCATGACCGAATAATTCAAGGAGGGGCGCACAGCGAGGGGGTCCATTTCACTAGATGACTCGTTGGGCCGTCAGAGGGGACTTCTTTGGTAAAAAGAACTTGAATGACTTCATTTTTCGGAAGGAGTCGTCATTTTCTATCAGGAACGCTATATCATTTACAACCCAATCATATTTTGAATGCTTGAAGTTCCCACTGACCCGAAGTGATTTAGAGAAATTCTTCTTTCTCGATGGTGATCGGTCATGGTATCCATAGCATTGCATCTTTTTCGGCCAAATCCTGATTTCGTTTTGCTTCTCCCGGTCGTCGAGCCTTATCAACTCGACTCTTTTCCCTGCCCCCCGGCCTCTCACTTTGTTTCGTTCTTTCTCTGTACCGTCACTTGAATGAAGATACCGATTGGCCCGACTTTGGCAAATGCCCACCACCAGCCCTTCTCCTTTCCGGGTCTTGATTTGTCATGTTGTTTCAGTCGTAGTGGTCGACGAGGAAGAAATAAATGAATGAATGTACTTTTTGGGAAATGTAGTCTAATACACCTACCGAGACAAAAGCCAAAGGTAACTATCGTAGGTGGACGTATCGAACTGAAATAAGATTTTAGATTGACATCTTGATAGACTGATTTACTATAATGAAAAATAGAGTCAATGGTGACGGAGCCATGGGAAGAGCTGCTTCTTTCGTCGCAGCGGGGGCTTCCATTCACCAGCACAGACTACATACGACTGCTCCCCAACCAGTTCTGGATAGTCACCCATCACACGGCTCTCAAACCCAACCCGTGGTGGATCCCGAGAGACAAAGTCAAAGCGCGTCGATCCTTTGCCCCATACGTCGGAGATGCTCCTCCCCGTTGATCGATGCAGCGACGCTGCTCGTGATAGGCATCAGCTTAAGCTGCGGAAGTTCGGTTCGGATAAGTGAAGTCCCTTCGATCGGTTCACTCAGGTGGTCCTTTTTTCCTTATCTTCCCTAACCTTCAGAGTTGTTCTGATTTGAGAAAGGAGCACTGCCGACGTCCACAGGGGGCACCCTGAATGAATAAAAAATGGATAGCTAAAGACAGGCTTGCATGAAACTTCTATTGACAATGAGACCGATGTCGATTACACACCTGGGGTTGGTAAGAACTGAGGGACAATGCAATGCCCCCTAACCTTATGTGGGCCTACCAGCAAAGCAACTGGTACTCGAGAGGGGGGGTTGGTTTGGTTTCGTATAACGCCCCCATTGCAGGAACAGGCGGTTGTCATTGGAAAATAAACGCCCCACCCTAGAAGCACGCCCTCGCTCTATTGGCAAAATGCTTCGAAAGAAGAACGTATCGCTGGCGGCCCTAACCGACCGGCCTGCCCACTTTCCCCATTTTTATTTTCCTGCCGGCCGCCGGGATCTTCCTTCTTTGAGATCTGGATGGAGTCTCACTCCGGGGCAGGGGAAGCATGGATTATTTAGATCTAAAGAATCCATGCAGCAAGCATGGGATGAAAAGGCAATACTCTGATGTTGAGGTGGGGTGCGCCAAAGCAAAGCAACCTGAGAACCCCTCCAGGGTCAGTACTCAATCGACGTACAATATTCATTCCATGGAAGTCGAATTGGCTGGCTGCATTTTTTAGCGTGCATACTCCGATCCTCTTCTACGAAACTACAACTCTCATCGAAATTCCCGAGCAAGACTCCATCTATATCCCTGACGACGTTTCGTCTTTTCTTATCTTCTGTGATTTACATCATAGCTTCCTCCCGGCTCCACGTCGGGCATAGGGTCGTCAATTGACGATAAGGTCAGCGGCATGTCAAAACCATAGCTGCTTAGTCTCATCTGAGAGTCCAATCTCTTTGTATTGTGCTTTTGTGTCTTTGAATAAAAAAAAAGGAAGGGCATCGATATCACGCCCCTTTCCCTTCTACTGTAGGGATGTGATATGACGGCACTACGAGCCCTCAATCCCACGCATCGGAATAGCTCGTGTGGTTCATCAGTTCCACTGTAAACTCTCATTTGTGGAGTGGAGCATAGTGTGGCACCGAGCAAGAAACATCTCTTATTTCTTTCAATTCACTGATTTGAAATGAAATGTCAGAATGTCGTTTTCTTAGGGCCTCGATTCCTGGGTCCCAGCATTCACAGAATCTGTCGATAAGAATCGAAGATGCACTTCTCAGATCAGTGATGACCTCTCCAGCTCCGATGGGCACCAGGCCCTGGATGCGCTAGTGATCAACACCTCCTGGGAGTGCTTGCCCGGGTTTCTCGGCCTGGTATCCTGCACCTTGCATTCATGATATCTACATTCAACTGTGCCCCGGAGACACAGTCGAAGCATGCCCATCTAGTGTGCCTCTTTCACGACATGCTGACGGTCTCGGGTGTCTTCCTGTGGTCTTCGGGAGTTAGAAGAAGTTGTGTCTATCCTGGACATCTGCAACATCCTCCCGCATCTTTCTTTGTCGAATATGGCACAAAGATCAGAAAAAGACAGACCGAACCCATTCGGTAACTTTCGCGGTCGCCTCACTGAACCGACTTGGATCTGAACTACGATTCAAATCAAGTCTTACCGAAATGGGATTGCTTTTTCATGGCATATGTAGGGCGTCTCATATGTCGACTTTTTCCCCTTTCCACCTTCTCCTTTTTTTGTTCTCGAGAGTCTTCGTCTCTGTGTCGAAGCAAACTCTCCAAATTTATGACCAACCTTTCCTTCAGTGATCTTACAACGAACAGGAGTTTTTCCATTATAAATTAGTATGGAGCAATCAACGAATTCAGGCAAAATAGAAGATCTACGTGACCAAATTTTCCTTTCCAAAATCCCATCTCTGTTCTTCTTCATTCTCAACAGGAAAGCATAAAAAAAAAGTCCCCTTCCATATAGATCGTTGTGGCATGAAAAAAATTCAAAATTTCCCAACCCTCGACAAATTCCCTAAACCTGTTTTGGCAGCTTCCACCGACGGGGACGCTTAGCGTCTACCCCCATCTTGCGCGCCCCTCATCTCCTATATGAGGATGATCCGCGGAGTCTTTGCAAGACCATGAATAGTGGGGCCATTGCCAGAACACAGAATTTGTCCTGTTTTTTGAAGCGTCACGTGCACCATGGTTGAGATGTTAGATTGGATGATTTTGAATTTCGAAAAAAATAAAATGACGAAGCTGACGGGTCACCTACTGAAAGAGCCTGAAAGCCTAGATTCTCTCTCTATTATACGTCATTTCATCGAGGCGAGTTACTACTGGATTGTCATGTCGAACGCACCATACCGGTTTCATTGAAAGCCTCTTATTTAGAGAGCCATACTCCTTATGGTCGATGGGAGGGTCTCATAGGAAAGCTAAGAAAAAGGCATTCATTCATTTTCCTCTAGTATCAGAGCCCGGGCATTCCTTTTTTGGGCGGTAGGGGCCTGCAGCCTATACAAAGTTTTCGGTGTTATGGCTACTGTTCCGGTATGTACTGTTTGTTTTGAACTATTATAAAGTAGATTGCACTTATTTTCGTGTGTTAGATAAGCTCTATGTTTATTTTATTTTGTGTTAATTTATTTCTTAAAAAATCACCAAAAAACCATAAAATTTGAAAAAATTCCCAAAAAATCAAAAAAGTCACTATAGAAACAGAGTCACTATAGCAAAAAAATCATCGAAAATTGAAAAAGTCACTGTAGCAAAAAACTCGAAAAAATCAAGTAAAAATCGAAAAAATTGGGAAAGTTTGGGGAAGAATTTTTAGCATGAACATTGTGACAAATTGACTATAACATCACCCTCTGTTCTCTCACAACCTGCATTATTACTATCCTAGTTACACTCTAAATATTCCCTGCTAAATTTGAGTAACCTTAAAACCCAGATTCCTAAGCGTGCCCTTTGTTGCTATGGTAGGCGTTTGTAGAGTGATCCTCAAGAGCTGGTTTTAGGCACCGTAGGCTACTCAGAGCTAGTTACCCACCGACATCTTAGATGGCTACAAACATACCATGCATATTTGAGCATTCCAGAAGGGGTTATAGTCATTTAGAACATTTTTCAGGAGCTATAGATAAAAATCTAACTAATATAGCCAGCTTCCTTAATACCCTTGTTGATCTCATAGTTTTCAGATTCGGCAAATTAGAGACCCAAATAGAAAAATTAACGAAACAAAATGATAAATATCTTACTATATTCTGTACATACGTAAAAAAAGATACTTCCATGAGACGATGCGATAAGGAAATGAGGGAAGTAGTAGGAAGGCTAGATCATATCGACGGATTAGGTACCATCTTAGAGCAAAAGAAACAAGTCAACAGATAAACAGGATGCAAGTAGATAGAAATTACTCCAGAAAAGAGTATGACTCGATTGTGGAACTAATTAATTGTTGGAAAGAATTGTATAGGGATCCAAGTAATACTATTTAGGAGAGAGACCATCTAGTAAGTAGGATGCAAGAAACTTACCATCAGAATGAAGAGTTGCTACACCATTTTGAATTTGATCCTTAAATATATAACCTAGAAAGTGAAGAAGAAGAAGAAGAGCAAAATAACACCACAAATTCAGATGACGAGGTCTACGAAATGATTATGCACGATGAATACGAGTTTGAACATGAGATTGTTGCGAGAGAATATTATTAATGTCTGATTATGTCTAATCTTGCTAGATTTTTCATATGATGAATAATTAATAATAGTTTAGATTTTGTTAATGGGATGTGGCAACAGATTATGTATTTTTTTTCAAACAAAATGTTTGCATCTTTGAATTGATTAAAAGGACACAGTGGTTGCTATTTTAAGTGATTATTGCAAGGGTAAAAGTACTTATTGTAGCAAGTACTAGCTTATATAGTGTTCAAAGTTTAGGTTAACTAATGATGCTTTTTCTGATTTAAATGGCATTTGAGTTGCAACTCTGTTAACTAAATTTTCATAAGTTAGTTGACTAATGATAGTTAAGGAGTTACTAAAACATGAAAGTAGCTTTTAACCATGAACTTCTAGTTCACACACTACTATAATGGATTTTGGCATGATAGTGAAACCCATCACACATTTTATGAAGTATTTGCATCTTCTACCTACTATACTCTATACTCTCATAGGAGTGCACATGTGGGTACTTGTGAGTTTTAGAGTAAACAAATAATTTGGTTTCAGTACAAAAGCTCGTGTCCTTGATAAACATGAAACCAATCAAAACCTAACCCAAAAATCAAGAGCAGGGACATGATATGGTTGTTTCCTGTTGGTAGTTATCTTGATAACTTTCTAGTTGTTGGTTAAAGCATAGATATCTATTGAATGGAAGAAAAAGAATCTATGTAGTTGATCCCAAATTTTTTTATAAAGGCTTTGTTGATGTTTGATGTTGATTATTTACTACTTATTGCTTTTGTTACTTGTGCAATAATATGTTAGACAAATTAATTTGACTATTTCCTGCTATCAAAACCGAGGACCTATGAAATTAAGTTACAGAAGCTCTGATCTCAATTATAACTCTTTTTTGTTGTATGCTGATGAGTATTATATATTGTATTTTTCCTCCCATACCTTATCTATTTTTGTATATAAATAAATACTACTCGGGTAATTTTAGTGTCTTTTCAGGTAATCCAATTCGTACAAGGAGATGGCATGAAATCAGAGTTGGACAAGGAAATCAAATTCCGAAAAGTTTCTAAAGTGGGCAAGACTATGAGACTACGATGTTTCAGAGACTCAAAGTCGAATACAGTAACGAATATTAAATGTACAAGACAAGAATTGCATGTAAACAAAAGTTCACGAATTTATCAAATACTTTTACCACTACGTAGCGGTAATTACAGCTAATTAGCGGCCCTATGTGGGTCCCATGCGGTAAAATTTTTTCCGTAGCTTCGTTGTAATCTGTAGTTTCTCAATTGTATTATAATTGGGTTTGGATTTCCGAAGCCTATATATTGGCCGTATCCTTGTATTCTAAAAAAATCCTGAACTTTTGTACTTGTTTTTAATTTAATAAAATTAGGGTTTTACCGAAGGGGTAGCGGCCACAATACCGTGCTCCAGAGGTAAGCCATTGCTTTCTAATATTTATTTGCTTACTAGATAGAGTTAATTGCTTTCTAGTATAGATTTATTCGCTTTCTAGATTAGATTTATTTGCTTTCATAAATAAAAATAGATTTAATTGTTTACTAGAAATATGAGTAGCTAATTCTCTTTAGCCCTAGAATGTAGATGAAGTTAGTTTAATAGATCTAACATGGATTTATCTCATCTTCTCCGTAGAAAGAAATAAAATTATGATTTTTCTATAAATAAATAAAAGATGGAGTTCACAAATCATAATTCTTTGATAGATTATGCTTAATTAATATTTTGATAATCTATGCTTAGATGAAGTTTGGAATTCTTATTCGTTGTTTGTTTTTAGAATTATCAATAGAGATTTTTCTATAAATAAATTGACTTGAATAAACTTGTAAATCTGATTTCTTTGATAGGTTATACTTGAATTAGGCTTCTTGATGGCCTATGCTTAGATTAGAGTTTGAAGTTTATTTCTTTTCTTTTGTTTATGAGATTTTCAACTTGATATGATTTGTTTTTAAGAAAAGTATTATCTTTGATGGTTTATACTTACACATCACTTGATAGGTCATATTTAGGGGCACTCGATTAAAATCAAATTAAAAAGATCACCTTTTTAATATGTTACTTAACCGTGCATAATTAAAAAGATAGGAAGAAAGAGGTAATTCACAGTTAGGCTATTATTCTAATGGATTCAAAATTCTAGGCTAATCTTTAGAACTTAGAACTAATCTTCCCTCAAATTAGAAACTCTTAGTTAATCCACTAAAACTAAAGAAATAGTAAGAAATCGCAAAACACCTTAGATCCCTATGGGACGACCTGTACAACGCTACACCGACACTGTGCACTTGCACCAAAAACTTGATGTGATGAATTAACTGCAAGTGCACAGTATCGGTGTAGCGCTTGACAGGTCGTCCCACAGGGATCTAAGGTGTTTTTGCGTTCCTTACTTTTTTTTTAGTCTAACAGATCAACTATGAGTTTCTAGATTGAGAGAAAATTAAATTTAAGTTCTAGAGGTTAGCCTAGGATCTCGAATCCATTAGAATAATAGCCTAACAATGAATTATCTCTTTCTTCCCAACTTTTTAATTATGCACGGTTAAGTAACATATTAAAAAGGTGATCTTTTTAATTTGATTTTAATCGAATGCTTCTAAGTATGACCTATCAAGTGATGTGCAAATATAGACCATCAAAAATAACACTTTTCTTAAAAACAAATCATATCAAGTAGAAAATCTCATAAACAAAAGAAAAGAAATAAACTTCAAACCCTAATCTAAGCATAGGCTATCAAGAAACCTAATTCAAGTATAACCTATCAAAGAAATCAGATTTACAAGTTTATTCAAGTCAATTTATTTATAGAAAAATCTCTATTGATAATTCTAAAAACAAACAAAGAATAAGAATTCCAAACTTCATCTATGCATAGATTATCAAAATATTAATTAAGCATAATCTATCAAAGAATTATAATTTGTGAACTCCATCTTTTATTTATTTAAAGAAAAATCATAATTTTATTTCTTTCTAGGAAGAAGATGAGATAAATCCATATTAGATCTATTAAACTAACTTCATCTACATCCTAGGGCTAAAGAAAATTAGCTACTCATATTCCTAATAAGCAAAATCAAATATTTATTCATGAAAGCAAATAAATTTAATCTAGAAGGCAATAAAAGCTAAACTAGAAAGCAATTAACTCTATCTAGAAAGCAAATAAATAACTAAAAGTAATGGCTTACCTCTGGAGTACGGTATTGTGGCCGCCACCCTTTCAGCAAAACCCTAATTTTATTAAATTCAAAACAACAAAAGTTCAGGATCCTCTTTAGAATACAAGGATACGGCCAATATATAGGCTTCGGAAAACCAAGCCCAATTCTAACATACTTATAAAACTACAAAATTACAACGAAGCCACTGGAGAAATTTCGTCTGGAATGGCCACATCTGGGCCGCCAAATGGCGGTAAATACCTCTAATTGGCGGATAATTAGAGTAGTAATTAGGAAAATTCCTTGTGCATGATTTTTGTCTCTTGATAAGTTGATTTTGATGACTGTATTGCACTTTGACTCTCTGCAGCATCGTAGTCTCGTAGTTTTGCTCACTTTAGAAACTTTTCTGGCTTTGATTTCCTACTCCAACTCTGATTTCATGCCGTCTCCTTATACGAATCGGATTACCTGAAAAAGACACTAAAAATACCCGAGTAGCATTTATTTATATATAAAAATAGATAAAGTATAGGAGGAAAAATACAATATATGATATTTATCACACCCCCACACCTATCTTTTGCTAGTTCTCGAGCAAAACCTAAACCTAAAAAGAAAAAGAAAAATCCTAACTCACTTTCGCAGGAATCGCGATTGCACTTAGTACGTGCAACAAGCCTTTAAACCCCTAGGTTACCCTAGTGGACGAGTGTTGTCTCATGAGAGTTTGAAGTGAATATACCCACAAAATTCATGAAGAAAATAGATTAAGGAATAAAAAAAAAAGAAAAATAAGGATAACCGAAAATCAAGAAAAATAAAAATTTTATATGCTGTCATCAAGCTTAAGGAATTCGTAAATTGTAAGACAATTTTTTTTTGCATGTTGAGCTATCAATAATTTACAAAACAAGTCTGCCAATTTTCCATTTCAAATATTTACTTGAAATTAGGGACTGTTGATTCATAAACATATGAATTTGCATTTTCTTATCAGGTCAAGATTTAATTCCAAATATGACTTTTAGAACATCAGAAAATTTTTATATTACTTATCCACTTTTACACTGCAATCCTTTTCTAGTACAGGGATGTCTATATGCGAGGCATTTGCTTAAATAGAGCATCAACCAAATATATATGACCCGGTCCACGTAAAATACCTTGATGAGGTTTTTGTTGTCTATTTGGTTAACATAGATGTTATAATTAAATTTGCTAGTGTGCCTAGGTTGCTTCGGAGTTAGATATGAAGAGTATATCTTACTATAAGGTTTTCAGTTGTACTTGTTTGTATGCATGAAGACACAATGTTCCTCCATGGAATTGTATAATTGTACATGCTTTAACAAAAGCAGACAACATCACAATCTTGTCCATGTATGGAGGAGATTGATCATCTTCTTGTAAGGAGGCGAATATGATATTATCATTTACTTGCATATTGTACAGCTGAGGTGCATATGCAATTCTGGTTTAGTTACTTCTAGATTTCTTTTAATCTTTTCTCTATTGCTCATCTCAATATTACTGCTTTCTCTCTCAAAGTGAGTGCATTTATAAATTTAGAAGTGACATCTCATATATGATACAAGGCTGTCGTTTGATATTGAAAATGTCATTTCACAATACGTGGGTAACTAGATACCCTTCATCCCCTCCAAAGTTGATCTTTAGCATAATGTAAATGCTGATCCTAGATGAGAAAGAGGTATCTTTTTTCCAAGCATGATATTCAGGTCTTGTTTAGATGGTTAGGATAAGATTTCAGATAATTTGTTCCAGAGGATAATCCTTATTGCGCATGTGTTTCTTTAGGAGAGAGTCCCAAGGCTTAGGGTCCAAAAATTTCATTCCAAGCCTTCTAGGCAAAAGTAGCTAATAGTCAAGATAAATCCTTTGGATTAGAAAAAGGAGATTAAATCCTTCTTTTGTATCCAAGAGATTTGGCCATTTTTGAGATCATCCTCCTTGAGATTGTAGTCATAAAAGTCTAACCAAACAAGCAATCCATACAATATCCCAAAATGGAATCTAGGATTGTAATTATTAGAACTGAGTCCATCCAAGCACATGCCTTCAATCTGCTTTAGGAATGCGTTTGAAATCCACTTTCTCATCTTTTGATTTGTTTGCATCAGCATAAACACAAATTGTTTGAGTTATGTGATGCTATATTAACTTTTTTTCCTTTATACATAAAAGCATATCATTGCAAACACCACCCCATCCCCCAATGCGCGCACATACAACAAATACATACGCGCACACACACATTCAAAACCATTGAGCCCATATAGCTTCCAAAATGTGTTGTATGTTTTTATGTTTAATTTGATATTGTATTCCTTATCTTGGTCTAATATACTGTTTTCTTTATTTTATTCATTCTAATTTCTGTTATACATCAGTTAGTACAGAAAAGCAGTGTCTCCACCTAGCCTTGATGTATGAAGACCAATAAATTATGTGGGGGTATTAAGAGCAACAAGTTGACATTCCGCTTTGACCAAATAGTTTAGCTATGACTTTATGATCTAATGATCTGTTAAAACTCAACACATTTGCTTAAAAATATCTGGAGTTGTCCATGAGAGTTTAAATTTTTTTTTTTGACTTTAATTGTGTTCATATCCATATACAAAATTCATGTTTTTGTTAAAACGATTCTGTAACCCAAAAAATAGTAACAAAAAGAAAATTAACATCTATGAATAAGAAATTAAATGTTTGTTGTAAGTGAAGTGCATAAAGTAAACCATGCAGATGATTGTGTAGTGTTAAATGTGATTATTGTAGTGCTAAAGGAATCAGATTCCCTCCCCCCTTATTCTTGTGATTGTGAAAGTTTTTCAGTTTTATTGTCTTTTACTTGCAGGAGCAACTGAAACTGGACACTATTATTAGCTTTCCTGATAATGGTTTTCATCTATGTTTTGATCCATGGTCTCAGGTACTCTTTCTCCTTTATTCATTTCATGTCAAGTGTTCATTCAGCACCCCTAGATCTAGATACATGAGTAGAATTGACTATGTACTCTGGCATACATTCATGACATGAGGGCCTTTTTTAACATATATGTGCTTATGTAGTTCATGCTTGATTCACTTGCATTTAATACACACACACTTCACATAAAGACTTTTCTTGTATTGAATAGTAGGTTTGATATATGTTCTTTAGTATTTCTGTTGGTCGACACCGGTTGATAATTCCCACCCAATCCTAATAGGGAAAAGAAATTTTCATAAGGACATTTGGCCCATCTTGAACTTTCGACCCTCTAGTCAATGGCAAGCCATTTTACTTTCCAGTTTATTCAAGCATTAACCAGATTCATTTAGTGAAAGGCCATTAATTATGCTACTATTATTATATGCTAAGCCTAGATTCATCTGTATTGTTATGTTTCTTGCTAGGTATTTTTTTATCTACATGCATTTATAACATATTTTACTCTCTATTAATTCTTGAGCTCTTTTCCTGTTGGTGATGCATTTATAGGTGGCTGAGCAAAATGCATTTTATAGGCTATTGCAAATTCATTTTACAGATGTGTGACTATTGCAAAATGCTTGAACTCTTTTTGGAGGATGTATGGACTGAACTTGGATGCCCTTGTAGTATCCATCAGAAGCAGGTTTGTATTACCTCCTAATATTTATTGATAAGCATCACAATCAGAACGTCTAAAGCGAAAAATGGAGAGTAAAAGAAAACCTAAGCTGCTTTTCGAATTTGTAAACCATCCTCTGAAAGGATATTATTTACGTGGATTGAATACATTATACTTCTAGTCTTTAAAAAAATGCATTTTACTTTGTGCCCCTTCTGTTTTTTGCTCAGCTTGTTCAGTGTATTCAGAAACTTGATATCCATAAATTTTCTATTGAAGCTTAAAAGAAATTTACTTCTCTAAATTTCTTAGGAGCAGGTTTTCAAATTTTTCTAGATTTTTTTTAGGTTCATGTGAGAACAGAAAATTGAAAAGCAAAGAGCATTGAAAGTATACGAGTACAAATGGTTCTATCATGAAGTCGTGCCCATGCCTTGACAATGGTGCTTCTTGGACTCTCATATGTTTTCCAATTATCTAATATATATTTTAACTAAGAACACTTTTCAGACACTTCTTGGCCCCAAAGTTATTAGTTCATATTTCTTGATTCGGATATTTATTCATTTTCATCTGTACATAGAAAACTGTACGTTGTTGGAAAGGTCATCAAAAGATTGACTTATCTAAAATATATAATGATCAATGTAAGAACTGAGATATGCTGACTTATTCTATGGAAAGTTGATGAGCAAAGCTTAGTCCTTTTGCAAAGTCATAAAAATGTATTATACGTTAAGTTTAAGCATATAGGTAACCATTGTTAGTTAGTTTACTATCACAAATATGTATCTAGAGCCTAGACTTTTGAGTACATGTTAGGGATGTAAACAAAGCCGATGTAGAAGGGAGCTACGCATCGATATTTTACCATATTTGTAATTATTTTCATCTTCCTGAGAAAAATATGGATATGGATATTCTTCATATACTGAAATCACTACTAGATTTGATAAAATCGACTATAGACTCGAATCCGTTCCAAATTCAAGCGAAACTTATTTGGTATCACAATAATTTGAGCATGCAAAGATAGTGACGTTTTGTTGCTTTTTGTTAAATCTTACGAGTTAATAGTGTCTGTTTAGCGTGCAAAGATAATGAAATATAGGTATAGGGAGCTAAGAAGGACAAGAGGATAAACTGAGACGTACTGCAAAAATAGGGAGCCCAGACCCTAGGCTTTGCTACCAATCAGTAGCAAAAGTTGGTAATGAGCAGCAAGTTGAGCCGCCTCTACCCCAATTTTTTTCATGCCTAGGAAAATAGTTCTCATGCATAAAAAAATCATCATGATTAATGAGAACATGAGTAACTAATTTTGTTTAGTTTTAGGATATAGTTAAAGATAGGGATCAACCGTAGTATAATTTTTATTAATCTTCTTCCTAAAAGGATTAAAAAGACATGATTTTTCTATGATAAGATTAAAAGATAATAATTCATAGATCTAGTACTTTGATATGTTATGCTTAATCTTGTTTTTGATAGCCTATGCTTAATTAGGGTTTGGAATTGTTTCTTTGAATTTTATTTGTAGAAATGTCTATTGATATAGTTTGCTTTTATGAAAGTCATGAACTTTGATGAGTTATGCTTGCACGACACTTGATAATTAATGCTTAAGGCAATTTGAATAAAAGTTAAATTAACAAGATCTTATTTTTTATATAATTGTAATTGTTTATGTTAAAAATATAGAAGGTAGATAATAAAAAGAGTGCTCGGCTGCGCACTAGTGGAATCAATATCCTAGGCTAACTCTAGAATAATTAAAAAACCCATCTAGATCATAATAGTTAACTTGCTAGGATAATAGAAAAGTAATATTGCAAAACATCTTAGATACCTATGGGAATAACCTATTTGCACTATAACAATACTGTGCGCTTGCAGTAAATTTATCACATTAAGTTTTTGTGTTTTGTGAGACAATAATGTAGATGGACAATAATGTAGATGCTTAAAAATATCTTGTGTTGTTTATCTCTAGATATGGCAAGCAAGTGGACAATAATGTAGCCATGCCCCCCGATCCCACTCCTATTCCATAGGCTACACCATCTCCTCCCTCAAACATTATGAAAGGAGGATGCGATTAAGTGATCACAACCACTTTCCATGAGTTAATAGGGTGATCTAATTGAGATCGTGATCTTTCACGATTCTCATTATTTGTATATTATTTTAAAATAGTTCTCATCTTTATTTTACAACCCTTAATTCGTGTATGAGGACATATACCAGTTTAGGTGTGGGGAAAGAGTTAAGAGATTTTATATTTTCTTTCTAGGATTTTCGATTTTTTTTAGTTTTTTAGGATTTTTGGTTTCTTTATTTTTCACTTAGGGTAGCTTTTAGGTTCAATTTGATTTTTTTTTTTTTTGTTTTCTTTAAAAAAAAGAGAAATTTTGAAAAAAATTCAAAAATTTAAAAATTATTTTCTACAAGAAATCAGGCTAATAAAAAAAAAATGAAAGAATAGATTTAGATTTGAGATTTGATATGAAAGTGGATTAGATAATACACGTAAATTTTATGAAAAAAATTAAAATCCAAAAAATAAATACCACTAATAGTAGTTTTTAGGTAAATATACATCTATTTTTCACTTCACAATAGTTTATTAGGTTAAGGATAAAAATGATAACGATTGATTAGTCTTTTCTCTCTAAACAAGAAAAAACAAAAAAAAAACAAAAAAATAATAAAGAGGTGAGCCTGGTATTTAAGACAACGATCCTTTAGAAATGAAAAAAAGTAATTTTTTTAAGAATTACTAAGTAGTTGGGTCTTTGCGCCTAAGTAAGCGTGAATATTTACATGAACGGTGTTTTTAAGAGATAAAGTATGATCCGAGTAATCGGGTATTTGCGCCTAAGTAAGCATGAATCTTTGCATGAAAGGTGAAATATTTAGAGTATGATCCGAGTAATCGGGTACTTATGTCTAAGTAAGCATGAATCTTCGCATGAAAGGTGAAATATTCACAAAAAAGAAGAAAAAATAAATGTAAAAAATAGATTAAAAAATTGTTTAGAGAGAAGAGATGAATCATGAGTTAGAGTTTGACTCCAAAGCCGAAGTAGACTATCACACGTGCACGTAGATGTATAAGAGCCAATGAATTGTTTATTAGTGGGTATTGAAAGATAGGATTTGAATTTTTTTATTAAAATAATAAGTGTATTTGAAATGAAGCTTGATTTGAAAAAGCAGTAATCTAAATATACTCTTGATTTTGTAGATTAGTGAGATTAATTGCAGAAAATGTCAAAATGATATTTTCTTTCTTTTGTAAATAACATTTTGATTTTCTTGATTTTTGGTTATCTTTATTTTTTTTATTCCTTAATCTATCTTCTTCAAGATGTTTGTGGGTAACACTGTTGTAAACTCTCACGAGACACATGTCCACCAGGGTAATCTAGGAATTTAACGGCTTGTTGCATATGCTAAGTGGGTTATGAATTTTTTTCCTTTTTAGGTGTAGGCTTTGCTCAAGGATTAGCAAAAGGTAGGTGTGGGAATGTGATGAGGGTCATATGTTGCATATTTATATCTCTTATCTTACCCACTTTTGTATATAAATAATGCATCTACAAAAAAACCATCTACATTATTGTCCACTTTTGTTGAAAATTAGATTTTTGCTAGAACCTCAGCATGCAGATCCTCATGGGTCAGAATTGGATAGTAAGAGAAACGTAATAAGAGTTCACCAGTGGCTTAATTCTCATCTTTCTTGTAGGAGCTAACACGTTGTATTCATGATTGTCTACCCTCGAGAAATTTATTCATGTCCTTCTCTCCAATTCTTATTTAATTAATAATATGTTTGATTTAGTGAGCCCTCAAGAATCGAACATCAGTTCAAATCCTTTGGAAGAGTCATTCATTATTTCTTCCCTTAATATAAATGATAATAATTGGGCATTATACCATCTCTATATTGGATGCTAGTTGCAATTATTAAATAATGCGCACCATATAAGCTTGATTATGACATAAATAAAACTAAATTGGTTTATCTACTGCTTTCTACATATCGAAGGTAGTGGGTTTTTCTCTTGTGAATAACTATCTAATATAAGAACTTCATGGGTCCTTTGGCAAGCTCATGACTGGTATCAGTTATTGTTTATAAATACAATATCATATAAATATTTTAGATAATAGCATTCTCAACTTGGTGTAGAATTTACCTTCCACTTTGTTGCATGCTTTCGATAATGTTTCCTAATATTATTGATACTCCCACTAATAGTTTGGATTGTGTTTCCCATTACGGTACCTGTTGCATGATGATATGATGTATTTTAAAGTCAACAAATTAGATTTTTTTTGTTTCTACCATGTTTAACCATGCAGATTATATAGTTAACAAAAAACTTTCATATTGAATTACACAAATTAGGAACTTAGTGAAGCACCAGTCAATAGTATGTTTAACTTGTGAAAGGTACAAGTGCCATCATATTAGCTAGGTTGTTTACAATGCACATGTTCTCAACTTTATGACCTATAATTTAGCTCAAAAAACTTTGACCTAACTACAGAGTGAACAGACATTAGTTGACACCTAATTTTGCCCTTGATTTGATTGTCCTTAGCCAAATTCGTCACTCTATCATAGTATACCATTTTTGTGGATGTATCCAACATCAAATTGTTATCCTGCATAACTACTATTAGCATCATTTTTCTATGCTTTAGTAGTAGAGTAAGCATCGTTCAGCTGAAAAGTAACCTTATAGTCATATAACCATATGTGATAGATGTAAGGTGTAAGGGTGTTGATCATAAAATATTTGACCAAGTTTTTGTAGTAACTATCAAGCCAGTACAAAAATGCATGTACTTTCTGGGTTGATACGTTGTAGTCATCTTCATTATATATTACTCATAGGTGAGATAAAATTATAAAAAACAATTAAGAGGAGATTTTAGAGAGAATTTTCTTGTACACCCATCTAGGATTTTCTTCTCTACTTTTCTCTTGAGTGCTATGGAGGTAAACTTGGGGTTTTGGATCATTTGTGTGAGTCTCAATTTTATACTTCTTCAAGATTTAGTAAATTCCTCCTTCACCCGTGGAAGTAAATCAGTCAATTAGGCTAGTGGAACTACATTATATTTGTATTTTACCTGTTTGCTTATTTTATTTTCTTGATTTCTCAAGTTCTTGTGCTTGATCGTCGATTCAGTTCCGCCATATGCCCTCTATTTCCTCTTAATAACATTCTTAAGGTTTTAGTTTGAGATTTGTTTGTGGAATTTTTAGCGTTAAGATATCGGTGATCTAGATCAATTTCGAGAGGTTCAAGCGTTTAATCATTTTTATCATCAACATATAAGTATGAAATCCATCATGACCCAGCAAGGATTGAAGAAGACACTTTCAGGGATGGAGAAGCTAATTAATTTTTATGAAGATACATGAGAGGATTTAGTTGATCTAAATCTAATTTAGGTAAACGAAGGTTTGGATGAATCCTCTTTCGCGAAGATGATTGTTTCATCATGGAAGATGTTTCTTCATCTGAAATGACACCATTCTCTTCATACCATTCATGGTACACCAATTATCTCTTATTGCCTTCACCATTAAGATCAAATTTAAGTTTGATAAAGAAAATAAAGTATTTTTTTTGTTCGTTACCTTCTTTTAAGAATTTTATAGATATTACTTTTGGGGATAGACAGTCAGTTAAGGTCAATAAAGATAGAGTATTTTCTTAATCACATTACCATCAAGATGATAGATAGTTTCATTATGACAAATCTATTTTAGTTTTGTTTGCTAAAGAAACGGTCAATGATCGAATTTCTGACAATAATTTTATTTGCAACTATTGGAAAAGAATGGAGCACAGTATACAACATCATCTTAAGAGTAAACAGGATTTTTACGGTCGAGGATCATTTATTATTTTTGCAATCATAATTTAGGATGAGGTGAATTTCATTTTATCATTTATTGATGACTCGATCAGTGTCAAGGATAGACAAATCTTGAACTTTGGATGTTCATTTGACATCTGTTCCACAAGGAAGCTAGTTTCCACATGCACTTTAGTTTAAGGTGGAATTATTTTCATGGATAATTATATTACATGCAAATCACCTAGTCAAGGAACATTTAAGATCCATTCGCATGGTGGAAGCATCACTATTCTTTCATGCATTCACCATGTCCCTAAATCAAGATTTAACCACCTTTTTAGAAAGCCTAAATTCAAAAGGGTTCACTTTCAAGGCAGAAAATAGTTGCATGGGAATTTTCAGAAGTACTCATGTTAAGTACAAGGCTAAGAAAGACAATTTGTACTTACTTCAGAATTTAGAGATTGCAGATTAGAGTTCATACTCTTCATCTTCCAATTTGGAGTTCACTGCACGTCAGAGTTGGCGATGTCTACAAAGATTTTTATTCTAGTATGGGTTTGTGTTCCTATTCATCCAATTCGGATTTGGAGGATCATTGGGTGTTCAAGTTAAGGTGAACTTGTTTAATCTACATTGCATATAAAAAACTTTTAGAGTTATGTAAAGAAGGTGGAGTGAGCTCATATAGTTCGAGTTGAACTAGTGTTGTTCAGTTTTATGAGATATTTTAGGGGTTGATTATATTCAAGTCAAGGTGGAGATTGTTAAGTTTGACTTGAATACACCAGTTCAAGTGGTTTTAGAATATATATTACAACAATGAATTCTAGTTGAATTTGGACTAGCTGAGTCAGTCTCTCGTTTGATTTGGATCACCTATATATAATGATGTCTACTACGATTCTGATTGGAAGCACTATATATCCCTCACAGGTGAGTTGCAATTATGAAGAGATTTTAGATAGTAGTTTCTTGTACGCCCATCTAGTGGTTGCTTCACTATTTTTCTCTCAAGTATTATGGGTGTAATTCGTGGTTTTGAGCTTTCCAGCATCCTTCGGATGGCATAACTTAGTATACCACCATAAGGTCCAGCAGTTGCCCAACAATCTTCAGATGGCATAACTTGAGAATGTTTGCAAGTATGGCTTGCCTCCCTGTTGAAGTAAGTAGATGAGTAATTGGAAGTCTTAGGTTTAAGACCAGGCAATATATACATATCTTGTGCTGTTTAAAAAAACAATAATAATGATGATCACACAATTTACAAAATACCATCATGTTTGATGAGCCAAAGATGGATATGATCAAGGTATCAATCCAAATATAACCATGACATGGGACACAGGCAAGCTCTGAGGCAATGTTTGGCTATTCGAGTTAGCAGTTGGACCCCAAACTCCAGCGAAATAGGTTAAAATGGCTAGAGTTAGGAGTTCTTAGGTTTACAATGAAAAGGGTGTAGAACAATCCATTTTGGATAGGTATAAAACCTACTAGCATGCTCGAATTAGGCAAGCTTACACATGTTGTTGAAGTCTTCCTTCAGCTGTTGCCCAACAATCTTTTTCCCATCTTAACATTGATTTTATCCCTTCATGGCTCTCTCATCTCATTATTTATTTCCACAATATTTCTCTCCCCAAACTTATGCACTTAAAATATATTCTAGGAGCTATTTTCTCTCTCCATTTACTTCTCTTATTCCATTTCTTTTATAATTTTTAAAATAGGATTATAAGCATGCATTAATATAAAAAGAGATGATTATGGACAATACTTTTTAAAGTTAATTGTCCGCATGCAATACACAAAAGGAAATCACGTCAACCAATTCAAAAATGACGATGTAACATTATAATCCCCAACTCCAACCAAACAACTTTCTAGATTCTAGGCTTCATAATTCTTCTAACTGAACATCAAAATAGATAAAATTTCCAATTCTTCCAACTATTCTCCTAGAACCTCATAACTCCAACACTTTGAGACATGAGTTTATATGCGACGAGTTGGCAAATTTTAAATAGACAGATATTAGAGCATGGATCTATTTACACACATAGACGATCTCACACACACAAGCACACAGCCCTCGCATTTAGAGGAACAACAAACTCTCTTTAACACATCTTTTTACCTAATGACATTTGTTAAAGAAAATCATGATGCATATTTGGATATGTGATGGACTAAGAACTTAGAAGCACATCGCTTTGAGCCACAACCCTATAGTGCGCTTTACAACACTTTACATGTCAAATTTGGCCTTGCATCACATACCTCTTTTACCTTCCAGATCCTATTTAAACATATTTTTCTAAACCTTTTCCTTGCTCTAGTATAATGATACCTAATTTCTTCATAGATTTACATGATGATAACCTTATGAATAATAGGAAATGTATTTCCAAATGTTACATCACGTCAGTGTCCAACACGAAATCATTTTGCTAAAATGGAGTGTCCAGATAACATATTGAGATTTGGTGCACTAGTCAATCATGGGCTTTAAGGAATTAGCAGATCAAACCAAATCCAAATGATCATCGCTATAGATAAAATATAATAATAACACAAAAAACTAAGATTTACATGGAAAACCCTAAATGGATAAGTTCCCAAGTAATCAATTCACTGCAATAGATTAAAAGAATAAGTTCCCAAGTACCCATATCACTCTAAATAATATGTTCAATGTTGCAAAAATAAGCTCTGATACCACTTGTTGCAATGTGGAAGTAGATTGTAGTTCAAGTTAATATCTATCAAACTAGAGATTAGATAATCAAATAAAACAAAAAAAATAGAAAAAACACATAAAAGGGGGTAACACCAAGATTTAACACGGTAAGTCCTACATTCATGGAACCACTCAATTAAAACTTCACTAATTAGAAATTCTTGGATCTCACAAGTTGAAATTCTCTCCAAGATTTTTCTCAAATCTCCCCAAATTACTCCCACTTGTGTTTCTAATTAAAACCACTCTCAATGTCATGCAGGTGCTAAGCCTATTATGAAACAGATAATCTTATTATAAGTCAAGTGATAATATATAGATGTCACAATACTATACAAATAAATCCATAGACGATGTGTAACTAAAAACCAAGATAAGATAGTAACCTATATAACATTCCCCATCAAATTGGAGCATAAATATCAATTATGCTCAACTTGTTACATAGATTAGAGAACACTATCATTGATGCATCTTTAGTTAGAATATCAACAAATTATTCTGAGGAAAAAGTAAATGGGGTTTGAATCAACTTCTTCATTGCAACATTTCTAACTAGACGATAATCTACTTCTATATGTTTGGTACGATTATGAAATATTTGATTTTGAGTATGTAGATGACAGATTAATTATCACAATGCATGAGCATAGGACTCTTAGGATTGAAATCAAATTCAATAGCAAGTATTTCAGCTACAGTAGTTCATATATAGTTTGTGTCATGGCTCGATACTCTGCCATAGCAGAAGATCGATATACTAGATCTTCCTTCTTACTCCTTCACATAACTAGATCATATCCAACAAACGTAAAGTATAAAGTAATAGATTTTCCGTCACCTTTAGTCCCTACATATCCAGCATCTGAAAAGGCAGAGATGTGAATATATTCATATTTCTTATAAATAAACCCTTTGTAGGAGAGTTTTAAATATGTAACAAAACTCTCAAAGCAGTTTTCCAGAGAATGTCCCTTGGTTTATGCATGAATTGACTTAGTAAATCAATGTCGAAGAAAATTTCAAGCCTTGTTATTGTGCAATACTTAAGTTTGTCAATCATCCTCCCACTCTACTTAACATCCTCATACAAATCACTGTCTTCACTCTATACGTCTAAATCTGACTCCATCAAGGTACTAGCAGCTTTCAAGCTAAATAAACCAGTTTTTTCATAACTAGATTTCTAACACCATATTGTGAAATTAAGAAGTCTTAGTATAAATCAAGAGATACATATGTAGCTATCTCAACACCATAAACCCATAGGCGATATGGACTAAACAAAATGATAAGATAATATTCAAATTTAAAAATGTCAATGCCATACCTTAGGGTTACAAACAACATATATTTATAGCCCCAAATCCAAATACAAGTTATAGACAATACTTTTTAAAGTTAATTGTCAGTATGCAATACACAAAAGGCAATCACGTCAACCAATTCAAAAATGACGATGTAATATTATAATCCCCAACTCCAACCAAACAACTTTCTAGATTCTAGGCTTCACAATTGTTCAAACTGAACATCAAAACAGATAAAATTTCCAACTCTTCCAACTATTATCCTAAAACCTCATAATTCCAACATTTTGAGGCATGAGTTTATCGAAGTGTCTGATGCGACCAGTCAGCAAATTTTAAATAGTCAGATATCAGAGAGCACGGATCTATTTACACACATAGACAATCTCACACAAACAGACACACAACCCTTGCATTTAGAGGAACAACAAACTCTCTTTAGCACATCTTTTAACCTATTGACATTTGTTAAAGAAAACCATGATGTATATTTGGATATGTGTTGGAGTAAGAACTTAGAAGCACATCCCTATAGTGCGCTTCACAACACTTTACATATCAAACAACCCTATAGTGCACTTTACAACACTTTACATATCAAATTTGGCTTTGCATCACATGCCCTCTCTTACCTTCGAGATCCTATTTAAACATATTTTTCTAAACCTTTTCCTTGCTCTAGTATAATGATACCTAATTTCTCCATAAATTTACATGATGATAACCTTATGAATAATAGGACATGTTTTTTCAAATGTTATGTCACTTCAGTGTCCAACATGAAATCATTTTGCTAAACTGGAGTGTCCAGATAACATGTTGAGATTTGATGCACTAGTCAATCAAGGACTTTAAGGAATTAGCAGATCAAACCAAATCCAAATGATAGTCGCTATAGATAAAAAATTACAACAACACAAAAACACTAAGATTTACATGGAAAACCCTAAAAGGAAAAAAAAAAAACAATCAATTCACTACAATAGATTAAAAGAATAAGTTCCCAATTACCCATATCACTCTCAATAATATGTTCAATGTTGCAAATATAAGCTCTAATACCACTTGTTGCAATGTGGAAATAGATTATAGTTTAGGTTAATATCTATCAAACTAGAGACTAGCTAGGATAATCAAATATAACAAAACAAATAGAAAAAACACATAAAATTGGAGTAAAACCCGATAACATCAAGATTTGACATGGTTCGAAGTAAGTCCTACATTCATGGACAACAATCAATCAAAACTTCACTAATTACAAATTCTTGGATCTCACAAGTTGAAATTCTTTTCAAGAAGGTTCTCAAATCTCCCCAAATTACTCCCACTTGTGTTTCTAATTAAAACCATTCTCAATGTCATGCCAGTGCTGAAGCCTATTATGAAACAGATAATCTTATTATAAGTCAAGGGATAATATATAGGTGTTACAATACTATACAAATAAATCCATAGATGACGTGTGACTAAAAACGAAGATAAGATAGTAGTCTATATAACATTCCCCTTCAAATTGGAGTATAAATATCAATTATGCTCAACTTGTTACACAGATTAAAGGACACTATCAATGATGCATCTTTAGTTAGAATATAAACCAATTGTTTTGAGGAAAAGTAAATGGGGTTTGAATTAACTTCTTCACTGCAACATTTTGAACTAGACGATAATCTACCTCTATTTGTTTGGTACGATCGTGAAAATTAGAGTTTGAGTATGTAGATGACAGACTGATTGTCATGATGCATGAGCATAGGACTCTTAAGTTTGAAATCAAATTCAATAGCAAGTATTTCAGCCACAGTAGTTCATATATAGTATGTATCATGGCTCGATACTCTGCCTTAGTAGAAGATCGATATACTAGATCTTCCTTCTTACTCCTTTACATAACTAGATCACATCCAACAAATGTAAAGTATCAAGTAGTAGATTTTCCGTCACCTTTAGTCCCTATATATCCAGCATCTGAAAAGGCAGAGATGTGAATATGTTCATTTTTCTTATGAATAACCCCTTTGTAGGAGAGTTTTAAATATGTAACAGAACTCTCAAAGCAGCTTTCCAGAGAATGTCCCGTGGTTTATGCATGAATTGACTTAGTAAATCAATATCGAAGAAAATTTCAGGCCTTGTTACTATGTGATACTTAAGTTTGTCAATCATCCTCCCACTCTAACTAACATCCTCATAAAAAACTCTGTCTTGACTCTATACGTCTAAATCTGACTCCATCAGGGTACCTTAGGGTTTTATTATAACTAGATTTCTAATGTCGTATTGTGAAATATTAAGATAGTCTTATTATAAATCAAGAGATACATATGTAGCTATCTCAACACCATAAAACCATAGGCGATATGGACTAAACAAAATGATAAGATAATATTCTAATTTAAAAATGTCAATGCCATACCTTAGGGTTACAAACAACATATATTTATAGCCCCAAATCCAAATATAAGTTTCTATGGGAATCCAACTAGGGATCTAAATAAACTCATGTTTTTTCTTAATCAAAATATAATTAGGATTCACCTTGGATTCTATTAAACCAAACTAATTGAATTCTCTTAGGAATCACCAACTAGTCCTTATTCCAATAATGAGTTTATCATATGGACTCTAAAATATGTCAAACTTCAATGGCCAACTGTCAAGAGTGCAAAAGAGAAGAGATTAAAGACTTATCATCCTAAGACGATTAAACACAATGCGACAAGCTTGTTATTTTAGTGCTAATCTTTGTTCTCCTCAGTTAATGGCTTCGAACAATATGAAGCCCTTTAACGTCCCATTTCCCGGATGGATACTAAAACGGAGTGTGTTACCGGTGGGCACATGTAACTCGATGTGCATAAGACCTATAAGTATGTAAAAGCATAAATGAATGGAACTAAATACTAGTCATCTACCAGAATTTTAGAAGTTAGTCTACTGCCATATAAAAGAGAAGATATACATGTCGAAGAAAAAAACAAGTACCATTCTGATACAAAAATTAGAAACAAGCACGAGGGATACTGAAGACGATAAAACACAATGCGACAAGCTTGTTATTTTAGTGCTAATCTTTGTTCTCCTCGGTTAATGGCTTCGAACAATATGAAGCCCTGTAACGCCCCATTTTCCGGAGCGATACTGAAATGGAGTGCATTACCGGCGGGCACATGTAAAAAGACGTGCACGAGGCCTATAAGTATGTAAAAGCATAAATGAATGAAACTAAATATTAGTCATCTACCAGGATTTTAGACGTTAGTCTACTGCCATATAAAAGAGAAGATATACATGTCTAAGAAAAAAACAACAAGTACAATTCTGAAACAATAGTTAGAAACAAGCCCTCAAAAGAGTGATACATACAAAATCTAAAAATACAAAAGTGGAGGCCGAAGAATCTATCGTGAAAGTACCCGTACATATCGAGGACCTAGGCAAAATACTAATGCTGAACCCGCCGTGCCGCTAAGCACCCAAGCAGATACTGATACTGAGTAATTGGTCGTCCCATTAATATGGACTAAAACAAGAGATAATGGCTCAGTACCATCGGGCGTCCCCGCGGATGGGCCCCTATTTCGGTTGCGCAACCTATCCTAAACTTTTTACGATACAAATATTTATTCACCATTTACTTTTTCCATAATCCAAGATTCCAAGTTACATTAAATGTAAATCAATCCAGAATATGATGAACCAATCATGTCAAATTAATACATATACATGTCTATCATCTAATCAATATCTGAGTAACAAGAAAGATATGATCCACAGTAAAATCAAGTTAACAGACAAGTCAGGATCCATGGCATTATCAAGATATGTGTATGTACTAATAAGGAAAATCCGACATATTTTCATGTATTTTTGTACGATTAACTAGTACGTATATTTCAAGGGCAATCATGATGGAGCCTAGAATGTTAGAATAAGTGTTATGAAAATTAATCATGTATTGAAACCACGCATATACAACTATGCATATAAACAAATATTACATAGGTGGGTACTAAGGTGTAAGTAGAGAAATCAAATAGGCTCAATACTATTATGACCAATACATTAATAATATATGAATTTTCCAAAATCTAGCATGATTTCATAGTATGGAAAGTAGCAAATTTATTAAATCTTACTAATGTATATATTAAACATGGATTAACATAAAAAGAATTATGACCTAATATAATATCTCGTATAAAATAAATATTTTAACAATTTAATATAGAAACTTATTTGAAACCTTCTTTTTAAAACATGATTGTGAATATATATATGTATGTATGTATGTATGTATGTATGTATGTATATATACACACCTATGTTCTAATGGCAAGTGAAAAGTGATTTACAATCATTGTATTGTACATGAAGAATTTATATGAAAAATTCAAATGTATATCCAAATATGATGAAAATTCATAAAGATAACTTCTTTGTAATTTCAAAATAAAACATATAGTTTAGGTTTGTAACTTATAGTTTAAGCATAGGAGGTCATAAATAAAATCATAAATTTAATACATAACCATAGAGTTGAGTGTAAAAATCATATTTTTATATTTAAAATCATAAAGAATTTTTTATAAGGATATCACCTTTCTAAATTTAAACAAATTAAGATTTTAAATTTGCTATAAAAGGTTTTAGTTACAAAATAAAATCATAAGAGTGGATGTGATTCTACTGGCCTTGATGCGTTAGGCAAAATAAGCCTATCTTGAGCTTAAAGAACTTCTTCTCTTTCTTCTTCTCTTTTCTTGTTCTTCTTGAGAGTTGGAGTAAAAAGAGGTTGAGAAAAATGAAGGAGAGATATATAATGAGGAGAGGAAATGAAAAGAATGGGAGAAAAAATAAAATAAGACAATGGAGATATGGGAGTAAAATGATTGCTTGTCATGCTTGGCCAAAGAATAAGCATGAGAGATATGGGGACAAGAGGATGACTTATCATGCTTGGCCAAAGGACAAGTATGTTGAAGGTAAGGTATGGGGTAGGTAGGTTAGGTTGACTTTTCATTGATATTTTACATTATATTAACCATATAAATATGGGAGTAGGTTTGAGATCCATAATTTGGGGAGATAGGGTATGGGAGGTATGGTTGAATAAAGACAAAATAGGTATATGACAAATGACTAGTAATAATAAGTTTTTTGAGTTGTTTATAACCATAAACTCAAATTAAACTAATCCAAATAAAATTAAACTTTATTTTACAAGTCAAAAAAAGAAAAACTAGTCAAAATATGTATGGACCCACCGGCGATGAAAATAATATTAACTTAAGTGACTATCTTAAAATTTTCAAGAAAATTACAAAAAATATAGAAAAATGAGACAAACACAACGCATTCAATTTAGGATTAATCTGATATCGATAATGTAAGTTATGTTGAAATTAAATTGTTACATTCTACCTTCCTTACAAAAAATTTTGTCCACAAAATTTAATTTTTAACTGATTGGAGTAATAAGATATCAATCAATTGATAAGAATGTGGTTATTGAGAAAATAGTTCCAATCAGAATATAGTTGAAAACTAACTAACTTGTCATACTATCTAAACTAGTGGGATAAATAATCAAAGATATATGATGGAAAAAATATCATAAGTCTTACTTATTAAGGTCCATGTGAATACTTGCAATAATTACTTACAGATCAATTATTGTCATGCCAATAGGTAAAACTCATAATAGCGAAAGTATATGATTTTGGTCGAAAATCAATTATGGAGTATCTCATAAATCCGCTTGCTATAGTTCTAATGAATGACTGTAATTATTGTCGACTGAGAAAAAAACTCTATAATTACCACGTCAACTCAATAGGACTCGAATAATAGAAATACAAGACTAGGTACACAAAAAATCAAAATATAAATATAGTATGGATAAAAGAACAAGGCAAGATAGAAAATCAACTAATAATAGTACCAAGATAAGATTTCAGATTAAACAAAAATTTGGACATATAGTAGTACTAAAGATATCCTAGATTAACCTAGAGCTCTGATATCACTATGTAACGCCCAATTTCCCGGAGAGATACTGAAACAGAGTGCGTTACCGGCAGACACGTGTAAGTCGACGTGCACGAGGCCTATAAGTATGTAAAAAACAGAAATGAATGGAACTAAATACTAGTCATTTATCAGGATCTTGAAAGTTAGTCTACTACCATATAAAATGAAGATATACATGTCTAAGATAAAAAGTAACAAGTACAATTCTAATATAAAAGTTCGAAACTAAATCCTCAAAAGAGTGATACATACAAAATCTAAAAATACAAAAGTGGAGGCCTAAGAATCTACTTCTGCTTAGCCTGCTCCAAAAAGTACGGGTCGTGCAATGGCGGATCCTTCCTCACATCTTCAATACCTGAGCATGTGGAGGAGCTTAGGGACAAATCCGACAAGTAAAACAATAAAAAGTAAGGGAGTGTAATAAAAAAATAAGTAAAATATGAGTGGATATGAAAGTATGTGCATGTGTGGAAAATATTAAACAATCAAGTAACAACATCAAGCAGGGATATATATATATATACATATCAAGTCTAAGTTAATATCTAATTTTAGTTTATATTTTGAACTAAATGGTGAAGAAATAGACCGTATCGTTAAACTACCAGTGCATACCCGGGACCCGGCCAAGATGCTGGTGCTGAACCAGCCATGCCGCTAAGCAGTCAAACAGATATCGATACTAAGTAACCAATTGTCCCATCAATATGGACTAAATAAGAGATGATAGCTCAGTACCATCCGGGCGCCCCTATGGATGACCTTCTATTTTGGTTGCGCAACCTATCCTAAACCTTTCACGATACAAATATTTATCCACCCTTTAATTTTTCCATAACCCAATATTTTAAGTTATATTAATGCAAATAAATCCGAAATATGATGAACCAATCATGTCAAGATTAATACATATACATGTCTATCATCTAATCAATATCCAAGTAACAAGCAAGATATGATTGATCCACGTAAAAATCAAGTTAACAGGCAAGTCATGATCCATGGCATTATCAAGACATGTGTATGTACTAATAAAGGAAATCCGGCTTAATTTCTTGTATTTTTGTACGAGTAACTGGTACGTATATTTCAAGGGCAAGCATGATGGAACCTAGAATGTTAGAATGAGTGTTATGAAAATTAATCATGTACGGAAAACCACGCATATACAACTATGCATATAAACATATATTACAGAGGTGGGTATTAAGGTGTAAGTAGAGAAATCAAATAGGCTCAATACTATTATAACCAATACATTAATAATATTTGAATTTTCAAATTCTAGAATTATTTCATAGTATGGAAAGTAGCGAATTTATTAAATCTTACTAATGTATATATTTTTTAAGTAAACGTGGATTAGCATAAAAAGAATTATGACCTAACATAATATCTCGTATAAAAGAAATATTTTAACAATTTAATGTAGAAACTTATTTGAAACCTTCTCTATAAAACATGATTATGAATATATATATATATATATATATATACACACACACACACACCATGCTCTAATCGCAAGTAGAAAGTGATTTAAAATCATTGCATTATACATGAAGAACTTATATGAAAAATTCACATGTATATCCAAATACGATGAATATTCAAAAAGATAGCTTCTTTGTAATTTCAAAATAAAATATGTACTTTAAGTTTGTAACATATAGTTTAGGCATAGAAGGCCATAAATAAAATCATAAATTTAATATATAAACATAGAGTAGAGTGTAAAAATCATATTTTTATATTTAAAATAATCATAGAAAATTTTGTATAAAGATATTACATTTCTAAATTTAAACAAATCAAGATTCTAAATTGGCTATAAAAGATTTTAGTTACAAAATAAAATCATAAGAGTGGATGTGATTCTACTTACCTTGATGGATTAGGGAAGGTAAGTTTATCTTGAGACTAAATAAGTTCTTCTCTTTCTTCTTCTATTTTATTATTCTTCTTGAGAGTTGGAGTAAAAAAAGGTTGAGAAGAATGAAAAATGAAGGAATGGTATATAATGAGGATAAGAAAAGAAAAGAAAGTGAGAAAAAACATAATAAGACAAAGGAGATATAGAAGTAAGATAATGGTTTGTGATGTTTGGCCAAAGAACTAGAATGAGACAAAGGAGATATTGGGGCAAGAAGATGGCTTGTCATGCTTGGCTAAAGGACAAGCATGGTGAAGATAAGGTATGGGGTAGGTAGATTAGGTTGACTTTTCATTGATATTTTACATTATATTAACCATATAAATATGGGATTAGGTTTGAGATTCATAATTTAGGGAGATAGGGTATATGAGCTATGGGTGAATAAAGACAAAATAGGTATATAACAAATGACTAGTAATAATAGGTTTTTGGAGTTGTTTATGGTCATAAACTATAATCAAACTAATCCAAATAAAGTCAAATTTCATTTTACAAGTCAAAATAAGAAAGACTAGTTGAAATATGTGTAGGATCCACCGGTGATTAAAATAATATTATTTTAAGTGACTATCTTAAAAATTTCAAGAAAATCACAAAAGAATATAGAAAAATGGGACAAACACAACGTATACACTTTGGGATTAATCTGATATCAAGAATATATGTTTTGTTGAAATTAGGTTGTTACAAGCCCTAGCGATGTCATCTTTCTCAATTATCTTAAAAGAGAACTATTTCTATGGTGACAACTGTAGTTCTCTTTGCTCTACTCGATTAATCTGTCTCTCCTATCACGCACGCACGCACGCACGCAGACAGACACACACACACACACACACACACACACACACACACACACACATATATATATATGAGATTATTACTATAGGTGAGCCGCCAGCTCAGAAAAAGTTACGTGAGCTAGCGGAAAAACTATAATCATCTAATGATTTTTCTTCAATTTTTTTAACAATTATTATCGCTATCTTCTTAACTTCTTTAGAATTAAATTTCATAAACTTTGGAGTTCTTTTACCCTTTCATCAAGTGCATACAAAATGTTTTATTTATTAAAAACCATTAATTTTGTGTTAATTTGATGGAGGACCAAATCAAAATTAAAACTAAAGAAATTGGGTATGAGTGAACCCTAGGGGGTCGAGATCATAATCCAAAAGAAATTTTTTAAAAAAGATTATTGGAGTTATTGGAAATGAACTGTAGCTCAGGTAACTTGTGTTAGCTATCAGCTCATTTCCATCTCTCTCTCTCTCTCTCTCTCTCTCTCTCTCTCTCTCTCTCTCTCTATATATATATATATATATATATATATATATATATATAGACACACACACATATAGTCTCCCCTCCAGTGCTATGAGGGAACCCATCGCCCATGGCTCGCCAAGCAACGTCCATGCCATTGAATTACTAATACCTTTTATTCTCTTCCTCTAGTAACGGTTTTGGTCATCATATTTCCACAATTATTTTCAGCATGAACCTTCTCCGCTAGCAACTTTTGCTTATCGAGTATCTACGATGTCCAATGCTACCTAATGCCAATGTTTTTTACTTCAAAAGAAAAGTTGGATTTTTGCATAGAAGTATGGCATCTGGTATGTGAACACACTCCTGAGTCTATTAAGTTCTCTCAAACAACTTCATTTCATCCATAATCATTACATTACGATTCCTAACTCATCATCTTTTGTAGTAGCAGATGCTTTCTACTTCTTCTACCCCCACCACTAGAACCACTTTGATGTCATTAGCCAAATAGGTAGATGACATGTTATAAGATGTGGTTTCAATAGTTGCATAAAATTACTAGTGGTACTTGGTTCATTAGAAATGATTATCTGATTCAAAAGCCAATTTGGCACTTCCTGATATAAGTGCCTTTCTAGATTTATCTTTCACCTTAGCTTATCCATTATGAAGCTGATTCTATCTCCATTATCTTTGCTCAGAGTAGAAGAGTGTACATTGGTTCCTTGACATCCACCATAGATCATTTGTGAAGTTTCATGCAAAGATACTGATAAACTCAATCTGGATATGATTTGACATTTATTATCGCTGCAACATTTACCGGAGGTGAATGTTATGCAGCCAGGGTTGGTTGATAGATATATAATTTTATAAAGATTTGATTAGCATTTTATTTTTATTATGTCATATTTTGATTTACTTACACGTGTTCTGTTCATAGTTAATGATGTGAAGAAATATTAAAACTTTTTGATTAAGATACTTTTCCACATGCAAGGATGATGGCTCTTCTGTGACTGCATCAAAATTTGCATCTTTGTGACTTTTGCCATCTACAAAAGATAAGTTGTTGATAAATGATGATAGTAGCGGATCGGAAGCAGAATCTGATGAATCTCCCTTCTTCCTGATTGCAGCTCCAACAAAAGAAGTGCTTTCATAAGATTCCATTTGAATGGCTTCCAAATTACTAGCCCATAAGCTCATTCTCTGAGATTTCCTACGCTGTGAAAAACAAATGCTTGAAAAAGCAATTTGCATAATGTTCTTCCTCACTATCAGTTCCTATCCTCTAAGTGACCGATACCTTCGAGAGATATGAGTGCTGCACTATCATATATTTAATCATATCTTTTCCTAGATTGGCTGCACATACCGGGCATACCTGACATGGGCGAAATTGGAAAACAATTTGAGTATGCAAATAAGTTGATAGAAACAGTATAACTTATGCACGAGTGAACTAGAATGCAAAATCATTGGTAGTGGCATGGATAAGTATCCGAAAAGGTAGCAGCAAATAACACGAAAAGGAAGTAAGTAGCGGATCTCATTATACTTAGCATCTTGGTCTATACTGCATAAGAGGAAAAAAATAAAATATTTCAGAAACTAATAAGGAGAAATTTAATTTTCCCATTCTACACTGGAACAATTTAAGTATATCTTATAAAATACCCAGCATAATTTGAAGCTATACATCAGGTCCCACTGATGATCTCTAGAGAACAAAACTGAGGATGTTGTGCAAGCCCTTTTCTGGGATGAGTTGAATATATAAATCCCTACTTCTTCATATGCCAATGGATTACAAAGGCACCTGCCCGGGATGTATTACTACATAGTTCTTAAAACAATGTAGCTAATTATTAATTGGAGATATATTCATTGCTTGCAATACCTTCTTGAAATCATAGATTCCATGTAGAGGAATGAAATTAGGAACTTCTTATTCCACAGCTAGCAATATGCTCTAACGTCAAGGATTTATTGCTGACCAGCTTCTCTAATACCTTATAGAAAATTCAAGGTCATATTCTTATCCTAGACGAAGACCAATCCTTGCAAATACCAGTAATAAATTCCAAGCAAGTGTTACTACCCAATTGATATATTATTGACAATCATATGGTTGATCCCGCAAATCGGAATCCTCTTTCCTTGTATTTAGAAAAGGATGGCTCTGCTACAGACCATGTTAGCAACTGCTTAGAAAAGGAGAGAAGAGGGAAGCTAATAAGATTCTTGGTCATATAGTCTCATTTTACTTGCAGTAAGGATTTGGTCATACATCTCAAATACCGATAGGGACAAGAAAAATAACACCCTCAACATAATATTATATGGACAAATATGTTCTCTCCTATCATTAGAGAAATGCTCCCAGGATAATTTACTGCACAGATCATAGTAACAAAAAAAAGGAGATGAAAATGAGGATCAATGAACAAATCAGGAAGTCGTAATAAGATATGGTAGAAAGCAAGGTACATGATAGAAATTGATCTATTGATTGAAGATATTCCAATGGATACAAAGGCTGATGTTTGTGAGTGAAAAGGAGATATACAATGAAAGAAGGAAAGAAATAAGTGACACTGGAGAAAACAATGAAAATATTGCAGATATGGAAGAAGTAGCTATTGTTGAGTGAATAAATGTGGAGTAGCTAAAGAACAAATTTACATTAGTAAGTGAAATATTATTATTTCAGTCGTAAGAGCGAATACATGTTGGCCTCATGATGTGCTTTTCAAACCCCAATGCAATATAGTTGTAGCCCTGTAGTGTATCAAGTTGTGGTATACATGCATTTTCAATAAGGAAGGACATGTATTATATCCCAAATATATGAAATCTGGCCCATCATCATGGCGAAAATTCACAAGCAAAGAAAACAGTGAAATTGTTAAGGACTAGTGTAGGAGAAAAATACATATGTACATGTAGAAACATCATATCAAATACCACATGCAGAGTTGCATGTGCATGTTAGTGGGAGGCACCAATATAGTGCAGATAACTTGGTCCTAGTTAAATTAGATTTGGAAAGAATTAATTTGATCTAGAGAAGAATGCCTGTCCTGAACATCAAGTAGAAGTTTTTTAAATTTAAGCTTCACCATTGTTTCTATTGATTTTTCCATGCATTCATAAGAAATTAGTGGAAAAGTTCATACAAAGAGCTGTCATTTTCATGGTAGTTCATAGGTTTGACTGTTCAAGTAAATGGAGGAAAAAGTATCACATTTTGCAACAATAACATTCAAGATAATAATTACATGAAGAATAACTTCCACTTATTACCAAACTTTACAACGGTCATCAAACAAAACAAAAAAGAATGAAGCAAGAAAATGATATCAAAAGATTTTTAAATCTTATGCTAATCCTATATATGCAACTTTCATAATAGATAGGATTATAAATTTGTAGTTGCAGGGTGCATTACTATTTGAATGGTGCAATGATACATTGGCCTTGTCAAAAGCCAGGTAGAGCAGGCACATCTATCTTGAAGCTGGTTGTATTAGGCATATGTCGAACTCACATATCCTATGTTATTTTGGAATCTATGGCATGTAAATGTGTCATGTCTGAGTCAGCGTTACCATGTCTGTGAAGCGTAGGTCAAAAGGGTTGGCTCCAATTCCAAGTCAACAAAGTGTGTTGGTCAGATACATGCAGATAAAAATATAAACATGGTGCAAATCCGAAAAGAAATAAACAATCACCGAAAGCAATGACAAATTCAAAAGTTAAGCCTCTTGTTTTCTTAATAAGGCTACTTGACATTTTGCCTTAGTTTCAGCCATAAATAGTTAAGAATTGTTTAAATATCTTGTTTGCCCACAATCCTGAGTTTTATCGAGTTTTGGGAGTCGAATACTCTGTTTTGACATTTTCATAATTCATATTACAATGTGATTAAGTCACCAGTGGCAGTTTCGTAGTTATGGTTACATCACGACAAAGTCAAGAACTTCGGATATTAAGGAGATAATTTTTTTGAGATAATTTAGTATTTATTATGAAATATTTCAAGAGATAAATTCAATTCGTATCTTTAGAGATATAAAATATCTCATCATGTCTTCTCTACAAGTAATAACCTTGTTTTCAAGTTGTATAGTGGTGTAGCAATTAAGGAAAGTTAGAGAAAAGAGTTTTGTTAACCCATCCAACATTCTGTTCTATTTTCTCTTGAGAAGTTTAGGGGTGTAAATTTGTGGTTGTAGGTTTGAGTTAGATTTTTCTCAACCTTTTACTCCTTTAAGATATATTGATTCTCCTCCTTCGTCCATGGATGTAGGTCAGCCATCTTGCTTAGCAGAGCCACATTATATTTGGGCTTTTTCCCTTAAAAGTGTATTTTATCATATGATATCTCAAGCTTGAGATATTAGGTCTTGTGGTTATTTACATAAACAATGTTTTCGATATATAAATTGTTATTTCCTTCAATAAACAATATTGTACATTAAAAAATAAATAATCTAATCAAGTCTACAAATATCTAATTTTTTTGGGCAGAATAATGCAAATTAATGGGTAAATAATATCCATACCGCATTTTTCACATCAAATCAATGTTCCTATGCAGATGAGCACAGAGGACAGGAACTTCCACTTCAATTTAGCAATGGGACATGAAAAGTAGTCCAAATGTCCAATGTACACATCAGCTTCATCTAAAACAATCAAAGTTAGAGTTCAGTTATGTTAGATAATACAAAGCATGGAATGGTGATATTTGAGAAGCAAGAAAGTCAAGTAAAAGCAATTTCAGTGCAATGGGAGTTACAAATCTTTAAGCTCGTCTATCGATTTATTCCGCATAATCCGTATCAGCTCGGGAGCTCGAATACTGATATAAATAGATACTGAGTAAATTTAGCTATATATTTAAATCTAGTCTTCAATTTCAAATTCTATAGAGCGGAGAGTTCTTATCTCATTATTTTGGATTTTTTTTTTTTTTTAATTATTCCAGATCAGCCGATTTTCGGGCAAATACCCGATTAAAATAACCAAATTAAATCAAGAATTCCAATTTTACCTTTATGCCTGCTACAAATTTATCTCCAGAAACCTTGCAGTCTTTGTTGACCAAATTTGAATTGAAATTGACCAAATAACAATTTTTAAATAAGATGAAATTTAAGTACATATCTTCCAAAAGCAGTTTGATCTATCAAATAAATTCAGAAAAATCTGCAAAATTCTAGCTTCTTCCTCTCGTTCCCCTCTTCATTTTTTCTTCAGACCTCGAATTCTAATTCTCTCTCCAATTTCTTGAAATAAATTGCCAAATATTCAATCTGAAAGTGGGCTAAAAATCCAAGTATTGCTCTTTGAGCTTTGTTCTTAGGTTTTGCCACTTCAAATCATTCTAAACTTCTCCACCAACGTGGAAACCCTTCTCCAGCCTCTGTCCTCGATCCTTAATGTCATTATTGGGGAATTTCTCTATTTTTGAGGAACATTCGCATCAATATCAGTTCATATCCGATTTTGATTCAACAAGAGGCAAAAATACAATCTCAAACCTTTCAAACTTATAATTTCTTGATGTAATCTCTTTTTATGTAATCTTAGATATATTATTAACTAAATCTCATGATTATGAATGCCCAAACTTGCATATAGTTTGAGTTTCATTATCCGTGTCACCCCATGCATGTTATACATGCACAAAACATATCGCTATCAAAGATAAGCAACAACCTATTTTAGAACTACCATAATTTTTGCATCTTAACTCCGATTGACCTCATTAAACTGCCATTAGAAATATGATTCATTTAGCTACAATTCATCAAACTATAGTAGACTCTAATTCAGCCATTTACCTAGTCAAAAATGAATGGAAGTTCATTAAATGCTGTTGTACCAGGTCTGTTGTACAGCAACACCATGCCCATGGTAAAATGACAATAACTTTTTCTCTCGAACTCCAATTGAGCCCATTCAAGTTTCATTAAGAAGCTAGTTAAATTGTATAAGACAGACAAAAATACTAAACTCTAAATTTAATATTATTTTTGGTCAAATCAAATCTGGAAGTCATACCTATACTAGGTCCATAGTAGCAGCAGCATGTTCATAGTAAAACGACCATAATTTTTCTCTGGAACTCCAATTGAGTCCATTCAAGTTTTATTAGGAAGCTAATTAAATTACCTAGGATTGATAAAAAATATTAAACTTTAAATTTAATATTATTTTGGTCAAATCAAGTCTGGAATCTCATTGTACCTGGTCCATAGCTGCAGCACCATACCCATAGTAAAATGAGCATAAGTTTTGTTTTAGAATTCCATTTAAACTCATTTAAAATTCATTAGAAAGATAATTGAATTCTCCATAACTGTATAAGATCTTAGCTCTAATTTTATTTTGAGCTAGTTAAACAAGACCTAAAAGTCTGATATGTCTACTAAGGTACAGCAACATAAGCACATGTTCTATGTCCGTCATATACCTCTTGTTTTATGATATGATACCCATGTACACATATTCAATCACTCTTATTATTACTTGTACATGATAATTTCAGACCTGTCATAGCCCATATTTAGGCATACATGCCATATTTGTGCATATAACACTAGAAACAAGGTATGGTATACAATGCACACAGCCACACATGTTATTTAATATGTTAGTATTTATATTTGTTATTCTTACTTGGAAATGATATCTCATGCACGTGAATATATCTTGTAACTCTTTTGTACATGCTAGTATTACTCGTATACTTGTCAGTATTGACGTGCTTGTCACTTTTATTTTTACCTGGCTTACATGCACACATATTTGATTATGCATGTTACTATCAGTACATATTATTCTTTCTTGGAAATGATACCTCACACACATGAATATATCATGTAATCTCTTGTACCTGCCAGTATTTCTTTTCCTGTAACTCTTATACCTGCTAGTATTATTTTACTCTTGTACTTACCAGTGTTGACATGCGTATTGTTTCATATTCACCTAGCTATTAACACATGTACCTTTATTGCATATGTCACACTAATACTTGGCATTTACTGCATTGTGAGTGTGGGAGAAATGAATGGTGGACTAAAACACGTATTGCAGGAGTCTTGCCTTGCTTGGGATACATCCGTCAATTTGTTTACTGGCACTATTTGTTTTCTAGTTGTGCCTAGCAGCACTACTGGCTTGTTTGGAGATCGGTGTTTGGGCTGTGATCTTGAGTATATACGGGATATCCAGTTTGCCTAGTAGCGATCCGGTAGAATCGTGGTACCGGGCATGCACGGTACACCACTAGAACACGTGAAAATCTCACCATTTAGTTCCAAACTAAAATGATAAAGGTTGTGTCCATTTGCAAGTTCATATTATGCTATATGCACCAAATGCTTCATGATTCAAGTTCTCTTATACATGCAATGTACCACATGATTCATATTATATTTGGCATATCTTTCTTGTTTACATCATACTACATTACCATGTATTGAATGATTCATGTTATATTATTCATTCCATGTGCCACTTAATTCATGTTATATTTGGTATACCATGTTGCTTGATTATGTTATATTATATATACTATATACGTCATGATTCATGTTATATCTAGCATACTTTCTGATTCATTTACATAGATCTTTTATATTGTTCCTTCTAACATACCATACTGATATAATTCTCATAGAATTGCACAAGTTTGGGTTTGTATTCCTGTTTGGGTTCTAACTCCTGGAATTATCACAACCTAAGTCTGCCAGTTGAAATAGTGGTAGTAGAGAAGGACCCACCCCTCAAGGATCCATATTTTCTTGAGTAAGGCAAGCACCAGTATCCAGCTTCTTGTAGGATCCTCATCCTTTTGTATATATTTCATTTAGGTTTGTATGTACACATGTATCATATTTTCTAGTTATGTCCATGGTATCCAATTGCTCTTGTATATATTCAGTACTTGAGTTGCTCTGTATTTGACTCTACATGAGCAACCTTTTGATGTACATAATACTTATCTTTTCTATATAAACTTGGTTTTGGATATTGCTCTATTTATACCTGTGATGTTGTAGTAGATATAGTCAGACTTGTTGTTTATATCATGTATTCATACTTCCATATATCTTGCTTGCATTCGTTTGAAAAAGAAAAAAAATATTCTCGTGTACTCTAGTATTGAGAGTGCTCGCCGGTGACATCCTATTCATATTGGGTCACACACACGGGCTCACCTGTGTGATTTGGGGCGTCACATCTGAAGCTATTAAATAATGTTAACAACATTTATTCCCTTGGAGGAGATTAGTGATTTACAACTACAGTACTATCCAGACTTATTTAACAAATACATCCATAAAGTTTGTAATGTTTGTATACATAATCGCATTCTAGTTTATAAACATAAAGTCTGCTCCAGCTTGAATTACATAATAACCAAGAGATCAGTAACAAAAGAGAAAAATGGCTACAATGTTATCAGCTAGACTATGAGGACTTCTTATGATAATAAAAGTATAAAATAGTACCTATGCATGTCAAACTGGCTTTTCCTCTAGTGGTCTGACTAGAAATAGATGCACTTGAGCAAATCCAGGATCACATTAACTCATTAAGTAGCCACGCCTACGATGCCCAGAGTAAGTAAATTGAGAATGGAGTGCTCACAATGTAATTCCAATAGTATGATCTCATCCGGGGTTGTTCTTCCATTTAATAAACCATGTGACGAATGACATAAATAACCTACTGACTGGCCTTTAGGATTTTAAGTAATGCTCCACTAATTACACTAGTAGCATTGAAACTTTCTCAAAGAAGGCTCTTAAATTACTCCCTCTTGTGTTTCTAATGAAAACCACTGTCAACGTCATGCAAGTGCTATGCTTGATGTGAAATAATCAGATAAAGTTATTATAAGTCAAAAGATACATATATAGAAGTTATAATACCATACAAATAAACCCATAGCCGATGTGGGAAGAAAAATAAAGATAAGATAGTAGTCTAATCTAACACTTCCCTACAAGTTAGAACATAGTTATTAATCATACCCAACTTATTACACAGATTAAAGACATTATTAGTGGTGCATTTTAATTAGAATATCAATCAATTTTTCTAATGGAGTAAATTGAGTACAAATCAACTTATTTAGCACAACGTTTCGAACTAGATGACAATATATACTTGGTACAATAGTGCAATACTAGATTTTGAGCAATGTAAATGACAGACTGATTATCACAATGTGTAGATAAAGAATTCTTTGGCTTAAAATCAAATTCAGTCAACAAGTTTTTCATAGTAGTTTATACGTAATATGTGTCATAGCCCGATACTTTGCCTCAAAAGAAGATCGAGACATTATATTTTACTTCTTACTTCTTCATGTAACTAGATTATCTCCAACAAACGTAAAGTATTTAGTGATAGACTTCCTACCACCTTTGTCCTCTGCATATCCAGTATTTGAAAAGATAGAGATGTGAACATGTTCATATTTCTTATAGAATAACCACTTTTTAGGAGAACTCTTAATATATGCTAAAACTCTTATAGTAGCTTTCCAGTAAAAATCCCTTACTGTATACATAAATTAACTTAGTAATCCAACAGTAAAAGAAATTAGTCATGGTAATTGTGCGATAGTTAAGTTTATCGATCATTCTCCTATATTATTTGACATTCTCATATAACAACACTATCTTCACTCCATACGTATAAATCTGATTCCATTGGGATACTATCAAATCTGCACTCAAATAAACCAGTCTCTTCATAATTAGAGCTTTGATACTATATTGTGAAATACACATATAATCTTATTATATGTCAAGAGATACATATATAGATGCCACAACACCACAGAAATAAATTCATAGGCGAGGCGATGTGGTATTAAACACAAAGATAAGATAGTAGTCTTATCTAAAAATATCAATACCATACCTAGGGCTTACAAACATCATATATTCATAACTCCAAATCCCAATACAAGTTTCTATGGGAATCCAATTGGAGATCTAATTAAAATTATGTCTTTATCTCGATCCAAATATGATTTGGATTCAACTTGAATTCGAACTAAACCAACAAATTTGAATTCTATTAGGAGTCACCAATTAATCTTAGTTTCAATCATGAGTTTAATACCATATAGCCTCTAAAACATGCTAAACTTCAACACCCAACTATTTGAAGTACAAACTAAGAGAAGAGATCGAAGACTTATCATTCCTAAAATGATAAACACAATGCAACAAGTGCGTTACCTTAGTGCCAATCTCTATTCTCTTGGACTAATTGCTTCGAACAATATGAAGCCCTAGCGGTGTCATCTTTCTTGTTCATCTTAAAAGAGAAAACTCTTCGTTGGTGACAACTATAATTCTCTTTGCTCTGCTAGATTCATTTACATCTCTCTTGTCATATAAATACATAAATATATAGTCTTCCCCTCCATTGCTAAGAGGGATTCCTTTGAATTGCCAACACCTTTCACTCTTTTCCTTTGGAAATGGTTTTGTCATCATATCTACACAATTATTGTCTATATGAACTTTCTCTGCCAATAGGTTTTGCTTGTCGAGCACATCTGATGTTTAATTGTATCTTATGTCAATGTGCTTCGACTTCGAAAGGAAAATTGGATTCTTGTATAGATGTATGGCATCGGGTATGAGAACACACTCTTGAGTTTGATTAAGTTATCTCAAGAACAACTTCATCTATAATGATTAAGGTTACAATTCCAACCTCATCATCTTTTGTAGTACCAGATATACAGTACTTTCCAGTTCTTTCATTGCCACCACGAGAACCACCTTGCAAGCATAGCCAAAAGAGGTTGATGACATGTTATAAGATATGGTTTAGATAATAACAGAAAACTGCCAGTAATATTTGGTACATTGGAAATGATTTTCTGATGCAGAATCTGATTTCATACTTTTTTTATTTTCGTGCCTTTCTAGATTTACCTTTCACTTTAGCTGATCTATTATGGAAGCCAATTGCATCTCCACTACCTTGGCTTGGAGTAGAAGAGTGCATACAAGTCCTTTGACTTCCAACAAAGTTCGATTAAAATACTTCACACTAGGATAGTGATTAACTCAATCCATATATGATTGACGTTTATTATTGCTGCAACATTCATCGAGATGAAAGTTGTGAAGCCAAGGATAATAGATGGCGACAATAAATATATAATTTTATTAGGATTTGATTAGAGATATGAATAGAATTTTATTTATATTATATTGAATTTTGATTTATTTACATGCACACATACTTGGTTTACTATAAATAAAACTTGTGATTTTTTTAAGTATGGTATGTTATGAAATGTTGGGAAACCCAAGCATGTTTATTTGCTATTTGATAACTGTGATATCTTTCTTTATGATTCATTGAGTGGGTGTGGATTCGCTGGGTGATGAGCTCCGGACCCCTTTGTTTCTTTCAAAAGTCTCCACCATCGAACCTTTATTTTCCACCATCAAACCCTAATTCGCTTCTATATTACATCATCAAATATTAGTTTAATTGAATCAGGATATGTTCCTAAATTGATTGGGAGCAGCAGTTTATCATCTCAAACTGCAAAGTACTGAATTAAACTGTTATCTGAAATTTGAGAGCAGCCCGCCCTTCCAAGCTAGCTAATTGAATTCTTTGAACTAGCCCTCCAAAATTTAGCATGACTGCCCATAGAGCTTTTCAGGTTGTTTTTCTTTATGCACTGCATCCAACCATCAATCCAATGTTCCTTTCCCTTGGTTGTCTCATTTCTTTGATTCAAGATATTCTACTCAATGTTTTCGATGAAAAGAGCTATCACCAAGTCAGCTAACAACGAAAGGTAATGGAGGAGGAGAATAAAATGAAGTCCTCTAAGAGGTAATTATCATAATACATGCTAAGGTAATGGCTGTCTCATTTCTTTGTTCTTTTGGAGTTTCCATTCTATAATATTCCTGAAGTACTAAAAAAAAAAAAAATTGCTAAGACTGTGTTGAAAACACAAATATCCTTTATTTAAAAAATGCAGCATGGTCTAACACATGCTATACGTAAATATGACAACAAAGAATTGTTAAAAAAAATCTTTGTCATTGTAAAAATTCTGAAAACTTGAACTAGATTATAAATAGTATTTACGTTCTCCCGTATCTTCTAAAACATAAAACATCCATATATGTTATACATTAACCGAGCAACGAGTAATACAATATTTACTAGGGTTCATATTGAAATATAAGGGAGCAATAAAGTCAAAGAATAAAAAAAATGTCAAATGCAGTTAATGCTGCAGGAGAAATGTGACATCTAACAGTATTGAAGCTCAAGCATTTTGTCTCAGGATGTCACAGAATTTGCTATCGAACATTCTGTCTACTGCAAAGACTGACTTGGGGGAACATGGATGGTCAATTGTCAGATAAAATCTATATTTGAACTTTTGACTGCAAGAATAAAAACATAATGGTTGCCTTGTAGAGTTCTAGTACCCTTGTTAATTGTCCAATAAAATCTATATTTAAACTTTTGACAATAGTAATAAAGACATAATGGTTGCTTTGCAGAGTTGTAATATTCTTTCACCTGCTGGATCTGCTGGGTCAACAAAATATGTTGCCCCTTTTCATCCTTAAAAAGCTTAGCTGCCATAGTTAGTATTTGTTACCATGCAAAGATATAATAGGAACTGAATCTCGTTGGTAATTTAACAAGCCTCTAAACAAGAGAATATTGTTTTTTTTCATTAATTCTCAAGCTGCACAAGCCCAATGTTTCCATATTATAGAAAAAATTGAGAGTAAGATACCTTTGCACATGCAAGGATAATGGCTTTTCTATGACTGCATCAAAATTTGCTTCTTGGTGACTTTTGCTATTTTCAAAACAAATGATGATAGTAGCGGATCTGGAGCAGAATCTGATCAATTCCCATCTTCCTGATAGAAGCTCCAACAAAAGAAGTGCTTTCATATGATTCCTTTAGAATGGATTCTAGATTACTAGTCCTTAAGTTCATTCTCTGAGATGTCCTACACTGTGAAAAAAAAAAAAAAAAAACAAATGCTTGAAAAAACAATTTGCATAATGTTCTTCCTCACTATCAGTTTCTATCCGCTAAGTAACTGATACCATCAAGAGATATGAGTGTTGCACTGTTATGTGTTGAATCATATCTTTCCCTGGATTGGCTGCACGTGCCAGGCATACCTGTCATGAGCAAAATCAGAAAACAATTTGAGTAATGCAAATAAGCTGATAGAAACAATATAAGTTATGTACTACCAATGTTTAAGCTAGCAATAACAGTAACATAACATTTTGCCTTTATTAGGTTATGCTGCATATAGCATAACGCTTAATATAGGTTATGCAATTTTCTATTTATTTAATAGAGTTAATTACACTCAGACCCCTATTGTAGGGGATTAGTAGAACTTATTACCCCTCATGTTTGAAACTCTCACTTAGCTTTTTGGACTGTTATTGTGGTTAGTCAACATTGAGATATTCTCACTCTCTTTTAAATAAATCCACACTCATTTTCTTTAATTTCAATTTCGTCCTCTTCTCCCTTCTTAAAAATTCCACCCAAGGCGAGCTCTTATCTCCACTTCATTGTAGTTCTGCAGGTGCTCTCTCCCTCCCTCCTGTCCCTCCCTCCCTCTCTGTCCCTCACTCTCTTTCTGTGTGTCTCTCTCCCATCTTCTTTCTTGATTACCTCTCTTCTTGTTGTATTGTCCAAGTAGATACTCCCTCTTCTTCCTTTCTCCCAAGTTCCTTTTTTCCGTGTTTTGTTTTTTCATGATTTGCAGTAGTGTTCAGTTTTTATTTTCATCCCATTGAGAAAGAAATTAGGTAAGAGTAGATATTGTTTTTGTTCATTTTGAGATGCTTATGCATGAAGATAAATTATGTTTCAGCCTTGAATTGAAGTAAATTTTCCTCGCTAATGTTGAAGTTGGATTCTAATGCATTCCCTCCTTCTCTAGAGATTTGAGTGAGGATGGCGTTGAGTTTTTCCTCTTGTTCATCATTACAAGAAGCTTGATTTATAGATAGGAAGGTTGTGGACGTAATGTTGGCCTGATTAGTTGAAATGGAAATTCCAAAGTGTAAATATGGTGGAAAGTTAAAGGTGAAGACCTCATTGACAACGAAGAATCCTTATCAGCATTTTGGGTTATGCCCAGTCTGAACAAGCAGTGATTGGGTATGGCTTGACAAAGAAGGAGCACCTCTATATGTAAAAGAAGCTCTAAGTATATTGATAGATACATATGGAGAGTTAATTTTCAGCCAAGCAGTACATCCTCAGCATGCGAACTCCTTTGATGAGTGTCACCTTTTCTCATTGAGATGCGAAGCTCTTCTAGCATAGATTGATGAAAAGAACAAAGTGTTAGAGACTCGGAGCAAAATGGTTCAGAAGAAAAGCTTGTTGGTTGGTATATTGGTTTGGTTTCTTTTCTCTTGTTATTTTGTGTTACTAGCCAAATGGACTTTCCATTTTGTGTGCCGTATCAATAGAGAAGCTAGGTTATTGTGTATTTCTTTGTCTAGTCATTTTTTCTTGTGTTGATTTGGAAATTATAGGCATTGTGTTGTGCATGTTCAGTGAATTTTTTTTTTACTGTAGTGCCGTGCATATTCAATGACGGTTGTGTTAGGGTCAATACAATATGGAAGCACAATACATGACCTGTGGAGATAATTTTGGGGAGGCAGCAGCAGCAACTACAACTGCTCATCAGCTGCTGCAGCTACGCAGTGCGTGCTGCCTTTGTGCAGCAGCACCAGTTGCAGTGCTGCTGTGCAAGCGTGCAGCAACAGCAGTGTGCATGCTTTCGCAGCAGCACAACAGAGCATCAATTCAATAGTAGTGTGCATGCTAGCACAACAGCACAACAAATCATGAATTCAATTATTAAATAACTTTGGGTAAAAATACATGGCACACATAAATTATGTAACACAAAATATCAAATGCATGTAACACAAACAAGCAAAACTTTATCTTTCTAAACAAGATTAACATACATGCAAAATTTCAACTTGGCGATATCAACAAAGTGCTAATGATTAACCCATTACGAAATTGGCACCCAAGTGGTAGGCCCATTAGCTTTTGACATATCTTCATCCTTAACCCAGCAAAATACACCAATTATCAAGTCCACAATATATCCCAGACAAAATAATTTTGACTTGGTTACATTTCTTCTTGCTGGCCTGCAATTTACAGCAGATGTCAAATCCTTAACACACTACATTACACCCATTAGCTTTTTACATTTCTTCTTTGCTGGCCTACAACAAGATCTTCCTTGACTTCAAGTATGCACCAAAAAAGTTACCCTGCCACATACAGCAAAGCTACAGTCAGAAAAAATGAAGAGCTACTACATCCATACTACATTTCAGTTAGTTAAGGGTAAGGGTTCATTGAAGAATGAAGTACCTCTATGCCATTAGTTAAGTTAAGCATGCATACAGAGATCATTTTTTTTTTTTCATTGCCTATCTACTGCCTTGACCTCTCTGCAATGACATGTAGTATATGTATTGACGGGCTATGATTTGATAAAGGAGTATGCCAGGGGTTAAGAAAGAATTAAAAAAATGGAAAATACATGGCCTACAGATCGGCCTGCATCATCTGTTGTTCCCACTACGACACCATTTCTAGGAGGGAGCACTATTGTTCTACCCAAATCCCTGCCTGATCCTAATAGAAATGCAACCTTCGTCTTTGCTCTAGATTTTGAATCCACACCATATCGAGTACCCCTTTGTGGGGCTACTGTCCATTTCTATTGTTGCTCTGCCACTGTTGCATGTTGACTTGGTTGTTGTTACTTGTTCCCTTGCTCTGCCATTGTTGTTGTCGTCTGTTCTCTTGTTGTTGCCTTTTCTATTGATGGGAATGCTTTCCCATCTTTGAAACTGGAAGCTTCGTGCCAAGCTTCCTTCCTATTTTCCTACTTGGAAGCTCATCTAGTTGTTGGATATCTTCGTGGTCATCCCAATGGATTCCAGGTCCTATTTCATCCCCGCCCTGAATGTCAGCCACTAGAGTTGAACTCTATCTTAGTTTTGCTCATTCATTGCTTGTCTTCTCCTTATTCACTCCATCATTGAGGCCATATGGTCGTGCATTTGTGCATGTCTTACATTATTGCCTTCACCCTTGCATATAGCGCATTTCATCCATCCAGATCTTCACCATATTGGCTTGCCCATTTTTTTCTCCCTCTTTTCATCATTCTTTTCGTTAGTTGCTTAACATCACTGGTAAAACTATTTTCACATGTCTTGCACATCTCTTCGATTGCCTTGACCTTCTATGTTTTTTTGGGCAAAGCACATCATTCAACTTGTTAATCATTTCTTTCTTGTCTTGGATTCTCCTCATCACCTGCTTTCTTATAGTCTCGAGCATTGTAATAATGGGCTTATACCTAGCCACCAGAGTAAACTTATTCCACAATTATGAAGGGTTGTTGGTCAGCATATCGCAAGCAGGCCTTGGGCTAAACCCACTTCACATCCAAGAATCTATGGGTTTCGCCACGAGCCATCCATAAGCTTCTTTTTTGGTATACTAAATATGTCCCATTGCACGATTGAAATCCCTTTCATTGTATGCAGATGCTGCCCTCCACATCATGTCCTTTAGTAGCTTACCCACTTTGAACCTCTCTTTGAAATAGGCGTACATGTGTCTGACACGAAATCTTGGTCAGCATTTGGTATCATTGTGTCAAAAACTTCAACCAACCCTTGCAAAATATATTACAAAAGCAACACATGTTCACAACGTGAATTTCCAAAAAAAAGGGATTTTACAGGAAAGCTATTTTAATTCAACAAAGTAATTTATCTTTTGTTGATTTGATATGAAAGTCCACCACAGTTCTTCCACTTGGCCTATAGGCTCAAGCAAATAATGAATGAACCATGCCCATGATGATTTACACTCAACCTCAACCACTTCCCATGTGATTGGAAATAATTGGTTATTGTCATCATGGCCTATTACACTCAATAATATGCCTACTGTCATGCCTAATATGGCATCCATCAAGCCCAATTATGGGCCTACATCCATCTCTAAAACCATCTATACATGCCTTTAAGGACACAAATTCTAAGAAATTGGAAAGATCTACCTAGATAAGGCCTATCAACCATTAACTTAACTACACTTTCAGGGTTTGTTGATAGGATTATGTTGCAGTATTGTCTTATAATCATGTACTGCTTTCCTATCTCTCCATGAATAACCCCATTTGCCTTTTGTTTTGTCCTATACGCTTGGCTTCTTCTTATAGTAATCCCCGTGTCCCTTCTTATCAGGTTCACTATTTGAGACAGTAATATCGGGTCCTCTAAATATTTCCAAGCATAAAACACAAATGTTGCATTTTTGTTGGCCTTTTCCAATGTACACATGTGTCTACCATTGTACGTCTTGATTTGAATACAACTTGGTCCTGATCCCAGGAGGCATGGACCCTAAATTTGCATCTCTCATGAACACAAACTACAGTCACCCTTGCGCTTTATTCAAAGGATCGTACCCGAGGGCCTTATGAAACTCAACATGGTTTGTAAATTCAAATCCAACACATAGTTCGGGGTGATGCATGTTCTTTTCAGCGTCAAACTCTGGGTGTCGAGCATGCTTCCTTCTATGCACTTCGTCCTCTAAGGAATCACATATGCTCCTCAACTGGTGACTATCAGAATTTTTTGATTCATCATATGTATCTGCGTAACTAAAACATATAAACAAACAATCAAATGTCAAGTTTAACATATATACATGTAAAAAAAAATACTACTGTCTAAACTAAAGTTAGCAATGAATTACCTGTGGTCTCATTTTGGGTCCCAATTTCTCCCTCCCTTGTATTTTTCTACCTTTGCACCTCTGCACCTTTGTCAAAATCTTGACAGTCCTCATAATATGTGAAATTTTCCTCCTTTGAGTCTCCGAACAATCTAATCGGGCTGCCACTTTCTTCTGCCTCACTGCTACTCATACTTTCAACCTCCTCTTCTATCCATTCACTATCTGATATACTGTCTTCATTTGCTTCTTTAGCTTGCTTCTTTACATTATCATTGGGGGTTTCCCCTAGAAGTGGCTTATCAACTAAGTGCTTAGCATATATGTGGATCTCTCTACAAGCTTGATGTTCCCTAACCATTTTCATAACCCCACTGTCATTGTCTATAACTTTCCACCCATGATCCTTTTGTATGTTGGGCACCTTATAGTGCAATATGAACCCGTCCATATTTCAACCTTCGTATAGTATCCTCCTAATCAAACCACCCTAAGAAGTCCAGGTTGATATTCTCAACCACATCTTCTTTTCCTCCTCGATATTCAATCATTTGACCATTAACAAATTTCCCCCCGTGGTGAGCATGAAGGTCACAATTACCACTTGCCATATATTTACTGCATTTAACATAACTTGTATATCAAAATAACTTATTAATTAAAACACCAATTGCATGTTATTAATTGATAAAGAATAAGCATACATAAGAAATTATTAGTTTTTTGGCTTCCACTGTGCTAGCTTGTTCACAAAATCAAAATGTGCATACTACTAACAACACAATAAAAGTATTCTATTAGTTTTAAAATTCGTTGCTCACAAAATCAATTGTATGCAACCAACATAATAAGATTATGCATGTACATACTACTAACAACACCAAAAAGTAGTCTACTTGATGGATATAACCCAACAATACTATTATTTAATTTTGGTTAATCACAAAATCAATTTTATGCAACCAAACATAATATGATTATACATGTACATAATACTAACAACCCAATAAAATTACTCTATTAACTGGATATAATCCTACAATGCTATTATTTAATTTTGGTCCATCAGAAAATCAATTATATGCTACCACGAAACTCCCGCACACTAACACGACACTGTCCAACACCCGCACGTGGCCACAACCTTTTTGGGAGCTTGCCCACTTCTGTCCAACACCCTACGTTGTTCCTATCTGGTCCCCCCTCCACACAAACCAAATACATATTCACATCATCACCACACTAACTCTTGTTGGAGAAAATTCTAAAAAAAATCGAACTTTGCAAGTGAATGAAGACAATGTATATGAAAGCTTACCAAACCTCTGTCTTCCCTAAATCACAAACTCTCCTTCAGAAACCCTAATTTTGGGTCACCTCACTGTGAAGACCTACAGGGTGTGCACTGTGAAGACCTGCCACCGATAGCCCCTGAAGACCCACGGCGCGCCCGTCACCGACTCCAGTGGAAGCTTCAACCGTAGAGTTTGATGGAGTACTTGAGAAACTGGTTCTTCGATTACCTAAAGATAGCCTGAAAACCAATGAAGTCTGCCTAAAGACCGTCTCGCCCTTTTGCCCTTCGATCGCCTCCGCAGTACCCCAATCTTCGGTTGTAAGATTGATGCCCTGGATTTTCTCGTTTCAAAATAGAAAACGATTTAGATCTCTGAACTCCCAAGCTCCCCCACTCTCTCCCCTCTATACTGTAAAATGACAAAACTGCCCTTTGTCATCAAGTGTGCCTCACATGCGATCGCCCAAATGGCCTCAAAACTCTATTTGCTCTTCAAGTGAGAGTTTCAAATTTGAGTGGTAATAAGTTCTAGGATTAATTACAGTCATACCCTCTGTATTATTTGGTGTGTATCACTTAACACCCCTAAAGTTTGAAACTCTCAAAAAACCCCCTGAACTTAGTTATTTTCACTCACATTTTTTACTAAAGTGCACTCTTCTCTCTCAAATTTCTATTCTACTCTCATCTCTCTTTTTAACCAACAATAAGAATTTGAGAAATGAGCATAGAATAGGAATTTTAAGGGACAAGAGTGCACTTTAATAGAAAAGGAGAGTGAAAATAACTAAGTCAAGGGGGTTTTTTGAGAGTTTCAAACTTCAGGGGTGTTAAGTGACACATCACCAATACTACAGGGGGTCTCACTGTAATTAACCCTAAGTTCTAATACCTCCATACTTTGAGAGGTAATAAGTTCTAGTATAGGGAGTCTGAGTGTAATTAATCATATCTAATAGAAATATATATATAAATATATGAAATAATTTTTATAAATTGAAATATAAATATGAATTTTTTAAAAAAAGAATATAAAAATATTTTGTAATACAGAATTTATTATAATTTTATATTAAGTTTTACAATAATTTTTACATTTATCTTTATAAATTTATTAAGTCCGCAACAATCGTAATTCCAGTCATCATCTAAATAAGCAAATAAAATTTCAAATTTTTATTTCAATTCCTGTTATTACATCATTGTAATTTATATTTTACAATATTCAATTTATCTTATTTGTAATTATTGATTTTGGTTTAGTTAAAAATTCAATAGAATCAATAAGTACGAAATTTCAGTAATTGGAAAAGAATTACAATAAGCGAACAAGGAAGCAATCACAAATAAGCAAGTTAGTAATTTCACAAGCAAATAAAAAGCCAACAAGTAATTAAATAAGAAATTATAATAATTCATTATAATCAAAAAAATAATCAACAATAGCATAGAAATTACTAAAAAAATAATAGTAAATAATATAATATAACGTAATCTAACGTTACATTACGTAAAATAACATAAAATAATATACAAAACATACTGTTAAGGTGTACCTAGTTATTTTTAGTTGTTACATAGCACTAAGGTTCTGTTAGGTTTCGTAACATAATTTAACAAGTTTCATAATGTGTGATTTTCAAAATTGTGTACTACTGAATTAGAAAGTAAAATTATTTAGTGGCATGGACAAGTATCCAAAAAACAATAGCAAATAACATGGAAGGAAGAAAAGTAACAAATCCCATTATGCTTAGCATCTTGGTCTATAAAGCATTAGAGAAAAAAGAATAAATATTTCAGAAACTAATAAGGAGATTTAGTTTTCCCATTCTACACTTGAACAACTTAAGTATATCTTAAAAAATATCCAGCATAATTGGAAGTTATACATTAGGCCACTAATGATCTCTAGTGAACAAAACTGAGGATGTTGTGCAAGCCCTTTTCTGGGATGAGTTGAATATATAAATCCCTATTCCTTTATATGCCAATGGATTACAACGGCACCTTGCCTGGGATGCATTATTGCATAGTGTTTTAGAACAATGTAGCTGATTATTAACTAGAGATATATATCCATTGCTTGTAATACCTTTTTGAAATCATAGGATCCATATATAAGAATGAAATTAGAACTTATTCCACAACTAGCAATATGCTCTAATGTCAAGGATTTATTGTTGACCAGCTTCACTTAATACCTCATAGAAAATTCAAACTCAAGTTCTCATCCTAGACGAAGACCAATCCTTGCGAGTACTAGTAGTGAATTCCAAGTCTACCCAACTGATATATTATTGACAATCATATGGTTGATCCCGCAAATCAGAATCCTCTCTCTGTGTTCAGGAAGAGAAAGCAGCAATTTGTCCATAAAATACACGAAAATGCCAGTGAAAAAACTAATAGGGGATATACACTACTCAAAAAATGTTATTTTGGGAATATGATATAAGCTATCTATTCAATCTCTTCCAGTTCTTTTAGCAGTCACTTTCTTACAAAAGTAATAGGAAACTAATAAAGACTAATTAACCACTGAAAAGCTTACTTGAATGTTTTCGGAATAGTCTTCAGAATCTTATATAATAGTTCATATAAATATTCTTTTCTTACTCAGTTGAAGGGGTCTTCTGTTTGTGTAACAAGGATTTTTTGTCATCTAAGCAGAGAAAGGTCCTTTGATGCGGCAAATAGGAGGACCTTCTTAGGAACTCGAAAGGTTGAGAATAAGGATAAAATATCAGAAGTGGTATTGGTATTGGTCAATGATTTATGGTATAAGAATCAGTAATATCGAGTGTACAATATTCAGCAATCTCGAAAATACCAGCAATAGCAGATAGATATATATGGTATATATTCACATCGAGTACCTTAGAATCCAATATGAGAGTTGTGGTATATATTGGTATTAACCGATATTTATAACCTTAGTCGAGAGATCCTATGGTTTTAATAAAAGTCCATAGATTTTGTAAACCAAAGTTTTTTAGTTGTGAGATCAAGATTGTCTAACCAATTCCAGTTCACGAGGTTTTTTTTAGCAGTTGTCACCAAGGTTCTTCAATTTATCAGCCTCTGAAGTATCTCCAATGGAGGTCCTTTTCTTGTATAGTTCGAAGTCAAAAGTCGGTCCATTCAATTTATTAAGGCAGTTTGATTGTAATGTTGGGAATAATTATTCCTCTAACAGCGCATGTTTCCACAGTAATCCTTTGGTCCTAAGGTTTCATAATCCAAGAAAATAAACTATGCAGAAACAAATTATTTGCGTTTAGGGTGGAAACCAAGATCAATGTCAAGGAGGCACCTCAGTTTTGCAGTGTGTATTTTGTGAATGATTTCTATCATCCAGTGGGCAATCTAGCTTTTCATGTGTTCTGTGAATTAATCTATCACACAAGATTATTCAAAGAAATCACAGTACCCAACGAATAAAGTGGTGGTGATGACATCAATCGGAGGGCCAGTTACTCGACTATTAAGCCATAACCACATGAATATACATGGTTTGAAGCAACAGAAAGAGCACAACAATGGAAGTAAATAGGGCTACCATTGACAACATCATGAGGATGATCAAGATGGAAGAAGGAATGGAAGAAAGGGAAAAGGATGATTCTGTTACAGACCATGTTAGCAGCTACTTAAGAAAAGGAGGGAAGAGGGAAGCTTATAAGATTCTTGGTCAAGCACTTATTTAACTTTGATATGCCGAAACCTAGATTAACCTAGAGCTCTGATACCACTCTGTAAAGCTCCATTTTCCGGAGGGATACGGAAACAAAGTGCGTTACCGGTGGGTACGTATAAGTCAACGTGCACGAGGCCTATAAGTTTGTAAAACTAAAAATACTTGTTGTCTATCAGGATCTTAGAAATTAGTCTACTGCCATATAAGAAAAGATATATATATTTAAAACAAAAAGTAAAAAGTATAATAGTGATACAAAAGTTAGAAACTAAGCCCTCAAAAGAGTGATACATACAAAATCTAAAAATACAAAAGTGGAGGCCTAAGAATCTACTGTTGCTCGGCCCGCTCCAGAAAATACGGGTCGTGTAATGGCGGGTCCTCGCTCACATCTTCAGTACGTGAGCGTGTAGAAGAGTTCAGAGTCAAATCCGGCAAGTAAAATAATAAAAAGTAGGGAGCGCGTAATATATTTTAAAAACATTAAACAATCAAGTAAAAATATCAAGTAGGGATATATATGCATATTAAGTCTAAATTAATATCTTATTTTAGTTATATTTTGAACTAAATGGTGAAGGAATAGACTCGTATCGTGGAAGTACCTATGCATATCTGGGACCCGGCCAAGATGCTGGCATTGAACCAGCCGTGCTGCTAAGCACTCAAGCATATACTGATACTGAGTAATCGGTCGTCCCATCAATATGGACTAAACAAGAGATGATGGCTCAGTACTATCCGAGCGCCCCCGCGGATGGGCCCTTATTTTGGTTGCGCAACATATCCTAAACCTTTCACGATACAATATTTGTCCACTCTTTAGTTCTCCCATAACCTAAAGTTTCAAGTTATATTACATGGAAATCAATCCTGAATATGATGAACCAATCATGTCAATATTACTACATACACATGTCTTGTAACAAGCAAGATATGATTCATGTCAAAATCAAGTTAATAGGCAAGTCAGGATCTATGACATTATCAAGACATGTGTATGTACTAATAAGAGAAATCCGACATATTTTCATGTACCTGTACACGTAACTAGTATATATATGTCAAAACAAGCATAATGGAGTATAGAATGTTAGAATGAATGCTATGGAAATGATCATATATGTAAACCACACATAAATACAAGTATACATATAAATACGTATGTAAGTAAATATTAGGATGATCATGTATGTGAATCATGCATATACAATTATGCATATAAATACCTATTAATTAAGTGGGTACTAAATTGTAAAGATGGAAATTAAATAGACTTAACACTATTATAACGATTATTCTAACAATATCTTAATTTTCTAAATTCTAGCATGATTTCATAGTATAGAAAGTAGCAAATTTATTAAATCTTACTAATGTATATATTTTTCAAGTAAATATGGATTAACAGAAAAAGAATTATGACATAACATAATATCTTGTATAAAAGAAATATTTTAACAATTTAATATAGAAACTTATTTGAAACCTTCTCTTTAAAACATAATTATGAATATATATATATATATATATATATATATATATATATATATATATATATATATATATATATATATATATATATATATATATATGTTCTAATGGCAATTGGAAAGTGATTTAAAATCATTGCATTGTACATAAAGAACTTATATAGAAAATTTAAATGTATATCCAAATATGATGAACATTTATAAAGATAGCTATTTTATAATTTCAAAATAAAACATATAGTTTAAGTTTGTAACTTATAGTTTAAGCATAGGAGGCAATAAATAAAATCACAAATTTAATACATAAACATAGAGTAGAGTGTAAGAATCATATTTTTATATTTAAAATAATCATAGAAAATTTTGTATAAAGATATCACCTTTCTAAATTTAAACAAATCAAGATTCGAAATTGGCTATAAAAGATTTTAGTTACAAAATAAAATCATAAGAATGGATGTGATTCTACTTGCCTGGATGGGTTAGGGAAGATAAACCTATTTTGAGGCTAAAGAACTTCATTTTCTTCTTTTCTTTTTCTTCTCTTTTCTTATTCTTCTTATTGAGAGTTGGAGGCTAAAGAACTTCTTTTCCTTCTTTTCTTCTTCTTCTTCTCTTTTCTTATTCTTCTTCCTGACTGTTGGAGTAAAAAAGATGAAGAGAGAAATGAAAAAAGAAGGAGAGAGAGTAAATGATGAGGAGAATAAATAAAAAGAAAGGGAAAAAATATAATAGGATAAAGGAGATATGGGAGTAAGAGAATGGCTTGTCATACTTGGCCAAAAGACAAGCATGAGACAAAAGAGATATGGTGGTAAGTGAATGGCTTATCATGTTTGGCCAAAAGACAAGCATGGTGAAGAAAATGTATGGTGTAGGTATGTTAGGTTGACTTTTTATTGATATTTTATATTATATTAACCATATAAATATGGGAGTAGGTTTGAGATCCATAATTTGGGGAGATTGGGTATGGGAGGTATGGGTGAATAAAGACAAAATATGTATATGACAAATAACTAGTAATAATAAGGTTTTTGGTATTGTTTATGGATATAAACTCAAATTAAACTAATCCAAATAAAGTCAAACTTCATTTTACAAGTCAAAAGAAGAAAGACTAGTCAAAATATGTGTAGGGTCTATCGGTGATTAAAATAATATTATTTTAAGTGACTATCCAGAAAATTTCAAGAAAATCACCAAAAATATAGAAAAATAAGACGAACATAACGCACTCACTCTGGAATTAATCTAATATCCGGAATGTAAGTTATGATAACATGTGGGTTGTTACATCGATCTTCTTTTCTCTTTCCGAGTTGACCCGGCATTGGGATGGGGAATGGGAAGGGGAACTCTATCGGTATATACTACCAACACAATTAGGAGATTGGAATCCGACGAATCGTAGGACAAGCAAGTCATCTTTTTTTATCACCGAAAAGCAAAAGCAGGTATGCAAGCCGGTCCCGAGGAAGGCGATTCATTGATGCACCTAAACCAAATGTAGGTTCGAAGAGATCAACAACTACGACGATCGAAGACAAAAGGAGATGTCTTGTCAAAAAGAAGGAAGCGTCGGGTAGCTGGATACACTTTGTAGGCAAGGATTGAAGACAAATCTGACGACAGGGTCTAGATGGGAATCTTCTATATCGGCATCTGAAGCTGATACAAGATCAGAAGAATCTTTGGGATTAGATCCACATGACGGGTTCCCACGTCGGCATGGAGACCTTTGGCAGTCTGGTTTAACTATCCCACTCTGTGGTGCGATGCCCCAGGAGAGAGCGAAAGACCAAGTACCGATTTTGAGAAGCCCACTTCACTTCTTCATTCTCTTCGAGACAAACAAGAGGAAATACACTGTCAGCAGGGAATACACTTTTCCGATCGACGAAGCCACCCATGGTCTCAGGCAAGAAAGACACCAGCCGCCGCTCGAAAAAATTCGAGGGACAAGTAGGTTCTGCTGGAGAGGATGGTTCAGTTACAGCTTCCTAGTCTCGAACATTACATCTTTTTTGTCCATCTGCAAAATAAAATGGAGGAAAGACGTGTGATTTTAACACCCAACCTTTGACATAGTTCCAATGGTCTACTCTTCTATTCCGCTCTCTTTTGTTCACCGACATCGAAACTTTCTTTCGACAACTTAGATCGCGGATCCACACCTTCCCTTCTGAAAGGGGTAAGCTCAGGAAGTTGAAGTGGAGAACTCAAAAGCTCGAGGAATGGGGTCGGCGATCCTACATCCAGAAGTAAACCAATCCAAATCAAGCAAGCCAACATCGAGTTATGGAGTCCCCTCTTCATCGGAAGTCAATTGACGAAAGTCGGCGGCTTATCAATGTCGACCATCATCCATAAACTCCAGCTTGGGATCCGACGATTTTGGGAGGAACTACAGAAATGATCTCTCTGGAAGAAAAATGGCATCGTCGATCGATCCCTGAAAAGCGTGATGTGGCTTAAAAGCCCCCGTCCATCCCATCCCACCCGACAACTCTGAAGGAAAATCCTAGGCGGAGGGGATTGAGGGAATTGGGGAACCATAACCACACGGAAAAAGATGAGTAACCGGCTCTCGATTTTGATTTTCCAAATGTGATGATTTACCTGTGACTGAGCAAAACCGTAGTGACGTACAACGAGGGTGATCAAAATGTCAATTCGGAGAGAGGAAGATCGACTAGCCAACTGATGTTGGCGGACCTCTTGGAGATGGTTTGACCACGTCAGAGGAATGTTATTCAATAGCGCACTGCACGCATTGTAGTTTCCTGCTTTGTTTGGAGGGCTGTGGGAATGGAATAATAGCCATGCCATGCAAAACCATTTTCTGATTGGAACATTTTTAGCTAGGGATATATGAAGTTATACGACTCAGCTCTATATTCTTAACAAAGACTTTTCCTTCTCTATTTCCTTCTAGCATTCATTCTCTTCCAGAAAGATAGGGTGGTGTTCCCCCCCTTCCACCACTGTTTTCACCAGCAGAGCTCTGCTCGATCGCCAAAAAGATGAGTCCCGGTCGTTCATGCGTACAAAAATGCCTTCGTCGTGACGAATCATATTCATCTCGATCTGCAACTCTCGAAGGATCGTCAAATTGGCTAAAATTTCATTCCCGAGGGTTATGATCAACGGGTTGGTCGAGTATTTAATAACCTCTACCCTACGGAGCTCCCCATACTCCTTCATAGCTAGTCACCTCTTCCTTGCCCAACTCAGGATCGGAAGGGTTAAGTTTGACCTTGATGTTGAACAAGTTCCATCTTCTCTCGGGATTGTACAACTCTACTGTGGAGGTAAAAAAACTGGGACGTCGTTCCGAAGATAATGCATCGAGCCTACCATCTGACACTTTTGAAGCGTCAATACATTGCCAGAACATAGGAGTGCTCTCCACTGCCCTCGACCACACCTCCTGCACCAAAGAAATATGAGACAGATGAGGAGCTCATCTGTCAAAGAACATCAAAAGGTTTCTTCAATCAGGGCAACTCTAACAACTTGACAACCATAGAAGAATGATCGGAAATATGAGAGGGAAGAAAGAAAGCTTCGGAACCGGAGAATCTCCCCTCCCAATCTGAATTGCCCAAGACTCTGCCCATTTTCCTGACGATGGTATCAGCCTAGAAATATTTTCCATGTGTATTATGATATTCTCCTTTGGTTCTGGACTAGAATCAACTCATTATCGGGGTTTGACGCCGTCTCCTTCAGAGAGATGGCTGGTAGAATCATGGGGTCTCTCTCCAGATGTAATCAGGCTGTAGTATATTGCTCTTTCTTTTTCTTTGTAGTTTGTTGGCTTACTTCGAAGTAGGAGCATCGAACTCCAGTCTCCAAATGAGTCTTCTTCATAATTCCCTAGGGGAAGGAGGCCTTCAGGCCATGTCGAATGTGGGTGAAAAGGTAAATTACTTTTCGTTTAAATAGAATATCTCCGTTGAATTTTAGCTCCTAGTTTGCGGGGGTTTTAGCGGAATAAGACTCTAGTTTCCGTGTATGGTATGTGTGGATTGTAGTGCAGAACAAGGCGTCGACTAGAAATAGTAGTGAAATGGCAACTCCGGAAGTCTCACTATAGTCCCGAAACCATCGATTTGCTTGGCTTGTCCTATGTTTTAGCTTAACTCAACGTATCAGTTGTTGTGTAAGGGTTGACCGTTGACGAGCTCTGGTCGGAAGGCCTTCCGATGTCCTTTATAGCCACCTTCCTAGAATTGGAAAGATTGGAAAATGTGATGTGAACACAAGCTCACTCCGGTTCGTGATTTCCTTGTGGCTACATCACTTTGGGTCTCAGGGCAAGTATCTGACGGACGTTGTTTTATGCTTAGATCGTAGATCTACTACAGCTGCGGCTTTCTCTTCTATTGCTGATATTGCTACTTCCATCCATCGAGTATTGGGTATCGTGTGAGCCTTCTCCCAGTTGTTGCGTCAGCTGCTTTTTGGCCATCGCTCTCTGTTTTTACAAGTGACGTGACGTAAACCCCCTTGCGTCGGCTCAACCTTCGTAGACTTTTTTCACTGACTACTCGGGAAGGGAAACTAAGCTGTAGCTGTAGTTGGCCTTAGCAGCACAAGCGGGAGCCAAGGGGAAGGCCTTCAGGCTGCTGGTGGAACTCCCAGGGAATGGCTTTCTGTGGAAGGAGAAGGAGATCCTTATAGAATAGAACAACACTAAACAAATGGTATATAACCTCAGGTTCCCGGAGAGGAGTAGCTAGTTTCCTTGTTCTGAAGAAGGAGCAACTAGTCTGACAGTTGCCAGCTCTTCTTTTCGATCGTCAATTGCTTTCCAGTCCATTGTTCGATTCTATAACTGATGTACCTTAACTCCATCGGTCGTATTGGCTAATTGCAGGAGTGGGGACATGAGAAGTAGGGTTAGCTACCCTCAGAACACTTTTGGGACTACTAGACAGAAGTCGTCATAAGAAAAGAGGAAGCTATGCACACACAAGTGGAATTCAAGTATGCATTCCGTTCTCAAGCGATTCCCTATTCAGGGAATGTCAGACTCCGGTAAGGAAGGCTTCGATTTCGTCAGCTTTCAGCTAGCTTTACGACTTTAGTGTTCGGAATATCTTTTCCTTTCGTTCGTCTACTGACTGTACAGAGGTAGCTGTCGCCTACTCCGTATGGCACTTTGACGGTGAGTGAAATATTGGGCTTCCCTTTACAGAAGCTTTCTAAAGTCAGCAGGTAGGAGTGAAACGGCTTGTTTGCATGATGGAATTTCTTCGTCATAATGACCATCATCTTTTCTTCCTGCCGTCGAGGGATGGTTTAGGGTGAGCCCGTCTAGCTTTCTAGCATGAATAGTAGGCCTTTGAGATTGATCCCTCATGTAGTGACGGGTTGTAATAGGTAGCTAAAGTCATTTCATCTGAGATTCTATTTGCATTGATGGCTTCTAGCAAAGAGTGGAGGAGAGAGCAAGTCCAGACTCGGGGAGCTTTTATATAGAATCATTCTACCTAAATAAATACGATACTTTCCAAAGCCACCTGGGACGGACTAAAGACGAGATCTACTGACGGTCTCACGATAGAACCCAAAAGATATCTCCATTTAGCATTTAGCAAGCTCCCCTACCATAGCTCTATGCTGCAAGTCAAAGGCAGGCCCACCTACGTCTTTTCCTCTCCGGCATTCTCATGACGTGGATTCGAACCACCTAACACCACTTTCCTGTCTAGTGGATCGTGATTGGTCTGTCGTCCTCCTCATTATAGTCCTCCTAGAATCGATGAGCATTTCGTCGGAATACCTCCTGTCTTTTCACCGTCAGTAGAGTCCTATGCATAATTAGTACTATAGCTCCAATCATGGCTGCTACGGAGAAAATCAAAACAAAACCCACCCATTGCTGTTAGAATCGGGCCACCGCTAGCAAGCTTTCCTAGTCATCATACCTTCGAGTGAATCCCGACGGAGAGTGACTAGTGACGCTTTCTGGTTTACAGGCGTGCTTTCGATTCCTAATACAATGCTATAATACCGATAAGGAGAAGAGAGAGATTAGTGACCCAACGAGAGTAGCTCAGCTCCGTAGACAAGAGCTGACCATCGGACCAATGACCAAAGAGAGAAGATTTGTCAGGCGGTTCAAAGGAATAGGAGAAGGCCAATCCATGTTCATAGTTCATAAAGGGAAGGCGTCGAGTTCAGAGACGAAGATAAGGCGTCGGCTGTTGAAGGGACAAACGTCTAAGACAGTTTCCTGAGTTCTCCTATCTCGTTCGTTGATTAAGGGAAAGTGATTCTCTTTGACGGAAGGTAATTGACTGCCTACCAATGATGCAGTGACAGAGAGG